>VXBX01008849.1:40604-121289 GCA_013400415.1 Scytalopus superciliaris
AAAAAAAAGGTAACAAAAACCCCACACATATTTGTGAACAGAGAAATTACAAGACAAATGGATTTTAATGAAGAAATTTCCTTTAGATGATGGATGGTTGGTCCTTATAATTGATGATGAAAATATCTTCCCGAGAAAGCATTTAAAGAGTGACAACATTCAGGATTGCCCTTGAGGTGTCCTACCACTGATCTTTTCTGTTCTGTTTTCCATTTATGGCCTTCTGTTTATCAGTGTTTTCTCAATATTTTGATTGGTGGAATAGAAGTAACAAATGAGTTGAAAATCATTCAGTGCAGACTTTCCTTCTGTAGGAGATGTTAGCAAAGTAAAGCCTACAAAGTCTTTGTAAGCAGGCTGCATACTTATAAATCATGCCCATTTTGTTAATTGTAATGAGGATTTTCATTGAAAAGAATTTTGTTCTTGTTTTCCCTTTGCCCTCCAAAACAACCTTTTGAAAACCTTTTTTCTCTATAGTTGTTATATATTTATTTTTTTCANATCAGTGTTTTTCTCAATATTTTGATTGGTGGAATAGAAGTAACAAATGAGTTGAAAATCATTCAGTGCAGACTTTCCTTCTGTAGGAGATGTTAGCAAAGTAAAGCCTACAAAGTCTTTGTAAACAGGCTGCATACTTATAAATCATGCCCATTTTGTTAATTGTAATGAGGATTTTCATTGAAAAGAATTTTGTTCTTGTTTTCCCTTTGCCCTCCAAAACAACCTTTTGAAAACCTTTTTTCTCTATAGTTTTTATATATTTATTTTTTTCAGTTCTCACCTGCTTTTGACATAACTGCCACTGCTACTTCATTTTTCATTTAATTAGCATTGCTCCCTACCAAGTCCTCATCTCTTTGAACTTACCAGGATTTCATTAATTTAACCAATGCAAATTCAGCACATCATCTTTTAAGGCACCACTTTTTTTTACCTCTATGGCACAAATAGGTGTCACACTGACACATAAAACTCTGGGACAGGACCTGCAAACATGCTAGGCTGATAGGTGCCTATAAGCAAGGCTTCCTTCAAAATTTATTTTGCCTTCATAAAACAGATTCTACTGTAAGGTTTGGGGTAGTTTGAGATAGAAAGAAGGAACAGAGAAAAAGAAAGTTTGGTGACAGAAAGACATCTCACTCATAATGCAGTGGCTGTCTCAGGACTAGCTTTGTACATTGGTACTTCTAATCAACATTTCAATCACACTAAATTATTTTCAAAAAATGTTCTGTACTTTGGAAGGTAATTCTGCCTGCAAGTGTAATATTAATTCTTTTATACTTTTTGCATGTCTCCCTCATTCCTTTATGACAGCTTGGTTTTGAGTTTCCCAAACTTCTGCAGATTCTTTCTAACTTATGTCTTTTTGATCGTACATCCTTATTTCTGTATTTTTTGATTGAAAAAGACATAATTCATGGTAAAAACAAGAAGGTGGGAGTGGCACAAAAATCTAAAAAATGGAATGGTATCTTCACCACCTTGGTGTTAAGGGAACCTCGCTTTTTACTTAATATTCTGTAAAAATAATGTTCTGCCAGTAAATTGCTTCAGTCCTTAGACTTTAGGTCTATAGGAGTAACAAATCACAGACTGTGAAAGTTCAGATCACTTTCAGTTCTCATTACAGAAAGTCCAGCTAACTACTGAAAAACTGTTAACTACACCTAAAGATGTGATCCTCAGGGCCAGTACAGGACATTTTACCAATCAGTGAGAAGAACACAAACGTGGTTTTTCCTGGGTGTCATTGGGGTAAATCTTTACATACAGGCCTGCCTCTGGCCATGCACTGGGAGTGGCAGAGCTTACAGAACCAGTTCAGATTTGTGGTGAAGAATATCTTCCCCCTCAAATCCTGCCAAGAGACCTACGTGCAGATAACAGAGACAAGAAGGAGAGCTCTAAGCAGATGTAAACACTAAAAGGAAGCAAACTGCCTTTATGGGAATGGCCTTTGCCTCCAGCAGGTCTGGGACATGTGCTCTGGGTGGGACCTTTCGAAGCTTTTCACAGGGGAACTGAAACCTGCTAAAGTCTTTTCTGAAAGGAAGTTTGCTCTGCTCTGATTACAATAGTTACCTGTGAAACAATCTGTGCAGTCTGGGATACTATTAGAGATTTCATTAGCCATATACAAGCTCACATGTGGATTTAGAAACCCTAAATGTTTGCATAAATGTCTTTTAGTGACTAAATAATTGCCCCATGAAGCACCTCAAAAGAAGCCAAAGGAAACAGAAATCACCATCTACAAAAGTTTAAAACAAATTTCTAGTTTCTCAGCCAAGCCATTTTGCAGTTACTATGAGCCAAAAAAAATGTTAGGGAAATTTTCAAGAGGTGAAACCACTTCCTTTTTTGAGCCCTCATGTCTCCCAAACATCTTGTTGAATCTACCTCAAACTTTCCATTAAATTTCTGTTTTGCCAGAATAATACACTGAAATTTCAAGCAGATTGGTTGAGTGTGGTAAACCTACTTCCAACTTAACTGAGGAAAGAATACAAAATGAGAAATCTACCAAAGTGAACCAAGAGTACTGGGTTGTGTACACAATGCTTATTTCTAAACACTAGTATTTAGTGTCATTTAGACTGCTGTTGAAGCATAAATCCAAAATTCACTTAGATCACTCCTCAGCACTTTGTACTACTAGTTGAAACAAGTATGTCAGGAAAAAAAAAATGTCATCATTCAATTTCTTTAGTGCTGATGTGAGAAGAAGCTGATGCCCCCCATGATTTGCATAAACTCATGGAAATCTGATTATTCTTAGAGGTTATTGATAGGTTTTATTCCTAAAATCAAGTAGCACCCTCTACTGGGCAGTTCACATTGATCTGCTGTCACTGAAAACAGACATCTTGTCTTACATAAAATGCCTGCATAATGATCTATACTGGAAAATCAGAGTGAGAGATCAGTGTAAAATATTAGTGTGAATGTAAGAAAATAAAAGCATATAACACTGAGAAAAACTGTAATGTGAGGTTCAACTCTATGAATTTCATTGGAGTTTGGCTATTCAACACCAAGATGGAATGAGCCACAATTTTGTGGTTAGCTTCATATTTAGATTTCAACAGAAGCTGAAAGCCTGTTCCATTTGTTGAGAAAGATATTTTCTCTCCAGACCAGTGAAAGCACACAGGTCTTTCAGAAATCTTTGGAAAATCAGATCATGGACCCTTTCAAGGTAATGCAAGAGATGCATATGTTGATTCTGCAGCACTACTGAAGTGCTGTGGATTTGGAGGCTTGGTCAGGACACGCACATACGTCAAGCAGGCATACTAGACAGACTGCCCTTCCTTTCACTCCACTTCAGAGCCCTTAGTGGGTTCTCTCAAGGTTGAGGGAAATTTGGCTGTTACTGTTTTAACCTCCATAAAAGCCTGATGTCATTTACTCACAGAACCTGGCAAAAACTTCCGTCTGATTTCTCTCTCTCTCTCTCTCTCTCTCTCATATTCTCTACTAGGAAGTTTCATCTAAGTGCCTGTTTTGTTCTTTGTATACAATCTCTTTTTCCATCCCTTCCCAGGACTGCTGTGACACAACCAACCAGAAGCACCACACAACAGACAGTTTGTTAGAGGAGCAGTTGTTTGGCACACCAGTGCAGGAACGACCTGGTGATGTGGCACTTGGCTGAGAAGTTAATTTTCTGAGATCTAGCTCCAAATGGCACTGAAATCAGAGTGTCTTTCTGTCAGTCTCTGGCAGCTTGGATCAGGCCCATGAGCACATCTGGATGCAGTTTGTCCAAGAGTGCCTGCACTATCCAACCTTTTCTCTGGTATCCCTTTTTGCAGGGCTAAAAGTCGGCCTCAGCCTTGCATCTGATGTTCCACTGTTTCATAACTCTTTTCCATAATAAGATTAATGTGACTTTCTCATCTGTGTAATTTATTGTTACTGTAGATTCAGAGTTTTTTCCCTCTGCTGTCAGTATATTAACCTGAAAGAATGTGCAACCACTTGTCTCACATACATGAGTTGCTTTTGCTGATATAGATGGAGGAGTTTTTGTTTTGGTTTGGTTTTGTTTTTTTTTTTTTTTTAAGCAGGAATCTACATTTTTATCTGGGCTCAATATATTATTTCACAATATTGCCATTAAATCAGAACAAAGCATATCTGAGGGAAGTGAACTCCCTGGCATATCTGATACAGAGAATTTTAGAAGAAAAAGCTAACTTAAAACATTTCTGTGAATCATAGCAGCAGTTAGTTTGCATTTCGTAAACTCTTGATGCTTCATTTCTTGCTCTTATCACATGGAAAACCATGTAATTATTTTAGAAAGTTCAGTTTCAAAGTGTTCAATTGTTTCTGTGAGAATATTTTATTCTTACTTGTGCACAGTTATAGATGACAGGAGGAGCAGAAATGCAATGTATTTGCTCTTCATGGCTGGAAATTCCTCAGATTTCAAAGCTGGAAACATTTAGAAGTGGCTACTCAAATATGTCATGGAAGAGATAATACCCTCTCTGTTTGCCTTAAAAATGTGGCCCATGAGTAATGTTAAAACACTTTTATTTTACTGAAATATGACCTTATTCTGTAATTCTAGCTTTACTTAGGAAAGAATTGGTTTGTTAAAGAATTCACGCAAGCCTATTTTCAGCGGTTACAGAAATGGGTGGGAATACAACGTAAAATAAGGTACAATTTCATCTTTATGTAGAAGATTTTAGTAACACCCACAGTGGAATCAAGTTATATTTTTGTATTTTAAATGCAATACCGACATGTTTTTCAAGGTCAACATTACATATAAATTTGTATTATCCTTTAATGTTAGTACACACTAGTAAAGAATTTTCAAGAGTATATAGACTCAGTACACCAAGAAGAAAGATTTAGAATATAATTGTTTCGAGTTGGAAAAACTTCAAATCATGAGATTTTTCTATATTTGCAATTTTCTATATTGCCAATTTAGAAATTGGCAGGAACTCTTCACAAAACCATTGGATGGGACACTTATCATGCTCGTACCTGTAAAAAAATCAGATTGTTCTTGTAATAGTCTAGCCATCCATCCCAAATAGTTGTGAAACATAATTGTCTCCAACATTCACATATAATTTTTTTCTCCTGGACTTTTGAAAGCATTCTCACATGTACCATAAATTGCAAGTTATTTTATTTAAAGCTGTGCAGAGAAAGGACTTTTGTAGTTTGCATTATCATTTCAGTTTTTATTCTTGGTAAACAAAACCAGCCTTTAGGTGCTGTTAATGAAGAGAAATTCCAAAGAAAATACACCACCGTTTTGAAACATGGTATTCTTTTGGAAATGAGACAATTAAAAATATTAATATTTGTATACTGTAATGATATATTTTAAAATTACACCATTACAAAATCAATATTAAAGAAAATGTTCAAAAGAAAACTTGTAGTTGTCACTCTCCCTAGCTTAATGAATATGATTTATATTTCTCATTTTCCTAGATTTTCCTTTCAGGCAAAATTTCTGTTCTCCTTTGCATAATCTCGGGACACATTTTAAGTGAAAGAAATATAAATTAATTTTGGAAAAGCAGATATGAAACTTACTGGACAAGACACTTCTATTTAATAGAATTATGAAGAAGTTATGGGAAGGTCAGGAAACCTTGAGGACAGAACCTGAAGATAAAGGCTGAAAAATTTGGGGAGGGATGAATGATTAAAACATCGAAGTCCTGGGCACAAAAAGGAGATGTTGATACTACTAGTTGACAGGTGAGTAAATTGAAAAACAAGGCTATTATTAAAAATAAATAAATATGTTACAAGTAGTTAAATTGTGTGAACTGGAGAGAGAAACTAGAGTAAGAGAAAATGAAGAGGATGGGAGAGGGTACAGTGGGTAGACCAGAGCAGCAGCTGGTGACTGAAGCTATGCTGAGAAAATATATAGCTCTGTAAATAATTTCCATATATTTTAATTTCTTTTATTTTTCTCCCAAATGTATACCAGAGTATTGTGCCTTTTTTGTTTCTCTTTCATACAACAGTTTCTTCTCTGATGTTTATTACCCTACTTCCTAACTCTCCTTCTTTGACCAAAGTTCATCTCGTGGAAGAGGCATGTTCACATAAGCACAGAGTCAGCTGCATGAGCTGCCTCATCTGACACACATCCTATGAAGAATCACATGTGTATCGTTTTCATGGATCTGACAAGACATACAGGAGCACAGACCTCATCATAATTTGGTATGAAAAATGGTCTCTTGTTTCAGCATCAAGCTTGTTCCCTGATTTTATCCTTCTTTCTTCCAAAACATTAGATTATCTCAGAAGATGGTGCTTACATTATTCATATCACTTTAATAGGAGAAGAGATAGTTCAGGCTGGATGTGGGTGGATTACTATGCAATCACAGACTATTTCACTTCCATGTTCCTAAGGGTATTTGGTGTCCCTTGGCACTCCCCTTAAGTATTCCTCACAACTTTCAACCCATCCATTCATAAAGTTATTGCTCCAGAGACAGGGAGTCCAATGAGTGGAGAGTTGGGGAGTCCATCCTTGAAAATGCAGTGGGAGGTGTCCAGTAAGTAATGAAAACAGTGATGGGAGAAGGACTGTTCTTAGGGACTATTATCTACACAGGGGGATAATCACAGGCTCCACACACCACTGAAGCCAACTGCAAAGGTCTCAGTGCTTTCAGTGAGGAACTGGATGGTGTCCTATGGGCAGGAATAGTTTGAAAATGCTTCGCACAGAACAGATAAGTTGTCAAATGGCTAGGTGAACTCTTTGTATGGGCAGAGTTTTATAGGCTGCTTGAGTCATCTGTTTTGGACAATTACTTTTAAAGAGAGCGCAGGCACTGAGTCACATTTGTGGAGCTGAATTCATTGCAGAACAAGTTGCTTTAGGCATCCTCTGTGCATTGTCAGCCTATTTTGCACCCTACTCTAAGAACAGATGGATTGGTGTTTGCCAGTTTGCAACTAATGTGCTAAATACACTAAAGAGTTACAGTTTACAAGCAAGGAGATTAGGAATCATAAACTGCAAGAGAAGAGCTGGTGTTCAGTAAGCCAGGAACTTTAACAGTGTTATATTAGTATTATGTATGGTATCAAGGAACTCTTAATAAACACATAACATCTGTTACTTCAGATAATTTACCAGCCAAGATCTTGAAATAAAAAAATCTCTGAGACTTTAAAAAAATCTTAATTAAAATTGTCATGCTGGTCAGGTATTTAAGAAAAGATACATAAACTACACTTTGTTGATATGGAAGAGGTAACTAAGTGGCACTAAGTTCAATCAGATGCAGGCTGCAGAAGCAAGACATAGCTAACTCAACATTAAGCCTTCAAAATTCAGGACTGATTTTCCCAAACTGCAATTTGCACCTGCAGAATATCCTCATAAGTTCCAGAATGTGCCACTGCTTTCATGTATTCTTTACACACATAATTTTCAAATTATGGATTTCACTAATCCACAAATACTGTTCCAGACAAAGATAGGTGCAATAAGTGATGTAACAGCAACTGCTATGTAAGCAAAAGGATTTTTAAAACATGTGCATGATTGAAAGTCCGTCAGGAAACACAGTAAGCAAAATGAGAAAATAGGCTTAAACTGCACAGCAAAATTTCAGCATGGGGAGGGTACATGCGGGGGGAACAGCTGTTTGGAAAATCTTTCTTATCTCTGTCCTCCAGGAAGGAGAATCTTGGCCAGATGTAGGAAAAACACGGAAGAGAAGATACGGGAAGGCAGCTGCTCATCATTCAGCCGCTGAGGGGAGAAATCCATGGCATGATCTAAAAGTGATGGTTCTTCCGGGAGAAGAGTCAGGTGACCAGACAGGACACTCTTGCCTCTTTACTAGCACATTTATGTCCATGATGCAGAGAAGGAGATGATGTAACCTGGGAGGCTCCAGACAGACAAATCTTAGTGTAAATACCACTCAGCACATTTTGCAGATGTTAATTGTGTCAGGAGAGTACTTTTACTCCAGGCTGTAATTACAGAGGATGGCCAGCAGTGCCTGTGTGTGACTGAAACACCCCAGTGGAGATATAGTCCCCTTTGCTGCTCAGTAAATACACACCTGGCTATACTACCTTGACATCAAAAGTCGCTGTAGGAATATAGCCTGCTAAGACCATTTTGGTGCTTTTTAGAGGATACTACGAGTGTAAAGTTGGTGAAAGCCACTTTTTTTTTTTTTTTTTTTTTTTCTCCCCAGATAATACTTTCCTGTAACATACCAGGCACTGGGTAAGCCTGTACTTTCGTGAGTCTGGACAGAAATTTCCTATTTTCTGCATGATTTGCCAATTGGTTTTATGAAGTGCGGGTGTTATTTGGGTACCCATCAGCATTTCAAAATATTTACAATTCAGCAGGATGTCTGCTGGATACACACCTGTGAAAATATACTTGTGAGAACCGAGCTGTAAATGGGAATTGAATTGCAGGAGGCTGTAGTTCAGCACAGGTTAAAGGCACTGGTAAGCAAGCAGTCTTCTGGGGTTGATGGAATAGGTAACTCAAGTATGTCTGCGTGTGATGCAATCGTAGCTCTGCCTGCAATGTAGACATGCCTTTGTAGTGACTGCTTCCTACTCTTAATGCTAAAAAGCCAAAGAGTGGCGTCTACAAGTCTGTCTGTGGGAAGGAGAGAGAGAGAGGGACTCATTAAGTGTTATTATCTTGTGAATAGACTTGGTCAGACAAAACAATAGGATAGCTGAAGCTCAGGGGAAAGCTCCTCTGTGACGCATTGGGGTCTACATCATTAGCATTTCTTCAGAGACAAAGCCGAAGAAAAAAGTTCTGTTATAGCCCTTTGAAAACAGAAAGGCCAAAGAGGTGAATGCAAGGACACACATGGAGACGGGAAAAATGGACATAAGGTAGGAAGGGGAAGTGCTGCTCTTCCAGCAGTGAAATGCTTCTATCAAATTATTTGTCACTGAAGAACCAGAGAAAGAATCAGGTCTTTGAACACCTACAATAAAGAAAGAAAAGAAGCAATGTGGAAGATGAAGGATATCCTCCAACTGTTAAAAAATAAAATAAAATAAAATGTAAAAAGTGTAAGTAACTCGAGATACAGAAATATGTGTAATTTCACTTGGACTGACATATTTTTCATGCTAACTAAAACAGAGGAATTCTCAGAATTTTCCTAAATCTGCATATCTTCATATATTGCATGGACTTATAGAGTGAGTGTAAAATGTAGCATGACAAAAAGAATGGTGCTGTGGAATGAGATACAGTGGAGAGCAGGATGTGGGGACCGATGAGTAGTGCTGGGCTGAGGTTAACCCCTGATTTAATTTGCACGATGAGTAAGAGAGAGGGGGAAACTGTCTGATAAAAAGCTCAAAGATAACATTTGCTGCTTAGATCATGGGGTGCTGAAGATCATCACACTAATACTACTGGAGATCTTTGGGATACAAAATATGATATTTGGTCAGAGTACAGTCATAGGAGCTTGATGAAAGCACCATAACATTTGAATACTAGTGCTATTAAAACCTACTCATAAATGGTATCCACAACAAATTTCAAAATAAGAAAAGAGAATTACAAAGCACGGGAAACAGATACGTGTCTTACTTATTGCTAGCATTCAATCTTTATCTGGTTTTGTTTGTTTGTTTGTTTGTTTGTTTGGGGTTTTTTGGTTTGTTTTTTTTTTGATACACTAGCAATTTTTGCTAGAGAAAACAGGAAAGAAGTGGAGGCATATTAAGAAGACAAAGCCCACTGACTGTGTATTAGTTTTTAACACTCAGGTTTTCCTCTTGTGTCTTTCATTTATATCACTGCCTTCTGATAGCTGAGAGACTGAGGCTATCTGGAGACAAAACCTTCACTGCTGTCATCCTCCTCCTCAGATCTACCTCTCAAGGTATCTACCCACAAGTACTGCTGAAGGACATTGTACCAGCAGAAGCAAAAATAATGTAATGAAAAAGAGATAGCATGCTGGCAAGACAGACAGTTGAGGGACATGGTTTTTAATTTGCAATGGATTTGAGGGGAGAGGTCTCATTATACTGCTAGCCACTGCTCTCTGCACAGCCTTTGAAGGGCAGGACTGTGCCTTCAGTCAATTGGACAGATGGACCCTATTCACTCCATTGCTAGTGAGGATGATGTGTGCAAAGCATTACAGCAGAGTGGGGTGGGTAGGCACATCTCACGTACTTGGGCAGGTTATCAGCAAGACTGTAGTGCCATGATTCAACAGGTGATTTTACTACACTGTGAAGTGAAATAGCTTTAACTCTTCTACTTTGAGAACTGAGCAAGGCCTCCTAAAATAGCAATACTTTCAGGCACTTTGTACAAACATGCCATTTGTCAAAATCTTATTTGCTTCACAGAGATGATAGATGAGTGTGCTATTTTGTGCTAAATATGACAACTTTCTGGAACATTCTTTGTTGATGACCTTGAACTTTCCTCCCTGCAAGGCCAGCTGAGGCTTCAGAAGTGTAATGAACTTGTTCTTAGTAGTGACATTGACACTATTGCTTCTGGATAAATCTTTGCTTTTAGATAAACACTTGTTTTTAGAAAATGGGGGGAAAGGCCTCCTTAGAGCACTTCAGAGAATCAATTGTCTGAAATCCAACTGTTATATCAGTTAATTATAGCTTATATGCAGGAAATTTTTAGTTGTGTGTGAGCCAACTGGTTATACTCTTTGAAGGATAGGAAAAGTCACTTGAATATTTGTGGCTGCATCAGAGATCCTTTATCAGTATCCTGAAATGGTCATACAATGTTTGAAAGAAAAACTTTTCCCTGGCTGCTCCATCTTGACTGGAGACAGCTGATATCAGCAGCATATGTAAACCCAAAGGCCCTCCTGTTAGATATATTTATTGGTCTAAGGAAAGTGTTTTGGGTGGAGAGAGATAAGGAGAGAGAGATGAAAAATATTTCTAACCCCTTTTGGTACCTCTTTTTTTTTCCCCACTCTAGAATGCTCTAGAGCATGGCACATTGCAAGAGCAAAGTAGAAGCAAAGCAACACCAGTTTCTGGTTATTCCCAGCAGAAGAAGCAGGAGAAGGTTCATGAGGCAGAACAAAAGTGCTCCTTCAATTCATATAACCGACTCTCGTTCCTGCTTGTCTAACATATTTTCATGCAAATAATTTATTATCTGTCATTTCTTCAGAAGCCTTCACAGGCTTAAAACCTGTGGGCTGGAACATTACATGTCCCAATGGTACCAAGCTCAAAAAGCCCCTTGCATGCATTTTTCAGCGTAACTGTGAGGCACTAAGATCCTTATTATGGGTTGCAATATAATTAGAACAATGCAGTGCATTCAGTGTCAATGGGAAATAATTGAGGTGGGTGCTATTTGTAATATCAGTATTGATAATCTCAAGGCTTCTTGGTATGAAGATCATTAAAATTAAGAAAAAGTAAAAATTTCCAAAACAGATGGAGAGTTCACACCTCATAAAGTCAGCTTCTCTAGTTGACAGCAATGGCATGTGCTATAGTGATCTACATTGTGCTATTTAGAATGGATTAAATTATCAGTTCCTATTGTAGAATTCTTCTTGCTTCTAATCAACAAATGAAATCAAAAAAGGATCACAGGAAGCAATACTCCAGTAAATCACATTTTGATTCAGGCCTGAAAAATCTCTTCAAACATAGAATGGATATAATTTTTTGTCTGCCATCCTGAAAGGTATACAGTTTTCTCATTCTTTCTAATAGAGCCTAAGGTTAAACCTGATTCTTGGATACTTTAAAGAAGTCAATTTTCTGGGAAAATATTTCTAAATAAGTCAGTTTTCTGGGAAAATATTTCCTATAACCAAGGAATTAGGTGAAAAAATCCAACCCCTCTCAAAATTTTACTTCTAAATCCAAATGGATCACATCGAGAAAATCTGCTTTCACCACAAAGCAAAAAAATATTCAATGCTAAATTTTCAGCCTGAACAAAGTAATGTTCCAAACATGGAACTTGACAGAAATGGGAAGGAAACAGAACCATTCCAACAACGGACTGATTGGCCAGGTACCACCTGCCTGTTCTATATCCCTCCAACATTGTGTTACACCTGAGCTATTAAAAAATTACCACACCAACATGAGAGGTTTAGCAGTGACTCCTCTGGCTTTGTTCCCACATTTCTTTGTAGTGTCTCTGGATTGTATTTTTTCTTCCTAGAATGGAAATGATGGAATAGCAAATGCTGCAGTGATTTAGTTCATGTAGAGCCTGGACTTACTCCCATGCACCACAGCTAAAGGGAACAGAACCCTTCTGCCCATTGTTGGCCAACACAAGTTGTTAGTGATTTGCTCAAAGTAAGCTTTGTGCTCTTATTTGGCTGTGTCTAGACAGCCGAATACTTTGCTGCTATCCAAGGAATGTGCAGCTAATGTCAGTGATGTATTCACAGTAAAGCATTGGTTCTTGAGAATAGGCTTAACACAATCAGTGCAAAGTGTAGAAGCCAAGAGGCAGGGTATTCTTCCTTGAGCAGGTTATTTATTATGGAGCCTACTTAACTTCCTTCAAGAGTAAAAAAAGGAGGAAAATGTTATTTAAAATTTCATTACTTAAAAATACAGCTAATATTCACTTTGAGAGATGCAGTAGTGATTTAGTTGAGGTGCATTTGAGACATATAAACACATACAAAACTTTTGTATGCTCCAAGAATTACAAATAGAAGAAGCAGAGCTACCTTCTGTTCTCCACTAGCAAGTGGAAATGTCTGCATAAAGATTTATGAACTGTCTTGAGTGACTGTATTAGATAGCAGTTGACGGGTCTTTAGAATAAGCAAAAATGGCACTCCAAGAGGTCAATATGCAAAAGAAACCAACAAAAAAGCCGACAAAAATCCCCAACAGAAACAAACCAGTACTAACATATTTTGGGGAGAAGAACATTCAGGCAAAAGTTTAGTTGCTATTTATCCCAACAGAGTTATGCCTGCTTACAGAAATGACCCTTCACTTCATGACACATCTTTGGTGGCATCTGAGGGAGAAAGGTTAGCTGTTAGCATTGTAAACTACAACTAACCCAATGAAAGACCAGGCAACTTTCTTACAAAGAATTGAACAGATAGAGTAATTTGTGCCAACTAATGAACATTTCCTGTTTGTCAGTTATGCAAGCAAAAGCACAGAAGAGAGAAGAACTATGTTGCCCACAGCCATGCAAGGAGAATTAAATATGGCAGTCCTTTTCTAGTTGAAGTGTGGAGGCAACAGAGCAGAACGTGAGGTACTTGATGTCAGATACAATCCTAACATTGCAGTAGCTTTGTTTGTAACTCAGCAATGCATTTGGCATATTGTCTCTCCTATATATCAAGTGCAGGAAGACAATATGAACAGTTTCTAACTCTACCTCATAAACTTTCCTGAACAGGCACTGGAGTTACAATAACATCTTTGTTGGCAAACATTTCCAGGCACTGTAAATCAGTCTGACTCTACAGGAGAGATGGCTGATGTGCAGATCTCTAAGTCACTGTTGTTAAAAAACAGAGCCCCTGTTCATCCATCTTGGGCTTTATTTTATAGCACATCATATAAATGAGAACTTAAAATAGTTCTTCAACCTTCCAAAGTGCACAGTCACTGGAAAGGATAACACAAGTTTAGGGAACCTGAATCAGCTGAGAGAAAGAGCAACCAAAGGACACATCTGTGTTTGCCTTTCCCTATCCAGAGGCAGCCTCTGCAGTCATACCTATGCCAGGGTGCTTTTACTCACTTAAGAAATTGAATCCCTTCACACAAATATTCACCAGATCAAGTCATGGAGTTACAATCCTTACCACTTAGCACCAGGGAAGCAGTGAAGTATTGTACAGCAATGTTCTCAAGGAATATAATAAGATCAGCTGGGATGATCTGGCTTCTTACCACATGAGGCTGTGGAGAGAAAAATAGCTATTCTTTCCTGTCCCATAAGCATGTAGGACACACATTTATTCTTTGTTATCTATGCTGTAATGTGCATTTATTAGTAATAGCACAAAGACTTTTTTCCTAGTGGTTTTGATGGCATCTTTGAGATGGGCTGGACTGAGAGAATTTTCACTTTTTGAAGAGGTTTAAGGTTTTGAAAGATTTTGTGAAATACAAACAAATACAGTTTCTTTTAACTAGTGACTTAGAAATGACAAGAAAAATATCAGACAGTTAGGGCTATCAGCTTCTATAAAACCGTTCAACTCCGCACCCTCCAGTACTATTCTGAACCTTAAAAGTTTTCCAGGTGAGAGAGACATCATGGGAAAAAAAAAGTTTCACCTTCTTTTTTTTTCATTTCTCCAGCAGCTCTACTGCAGAGCCATATTTAGAAATGCTTGATTGTAAGGTGTTTGGCTTTGGCAGGGAATGGCTATGATGCACTTTCCCCAGGGCCTGGGAAAGAGAAGCAGGCTGCAAAGACAGCTTTCACAACTTACTTTGAAAGGCCGTGTGTAATTATAGGGGCTGGCAATGAAAGACAGAGCAGCCTCCAGGGATACCCCCTTTCCATTCTGCCACTTACAGGGATTCTTGCCTTTGCAGTCAAGTTCTGTCGTGCCCCAAGTAAGAAGCTCAGTCAGCAATGAATGAGACAGCTTGCATCACCTTTCTCCTTCAGCTAAACTATTAAAAGGAGGCAGGTCTAAGCTTCTTTTTTCTTTTTTTTTTTTTTCTCTTGACAGACCTGTGACTCATGAATGTCACAGAAAGACAAACCAATAAAAAACTATTTCTACACTTTAGTTTTTGAGCTTCCCTTTTAGGGATCACATAAGGTAGACTGTTCACAGATTTTGTTAATAATGTTATTATAATATATTATTACTATTATTATTACTACTACTACTATGACCCTCTATTTAGACACATTCATTCTAAGAAGAGGCTTAAGTATACAGCAGATCTGTGTGATGATGCCTGAGAGCTTTGTGCTTTTAAAAGCTCAGCGCTAGGGCCACCTGCAGAGCTTTCTGAGAAATGTACACTGCATCCAAAGATTGTTTTCAAAACCAGTATTGGCTTCCCACAGCCAGGGCCTGTTCTGCTGGATGCCAGAAACTCTTTGTACCAGTCTCTTGTCTCCCTTTGTGCTGTACAGTATTTCTGCAGTAGTTCTGGTAGCAGAGCAGGAAGGGAAGTGCTATGGAGCTTTCACAAACTGCAATTTATCTGTCAGCAGCACCCTCCTCCCTAAAGTTTACATCAAACCTGGTGCCAAGGCTGGGACTTAAACCCATATCTGCACCAAACTCCCAAAGAAACTAAAAAAAAATAGTAATTCACCCTCAGTTCTCTCTGCCCTGTGCTAACTATTTCAGAGACAGAAATTATGTACTACACTCTCTTTAAAACAATAAACCCCCCCCCCCAACATATCTGTGTGATGGAAGTGACATGAGGAATGAAGAAAGAAATGGGATAGGATATGATAAAGCAGAGGAGAACACACTGCAGTTTTAAAGCTTTTCCATTTGTTATTTTTAGTGACATTTTCAAATTAAACCTGAAACAGTTCAGCTGAAATGTATGTCAACAGGTAGGCAAGAATTTTATATATGTTATTAGTTCTGATCTCTGTAAAGGCCATTTCTATTAGTTGTATAATAGACAGCACTAGCAGGAAATACAGAGTGCTCTCAAAATCACTCCTCTTGGTTCTTCTTTCTGGACTACAGGATGCTGCAAAAGACCCTCCAGAATTTAACTGTTCTGCACACACAAATAAATACAGCTGCATGGAAGTGGAGTTTCTGTCACATTTACTCATTTCAGCACCTGTTTACTTTCCAAACTGGAACAAAAGGTCAAAGCACCTTGTAGAACAGAAATTATAAAGCATTTTGATTCAGAAATACTAAGTTCAGTCTCCTGCTTTTAAATCAGAAGAAGCATTTTGATGCTCTGTTAACTAGTTGAATTCACCTAAGTCAATTTATTTTCTTTCAGTTTTCCAAAACCTTTTTTTTTTCTCTTTCCCTGTAAAATTAAACCATTTCCATGACAATCCAGATATCTGGAAGCTCAATTTTCTATTCTGAAAAGAATTTATGAGCAACTCTACAGAAAACTCATACCATAACATAGTATTTTGTCAAATGTTTCCTATGTTGTGCTGTACCACGTATATCCTTCCTGTGTCTGTGGCGGATTCTTACTAATAGTTCTTTATTTAGTTCCCCTGTCATGATTAGAAGACAATTATTACTCTTAGTAAATGTGTTAGAATTTTGCACAGCACAAGGTCCTGCAGTCATGAACAGTCATGAACAACTGAGACAGGACTTTCCAAAGTCACTATTGCTTTCTATTGCAGAAAGAATGGGAGAAATGGAAGTTGCTCAGCAAGTTCTCCTGGTAAGCAAAGTGGAATAGAAACTGCAATGCTCCAGGTTTTATTGCAGCTAATAGGTATAAAGGTACAGTTTAAATAATATCAAATCACATAATTTGATTATAATTACCTAAATACTGAGAAGAAGCCTTTTTTTAATGTGAAACAGTAGACTCAATGGCTGCAAATTGAAAAGACAAATCTGAATGTGTTTTAGTTTCTCAGGGTTTTGTTCATTGACCACTGTGTTAACTTCCTTTATCCCAGTGCCAAGTGAGTGAAGAAAAGCAGTTTTCTATAAAAGATTCCTGAGATCAGGCATAGATACTTTACATCATCTTTATCTCTTCTGCAACATTTCAAGAAATTCTTTAAATAAGCCTGTGGGATCCTAGAAACACTTTTGGAAACCCAGGCTTTATTTTTCAGGAACACATAGTTCCAATCAGAAGATAAACTATACAATCTTGGGTTATGTATTACACTATAGTAGTATGGTTTCAGCTTAAGGGTCTTCCTTAGTCAGCATCACCAACGGAAGAGTATCTCTGCATTTTCAGAGAGGAGTTGGAGATGCTGCAGAGAGAGCTCACACCATGCACATGAGAAAATCGCTCATGGTTTTTGTTTTTTCCTTCACCTCTCCCCTCCAAATCCAGAGAGTGATTTGGATGAATAGCTCAATAGTCAGCCATAAAAAGTATATTAATTATATGACAATCATTGCAAAAATTTCATAGCTGTTTCTAATTCTGCAAATATTCTAACATGTCAAAAATGTGTCAAAGAGATGCAAAATAATGCCATGTCCTTTTAAGACACATCCCCGTTTTCATACCTGCAGCTTGTCATGTTTGGGAGGTATAAACTTGTATATTAATCAACACGTCCACTGTAAAATATTCCACTACTGTGATGTTGAAATAAACAGTTTGGCATAAAGCAAAGGAGTCCTGTGGTTTGTCTTTTATCATCATAGGAGAGGTGTTTCTAAACTAACAGTGGAAAAAAGACACATTTGTTCAAATAACCATTCAGAATCAAAGTTGTTAAAAAGATAGGAATTTTTCCTTCACTTTGGTTCTACACCTTATAATTGACTCATGCAGTTTAAATGGTGGAATAAATATACTCCATCACCTTAGTGAGAGCTAATAATATGCTATTTTCAACTAGTTTCATTGACTTGAATCTGATGTACCTGAAATAATCGCAAATGTTTCTCTGGAATCTATTGCCTAATGTGTAAAACAGGGTAGCGCTTTTTACCATGTAAAATGTTATGAAAAAAAAAGTCATTCAGATGTATTTTAAACACTTTCAAGCTCTAATGTTATATCAGTATTCAATATTTTTAGTACAAAAGCAGCAATTTTATTGGAAAGAATGGTAGAGTTATAAGAATAGCTACATGGTTAGCCTAGATGAAAATAGAACTGATATGGGTGGAGTATTAAAATAAGGGTAGGACAACTAGCAATGACATAAAATACCAGACATCTATATTTAGAATAGTTTGAATGCTCCAAGCTTTATTTTCATTGGCTTTTATGTGGTGTTTCATAAAGTCATTTGGATGGAGCTGAGAGCCTATAGCAAACACAGGCTTTGCACAGAACTATTCTGGACACCATCTTATTTTTTTTTCCCTTAAAAGTTGTTAACAGAATAAGAGTGAAGGTTCTTATGACTTTCGTTTCACTTGGGCATAGCTGTCACAACAGTCTAGACTGCAGAAGTGGCATGTGAGTTTACAAATAGCTATTTAATTCAAAAGGAAAATTCTCCTCATAGAATTTTACCCTTTTTATTTTGTTAACTGAGCATTTAATGACAAGCTGATCTGTCCTGCAGAACTGTCTGATGATTATTTCTGTTTTAGCAGCTTAATCCTTGAAAGCTAACTGTGGAAAGTTAGTGCTGGAACCTTATGCCACTTTGAACAAAGGAGGCAGAGTGTTCCTCTCCTCACTGCAGTATGTCCTGATTCATAAAACCTGCAGGAGGGACTTGTCTCTCAAAAGGAGTACAATGAGAGCCAGTTGGTGTGGGAAGAATTGTTTAAGCTGTTTTCTGCCCTGTCATTCTTTGTCCGGGGTACCACCTTGCAAGCTGAGTCTGGCCTGATGCCAGCCATGTGAAGGGTAGTCATCTGGTCTGAACAAATCACCTAAGCTCCCTCTGGAGCCAAGGGAGGAAGATGAGCATGTCTAGAGGGCTCTCCATCCTTTCCTAAGACAAGTATTTGACTTAAAAATTAGAAGGACTTCTTTACTTCTGTCTTACTACAGTCCATAATACAACCCTCAAGGACTAGCACAGACTAGAGGCCTGTGTGCCAGATGGCTAGAGCTAGGTGAGAGGAACCTTACCTTCCATGAAAAAATGCCTTATGAGTACAACAAAAGATTGTTTAGATTCACAGGAGGGGGGAAAAAAAAAGGAGGGGGAGATTCAAAACTATCCTCATGAACCTTCTGTTACTGTGCACAGGTAGAGCTCATAGCTGGGAATTGTTTTCCTCTACTGTTCTTTATGGAAAGGTTTTTGCTTCCCCCCTCACCCCACCCCCTGCCCCTTCAGCCACTTAACTGAAGTCTCTTTGAAAAGCTTATTCAGGAGGAGATGGAAGACAAATACACAAATCTACCTGAGAAGCAGCTTTAGAGAGAAGACTATTCAAGTTTGTTTCTTGACATGATGTTATGCATCACTTCTTGTAAAAATCTCAGCCAAGCTCCAGCTTTTTATACTAATGAAGAATGATTCCTTTCTAAACAGTAGAGATAGGTATGAGTTAGCTGACATAATATTCATTCTCAGTGAGCAATTATTTCAAGATCCTAGAGACTGATATGTATTCACTAAAGAAAAAAACTGGAGACTGGAGATGGAGATCAGTCTACTGCAATGGAGATTTCCTGTTCAAAGGACCTGATAAACTTACCTCTCAGTGTTTTCATATTATGAAAGAGAACATACCTATTTGCCTTAATGGTGACAGCCCAAGTGATGGCAGATTGCTTCCTAAAGTGAAATTGGAAGGGAGGACTTTGCCTTGGAAGGATCTTATGACAGCTCTTTTCTGGGAAAATGTTCAGAACTGTGCACTGAAAGATCTCAAGACAGGTAAATGGAATGTGGAAACAAAAAAGGAAAAGAAGACATGAAAGAATACAGGTGAACTGGGTATGTATACAAACAAAATACAAGCCACTTTCATGTTTTCTCTCTAATCTGGGCAGCTGAGTTGTTTTAGAAAAGAGATGGAACCATATGCAAATAAAAAAGTGTATTTGCGCAATTGCCTGATTGCTTAAAAAGAATTCAGAACTGATTCTTCTTTGCTTTGTGCAAATCTTTTTATTGACTTTATTGTTTATTTTATAGAAGTAACATAAATATTTGTCCAAATGGTTGTGGTTTATACTCTATATCTTCATGTACACATTCATACATGTATAGCTGCATCTTTACTGATGCTGGTGGGTGGTCTGAGAATTTATGAAAAAAAGTTGATGCTACCTATCTGGTCCACAGAGTGCTAACAAAAAGAGAGATTTTTGTATTATGAAAGATTTACATTTTCCCTTGGTACCTTCTCCCGCAATTTGAAAACCTCTTTGTTTTGACCCTTTGACAAAGATAGAAGGGTGTGTGGTTTAAAGAGGCAGATAAAATCCTGAAAACTTAAAAGAAAACATTTTTTTTAATTTCCTGATCACTGAATAAATGAGCTTTCTTACTCAGGAGGGAATGATAACTTGGCAGGCAGTAGAGATTAAGAACACTTCATTTTTTGTTTTTTAATGTTTTTAACTGAAAAGTTTTTTCTACTGTAAAGCATGAGTCTCTGTGAAATTACAGGCTTACAGTAGTTTAATATTTTTATTTTTTTTTATCTACAAGATATGGAGCCATGAAAGGTAATGGTTGTCTGTAACTCTATCTGTGAAAATAATTTGGTGCTGCACTTATGCTAGACAAAGTTGGGCAAAAAGGCATAGAAAAGAGCTTGTCATAAATAATTTCTAATTTGTTCTTGTGGATTTAAAGAAAGCTCTCTACAAACTTTCTTCATTGTGACATTTACAATCTTTGTTGAGGAGATTGTATCAGTTTTATGACCAGTTGATAGATATGTATTTCCAAATTCTTTAAACTAAGGACTGGAAATGGCAACAATTTTGCAAGTATTCAACATGGTCCCAGTTATGAAAGTTTTTGGTGCATGATGGCAATTAAATAGAATGGGCTTAGTAGCTCTGTTGGTCCCAAGGCTCCCGTTTATTAAATAAAATTTAACAATTAGTTTCTGTTCCAGCTGTCTGCTTCCAGAGTATACTTGTTGATTCCTTAGCCTCTCTTTTTTTCTCAGCTACTCTGAAGAACCATGGCATTAGCAAAAGCCTGGCTAGTTCACTGTGCTTCACAGACTTTCAGAGTCTCTCTACAGCTGGTGGAGTCCCACGAGTTCCTTCTTGCTCTTCTGCTGGGATAAGATTATATGCAGCTGCATAGTGCATAGGGAGCTATATAGTTCCCAATAAATATTCATCTTCAGAAAAGTAGTGGTATCCATTTTCTTAAGTTTACTGCAATCACATTTTAAATTACTTTATCCATGAGATTTTAAAGATGTTTCACAATAATAGCAATAACACTTCAGATCTCAGTTGCCTTTTTTTTTTTTGGCTCTGAACCATTAAATACCCTTTCCTAAAATGTTTTGTTTTCATCACAAGGCAAATTGCATTTGCATTGCCTTCTAGCTTGCAAAGAACAAAAGGCAAAATTTCTGGCATCAAGTTACTCAGTGAATAGATCGCAGTAGTATTCTTCAGAACACTAGTGGCTGCACCAACCCATAGGGAAATGAAAGAATTCCTACTAATTCCTCCATACAACCCCTTGCTTTGCGGCCTTTGATCACCTCCCCCTGATTTCTGTGAGGTGGAAGTGTTTCTGGTATGTCTGTTTGGAACTGACTCACACAAAAAATAAGTAGGATCTCAGTGAGTCTGAGTAAAACCCTGGCCCTGTTGCATCAGTGCCTATTGTGTATGAGCATGTTCCAGGAGCAAAATGGGATGTGCTGTAACGTTTGAAAGTATCTAGACAAATTTGATAGAATATTATTATGTTGTGTGGATGTTTTCTAACTCCCTTCTGTTTTCTTCTTGGTCTCACTTTAAGGCTTATAACAGACACTGAAAATATGAGGGCAGTGTCTCACCTGTCTGTACTGGACTATCTGTTTGCAATAGGAGGATAAAGATGAGGTGTTCAAATGTCAGATAATATGAACAGAAGAAAGAACAGAGCTTTTGGAGATACTACTGCTCTGCAGCTATCAGACTTAATTTTCTGTGTTACAACCCACTGTATTGTGAGTCAGAACTTGCTTCAGAAACTTTTTGAAATTTTTTTCCCTGTTATTCCTGTTTGTATAATTTTTCTCAAATTCAGGGCAGTAAGATGATGATTGTTTCCCGTCCCCTCCCCGCCATGGTTACTACACCAGTACTGCAGCTCCAGTGGCAGGCAAGCTTTGTAAGCACAGTGTCTCTACTAACACAAAATTGTTTACACACCTTATTGCCAAATGGAAAATATGAAAATTATGTCAAGGTTCACCCTTTGCCCAACAAGGCTTGAGGTAAGTGGGCAAGCTAAGCCACCCAGGCAGTTTCAAAGCTGACAGTAGCTTTTACAGGTTTTAGGATCCTGAAGCCGATACTATGACGGAATACAAAGCAGAAGGCTTAGCCTTGCAGTTCCCATTAATTTAATTGTAATTTTGTAGCTAAATACCCTAGATAGCACTAAGTAGCTCTGCCTTCATTACCAAAAGTCATAGATGAAAATCGTTGTCCCCTTGACTTCAGCAGACCGATATTTTCTTTTACATGAGATAAATGCAATGAGCACTAAAGCCACAGTAGTAGGCACCTCCTTTAATCTGAAACACTTTTATTCTGTTACAAGAGGCAAACCTATCTGTTTCTGAGTGCAGCTATGCAATATATTTTTTTTTGGTGAAGTTATTATATCTTTAAAAAATCTTTGTTAAAACAAAAGACCATAACATACAGTAAAAATGAATAAAAAAGCATTATGCCTTTAAGAGGAGACATAAAAGGAATGCCTAACTAGCCGTTTTTCTAAAGGTGATAGTTCTATTGAAAAGAAAAATGCTGTATATTTTCAGCTGATGTAGCATTTTGAATAGGTGAACATGCCTCCATGCTTTAGAATTTCAGAAATGCCATGGAACAAAGTAATTGGACGGAGAAATTAGTGTCAAACTTCTGAAGGACTAAATAGTTCAGGCAGAAAGAGGATTATAATTTCAGGGAGAAGACAGTAGCAATTGCAGACATGTTTAAAGATTGGCTAAAAATCAACATAAGTAGCTAAAACATATTTTTATAGCATTGAGTCTCTCAAGACATGTTGTCACATGCAGGATTCATTTATTTATATAATTTGGTTCTCAGAAGTGTACATTAGTATGGAAAATATAGTGTCAGAGATCTGTAATGAAAGCATTTCAAACTCTTAAGGGTTTGAAACCTAGCTGCACAGGGAAAACCTTAATAGTATCATTAAAAAAGCTTAAAGTCTTTGGCAAAAGGCTGTGAAGTCATCTGGGTACAATCAGCAACATAAACTGCATGTGACAGTGTGATCCCATGATCTGAACACTCAGCAAGAACTATTGCTCCTTCTGAAAGAGCTCAGATGAGTGGTAGTGTTCTCCCATTTTTTAAAATGTAAGTTATTATATTTTGAATGTGAGTGTATGTGTGTGTGTTTGTGAGAAAGTGAGTGTGTGTGGAGGTAGGGGAGGAATATCACCCTATCAAACACTACTGACTACCTAGATTGTGTTCAATGCTGAGAGACTACAAAACAGTCTTCCTTTACCTGATTAAATATAAATGACAAAAAATTGTAAAATAAAAAAATCATCAGACAACTCTACAAAGCTAAATATTTTGGTGCATGTTCACACACACACAGGCATACAGAATATGAAGTTCATATCCTCACAGGCATACAGAATATGAAGTTTATATCCTCACACACAAACATGTCTTTATTTCTTTATTTAAATATGAACTGGATTCTCAGCTAAGTGAAAGAGTGATAACATAAAATGCATATCACGGATTTTTTAGTAAGTCTTTGGGCATCATTTCCCCATTTTCTAAGCAACTCTCTTCCTCTTTGTCAAGAAGGAGGAATAGAATTTCTTCTTGTTCTTACCCATTTATGCATCAGCCATCGAAGTGTCAATAAATGCCTTTGGGAAGAAAGAGGACTTTGATCTATCTCCGGGATAGAGTAGCAAGTTTCTGTCTTCTCAAAATGTGCAGCATTTTTGGCAGCACCACCTCCAAAGAAGTTCAACAGGGAAAGGTGTTATTGAGTAACTTTCTCAAACATTGCTCCTTACTCAGCAAATTCTGGTCCATCATTGTCTGATTCAAAATCCATACAGATATGCTAATTTTGTTAATATTCTTTTCTGTGGGAAATCTTAGAGACTTTTCTGCCTTCTGTTTTTTTCCTCTTCATCTTTTCTATTCTTTCTTTTGTTATCTTTCTTTTAACTCTGTTTAGTAGATTGTAAGGGGAAAAAAAAAAAAAAAAAAAAAAAAAAAACAAAAATAGGAAGGATGCAAATGTGTGATACCAAAGCAGATGAATTACTATCAGGAGCAAGGGAGTTTTGATCTTCCCTTCTCAGGAACTCGGAGTTCAAGAGACAGTGCCAGCACAGCTGTTGGTAGTGTTGTCCTTTGGGTTCACTCAGGCTGTGCAGTTTATTTGCTTTCCAGGAGGTCCAGTGCCTTGCACTTATTTTAACTTGGCAGACTGTGAATCAAGGTAGCCATCAGTCTTCCCTCATAATAAGTGATGTTTAAATAGTTCACTCGTACTTATAACCCAGACAGCTTTTAGTTGTAGTCATTAGGCAACTTTGCCTCCAAACATCATAAAATATACAGAATGACTCCTCCAAAGAACAATATGTTTTAAAGTAAATGATACATTAAACTGCAGTACTTGCAATCCCTGGCATTAGATTTCTGTTCATTTGAACTGTGGACTTAAGCAATTTTAAGCTTGCTTTGGACTGAGGAACATGTCAGGAATATAATGACATCAGTTATGCTTTCCTCCCAGATTCTGAAGGTGCTTTCGTGAGCCTGCTTAATTAGTTACTGTACCCCTAGCATAGAGAGGATAATTACTGTCATGAGTCATGAATTAACTGGGACCTGAAAATATCCCAGAAAGCATCAATATTTCTTAGATTTTCAATATTTGATGCTTCATGACTGTTGTGAGGTTTGTAAGGATTTGTAATTTCCTCTAAAGGTGTAAGGAGGCAGAATATATCACAGCTACTCACAACAAACTAAAAGCCTGAAAGGCCCAGCCCCAGCTCCACAGAGATGTACGTTAGTTTTCCTCTCTCTTCCCTCCAAAATTTTTACAATTAACTTAGTTTTTTTCTACTTGCACTGCTGTAGAGCACATTTTTATGCTGATGGTACACAAGAAGTTCTTTCTCATTTCACATATACCCATGAATTGTTAGTCTTTTTCCTTTTAATGAATGGCTGAATCAGTGTATGCTGGGGGTGGACACAGTACTTCTTTCTGTTGTCACTTCTTGCCTTTTCCACAGAGATTGCTATTAGAGCCTGATGATGTTTTCTGTACAATATACTCAGATTAATTCGATTTCTGTAACACTTCATTCTATTTCAGATCTCGTGCATCTCATTGAAGGCCTCTGTTTCGAGGACTTTCCTTCACCTCTAGGTCAAGTCATGTGAATTAGTTAAAACCAACATTGCTCAGAGCTAGTCATGTCTACAGTGGATTGAACTCATCCACAGGACAAGACATTTGAAGTGTCCTCCAGAATTCATATGCAAGTATATAACTAGAGTTCCCATGCACTACTTGTTGCATGTCCTGAAACTTATCATGGCTTCTGGTGGCTTGAGTGGGTACTGGAGGGCACAGTGTCCATGGGAACAGCAGTGGAAAATGAAACTGGAAACAAGATAGAAACTTTGAATGAATATGAATGAATCCGTAATTCAATAAGCAGCATCCTCTGGATAAACTACACTAGGATTTTGCTTTGAGAACTAGTTTTAAAAACAGTAATCCGTGGACAAATTGGTCTGCACGCAGTATGGATAATCAGAGTAGAACTGGCGGAAGTACCTAGGGAATTAAGTTATTTTCCTCTGGAGTCTCATGGACACTTAATTCTTTAAAACCATCCAAACCTGAATATATTTAAAAAAAAAAAAAAAAAGTGCTTTTTCTTGCACACTACTTTGTAGGATCTTGATACCGCTCTCAATGAAATATTTCAGCAGGCATCCAAGAAAGTTTTTCCCACTCTGTGATGCCTTTCTGCAATCAGCCCTGACCTGCAACTACTCACTGTCTACTTTATTCAGATGGGGAAACCCAGTCTGACATCACCTCCTCTTCTTACAGCCATCTCTGCATAGCTCACTCTCATCCCTGGAGTACCATCCACGCTCTGAATGGAAGGAAGTTTTATTACACAAGAGTACTACTTGATCATACATCTAAAGCTTTTTTATGTAGTACATATGCAACAAGGGTGAATTTACATTAAAAAGGTGACCTTAGTGTTAATAGCTTCTAACTTTTCAGAGCTTGACTTTGTTTCAGTAAATTGAAATAAATAAATAAAATCTATTTATTGACTAAGTTACCTCAGTGTCTGCAAAATCTTATAATTCTTTTTGGTTTTTTCCTTTCTTTACTTTTTCCCACTATGCAAATATTGTTTGCCACAGACCCTTGTCCTGAAAGACAATGAGTCCTTAAAGCACAAAAATGCTGGACGCTGCAAGCTGATGTTGCAACAAGGGTGGAGTGTCACATAGTTTGTACATTTAACAAAACTTAAATGTGCAAATGACTAATGTTAACAGATATTAAGACATATGAACTACCATCAAGGCAAATTCTTCTGATGTTTGCTTGGGTTTGAATATATGCATGTGTGCTGGCATGTAATTCTTACAAGAATGTAACAATACTTATTGTAAGTACCTACACACTTTGGAATAGCTAGGTGATTATTTTTTTCAGAGTGCTAAGGACATTTTTATTTTCAAAACATAACTTCTCTGAATTTACATGAACATAGGAACTGTGTCACATTTTGGCATGTGCTATTTGGATACACCTTAAAAAATCAATAGAACAAAAACCACTGAAATAATTTATCTTTTCCAGGCCCAGATATCTTTTATTATTATATGGGGAGAGGCAGTGATTAAACAGCCTGAAACACCAATCGTGATGAAAAAACACATGCATTTAATGTACTGTCTTGCCTTTTGTATGTGCTGTAGTGACCTCCTGCTTCATTCCTTCATTTTGGCTCAATCCAGAAAGATATTGAATTCAGTGAAAAACCACCCACTGACTTCAGTGGGGAGTAGATCAATCTCAAGAAGTATGTAACAGGACAGGGTAAAAACTGATTTAATGCTCTTCCGCAGCAGAACTTGCAGCTCTGTCTCAATAGCACTAAACCAGAACAAGTAAGGAAGAGGCATCTTAACTGGGGGGATCTTGGGTTCTGAACTCAGTTGCGGAAGTAACTTCTTTTTTAGCATTGTGTCCAGTATCCACACAATGGAGTTGTGGCCAGAGGGGCTGAGGTGAAGACACAGACAAGTAGCTTTGTGAAAACAAGCAGCCTAAAGGTGGAGACTTGAAATCCAGACAAAATTGCTCATCTTGCTTTTGGGGAGAAAAAAAAAATCACTGCTGGATGGGTTTGTGCTGCCTTTGCAGGGTTCAGTCATACAAATTTGGAATATTTTGTTGAAATAGGTGTAGCTTGATTTACCAGCTTCTCAGCTGTCCATCCCTTTAGTCACATCTTCCACTGGGGCTTAAATTGCTAAAGGAACCATCAGATTTCAAATATCTTTCTGTATTATAGATTTGATAACAAATTGAAGGGAAGCAAAAGAGTAATATAAATGTAGGCTGGGAAGTTCCCTCAGCAACCTGGACATTTAATACAAAAAACATAGCTGGCACAGGTTATGAGGTTGGAAATTAATAGACTCAGAAAATACTGATGAATTGACAATTTATCATTTTAATATTGTCAATAATAGGAGGAATTGGTAGGGCTTTCTCCTTAGTTTTGTTAGAGGAATATAAATCCACTAATTTTGATGAGATCTGCATTCACAGATTCAAGGGAAAATGGCTGGAAAACATCAAAACCTCAATGCAGTCTTTTTATTTCTAGGATGGTTTATTCTCCATAATTTCAGAAGAGACTGAGAAAGTAACATTAATTAGCTCTGAATTCTGAATTTACTTATTTTTCAACATTTCCTGGTTACTCAGAAGAGGCAACTGGCAAGGAAAGTTTGAAAGTTTTGAAAGGTATATCATTCTTTGAGCAAGGTTAGGTTTCTCTTCATGTTGCTCTAACCAAGAGAAAAACAGTTTCTCTGAGACTAGTGTTTTATACTGAATATATATCTGGATGGAAGCCCTGATGGATGGTGTTCTTTATGGGTTGAGTCTTTATGGATGATTATAATTTGCATGAGAAAACTCACAATACAGATGACATAGATAAGCTTTGTGCACTCATTCTACTTGGGCATTCTTACTCCTTGACTTTTTACTTTCATTCTCTATTCTTAAATATGCTAAATCAAGATATCTTTGTGATAGCTGTGGAGTGCTTCCCATTCTATGGGAACTACAATGAATTACAAAGGGAATTAATGAGGAAAGTAGTCTGGATTAGTTCCTCCCCTCTTCTAGGCTGTTCCAGAGCACCAGCACAGTTGCAGCTTGCTCCTCTTGCAGCTCACACTGCTCCCACCTGAATAGTCTGGCTGATGTTTACTTGCATGGGAGGAAAAGGTCAGGATAAGATTTTTGATTCATCTGCTTTCACATTTGGGGGCATTTTTTTGTCTTCCTAGTCACAATCTCTGATCTTCAGGCAGTCTGTATGACAAATGTCCCACCAAGACTCCTTCACCTTGGGAATTGCTGTAATGGAATTTTTATGAGCCATCTAGCACAGTCCTCAGCTAAACTTGCCTCCGGTAGAGAAACAGAGAGAATGAACAAATTACCAGTGTCCATTGACAAGTAGCAGGGACAATAGGATGTCAATAGGATGTAACTTAGCCCAGTAAAACACAAGACTTATAAATACTGCATATATTTTAAGAGGAACTGAGATGCTGCTAGAAATCACACACACAAAAAACCAATCCAGATCCTGCCCTTACTAGTGAGTCTGCCATAAAGCAGTCTTGAATGAGGAGCAAAGATACTTAAAAAGCCTCTTCATGACATTTATATTTTAAGTGCAGGTTCCACTGTTATCTATGGAGAAGGGAATTTAATAAAAATCATTGTAGATGGTAGCAGTGTTTCTACTGTCAAAAAGGCAGGAAAAGTTTCTGGATATGAATTGTCACAATCTCTGTTGTGGGGGAGAAAGGAGCACACTTGAAGAGACAAACAGTTTTCACAGAATCATAGAAACTTTTATGTTATAAAAGACCTCCGAGATCATTGAGTTCAACCATTAACCCAGCACAGTGTCAAGTCCACCACAGGTAAATTCATAAGAAATGGTGGGGTTACCTACATGCTAGGGGGTTGCCTGGGTAATCACTTAGTTCCAAACATCATGAATATTGTGTCTTGGTTGTCCAGAACTTTCAACAAAACATAGTACTTAATAATGTAGAGTAGCACATAACTGTAGTATATGTAGCAGTCAGAAAGCTGACAAATAGAATCTTAAATAGAAGAATCTGCTTAGCAGGGATACAGGGAATTTTAGTCGGGATGCTGGCATTTATTTCTATATTATTTAAATAAAAGTGATGCATCTGGGATGGGGCAAGCCTGGATGTTTGTACAGACTGGGGAATGAGGTGCTGGAGAGCAGTGCCATGGAAAGGGACTTGGGGATCCTGGTCAATGGCAAGTTGAATGTGAGTCAGCAGTGCCCTGGCAGCCAGGAGGGCTAATCGTGTCCTGGGGGGCATCAGGCACAGTATTGCCAGCCGGTTGTAGGAGGGCATTGTCCCACTCTGCTCTGCACTGGGGCAACCTCACCTTGAATATTGTGTGCAGTTTTGGGCACTGCAATATAAGAAGGATATTAAGCTCTTAGAGAGTGTCCAAAGGAAGGCCACAAGGATGATGAAGGGTCTTGAGGGGACGCTGTATGAGGAGTGGCTGAGGTCACTTGGTCTGTTCAGCTTGGAGAAGAGACTGAGGGAAGACTTCATTGCAGTCTACAACTGTCTCATGAGGCAAAGAGGAGGGGCAGGCACTGATCTCTTTGTGGTGACCAGTGACAAGACCCAAGGGAATGGCCTGAGGTTGCATCAGGGGAGGTTTAAGTTGGCTATTAGAAAGAGGTTTTTCACCCAGAGGGTGGTTGGGCACTGGAACAGGCTCCCCAGCGAAGTGGTCACAACATAAAGCCTGACAGAGTTCAAGGAACATTTGGATGATACTCTGGGCCACATGGTGTGACTCTTGGGGATGGTCCTGTGCAGGGCTAAGGGTTGGACTCAATGATCCTTGTGGGTCCCTTCCAACTCAGCATACTCTGTGATTCTGTGAAAGTTAGCACTGGGCACATGCCAGCTTCATCGTATGGAGCTTGAACTGTCAGCTGAAAGGGAAAAGGGTGGGTAGAGACATCTGTAACTTCATTTCTATATCCCTTTTTTCATTTGTTGAAAGGGATTTTTGAACATAATATTTGTTACTGAAAACTACATAAGACATTCCATTTCAGGAAATTTTTTTCTCTACATAGTGAACAATCTGTGATCTGTGCTAATGGACCATCCCTGAAGTCTTTGGATTATTCAAATCCAAATAGTTTTATAGCTAATGCCAAATTTACCTGTTTAAGTGTTTCTAACATCAGTTAAAGAGTCAGACAATTGGTACTGATGTTATTTAGGACTACCAGCAGCTGTGGTGCAGTGTAGTCATACTAGAGCATGAGTAAATACAGCTAAGTTTGTTTAGAACTGCTAAAATTGCCATGGTTCTTATGAACATTTAGTTTGGGATTGAAAATATTCCCTTTTGTCTTCACTGAAAAATGAAGTAGTGTCTGAAGTCTGGAAATAATTGATGTCCATGGTTAAGGCTTTGAAGTGACCTGAGGGTTCACAAGAGGCAAGAGAGGATCATAGAAATGGGTAGAGCAGCAGTTAGAGCAGCTAAGCTGTCTTTTATGCTTTAGAGATCTGGAGTGACAAACATAAAGTAATCTGCCCTAACCTAGAGCCTGACCTATGCCACTAAGAGTGAGGCAGTGGGTCTCTTCCAGGCTTTTGTTTCTGAGAGCTGACAAGCCAGTGTGCACCACTTTGCAATCCTGCAGGTATCTATGCCATCCTTTATAAAACTAAAACATGGTGAGGCCTCTCTGACAACTTGTGTTAGTAGGTTTCAGAGAGTAAGTGAGGTTTTGAATAGAAAAAGAAATACAGTAAGCTTTAGAAAGAGAAAGGAGGGTCACACTGGCTCACAAGGCATCTGTGCTACCATAGAGTAAAACTAGCACACATTGACACAGAAGGAAGGAAGAAAAAAAAGTGTGAAGGTTATTAAGACTGATAAGTTTACCTTGGCCTCATGTAATTTCCACTCAGGGTCAGACCCTTTTGTTGACTCAATGACAGTCACACAATAGCTGTGGGATGAGGTTGGGCTGGACTTTTCCTGAATTACCTAGGGTACTCTGTCACAGAAAAATTCACAAGGAACTTGAGTCACCTTTGCTGTTACTGTGATCTAGCAACACGACAACACCACCCAATTAAAGGAAATCACATAGCAGTCCCACAGACATAGATATATATACCCTTCAACCACACAGTTTGTCAAATATACCACAGTAAAGCAGAATATCTAGCTGATGTCTAAAATTCACTCCAAGCAAAAAGAAACCTTCACTTGCAAAATCACTCTGGGAAACTGAACCCTGCCTTGCCAGTGGTAATATCAAAGACCCAACATCAATCAAGCAAAGTGACACTAAATCTATTCCTTGATAAGTAGCTTGATGGCTATGGATGTCACATATCTGGATTTCTGTAAAGACTTTGATATGGTCCCCCATAACACCCTTCTCTAAACTGGAGAGATATAGGTTTGATGAATGGAATGTTTGGTGCATGAGGAATTGTTTGGACAGTTTCACTCAGAGTGTAGTGGTCAATGGGTCAGTGTCCTGATGTGCATTGGTGACAAGTGGTGTCCCTCAGGGGCCCACACTGGCATCAGTACTATCCAATATTTTCATTAATGACATAGGGGAAAGGATCGAGTGCACACTCAGCAAGTTTTCAAATGACACCAAGCTGAGTGGGGCAGTGGACATGCCTGAGGGATAGGATGACATCCAGAGGGACCTGAATAAGCTTGATTAGTGGGCCCATGGAAACTTCATGAAGATCAACAAAGTCAAGCGCAAGGTGCTGTACCTGGGTCAGGGCAACCCCTCGTATCCATACAGACTGAGGAATGAAGGGATTGAGAGAAAACCTGCACAGAAGGACTGGATATTACTGGTGGATGAGAAGCTGGTCATGAGGCAGCAATGTGCTCTTGCAGCCCAGGCGGCCAGTCTTATCCTGGACTGCATCAAAAGAAATAAGACTGAAAAGGCTGAGGGAGGTGATTCTCTCTAGTCCTCTCTGGTGACACCCCATCTGGAGTACTCAGTCTGACTCAGGTCTTCGGCACAGGAAAGACACAGAACTTTTGGAGTGAGTCCAGAGGAGGATGATCAGCTGGAGCACCTCTGCTATGAGGACAGACTGAAAGAATCAGAGTTGTACAGTCTGGAGAAGAGAAGACTGGGGAGAACTTACTGTAGCATTTTAGTACTTAATAGGGAGTTATAAGAAAGTTGGGAAAAACTTTGTAGCAGGGCCTGTTGTGATAGGATGAGGGGTTTAGACTAAAAGATGATAGATTTAGCCTACATATAAGCAAGTTTTTTACAATAGGGGTGGTAAAACACTGGAACAGGTTGCCTAGAGTCACTATCCCTGGAAACACTGAAGGTCAGGTTGGATAGGGCTCTGAGTAACTTGGTCAAGTGGAAAATGTTTCTGCCTGTGGCAGGGAGGTCCCTTCCAACTCCAGCTATTCTGATTCCATGATAGAGTGCCAGCACTCCAGACACCAACTAAATAAGATTTTAAAGAACAAAGTTCCTATTTCTACAAAGGTACAACATGCATACACAAAGTCAAGAAGGATGCATTAAAATTCTGATGCGTGTGCCAGGTTATTTCATTGTTCCCTTGGATTTCTCTTTGTTTGACATTATGTGTGTGTGTGTGTGTAAATAATTTTTCAGTGAGAACAGTGTATATGTGTATTCCAGATGGAGGGGGGAAAAATTAAGAATTGTGTAGAGTTTTGGCAGCAGATGATTACTTTTCCTAAAGCCCTATTTCACGCAAATTCTGTGTTCGTTGCCTATTTTTGAGAGCACATGTAAGAAGGAAGGTCTGTTTACTATTTGATTTCATTACTGATTTTACTTGAGGAATAAGAAAAGTAGCTTTTCCCCTAACTCAGAGTTCCTTTTTTATTGCATTAATTTAAACTATAAATTGAAGAATTTGCTTCCTGCTGTGGATTTGGGGTTTATTCAGTCTGTTTTTCAAGCATGTAACCATCTATATATATCTATATAGATATATATATGAAAATATTTTTTTCTTCAGTAGGGATACTCTTTGAGGTTTATAGCAACTTTTTTTGGTGTTAGATTCTACCCTCTATTGAATCATTTCATATGTTGGAAAGAATTTCTAAAGTATACATTTGACTTGGTGGCATGAAATTATAGTCTTTAGTTTAAAGTAGTCCTTTTCTTTTAATAATGTGTTGTGCATGGTTGTGGCTGCTGCTGTTTTTGACTGCTAAAACAGTGGAAAGGTTGTGAGGGATCTATATTCCCAAATAACATTTTGAAAGGCTTAATTAGAGATAACCTCTAAACAGGAGCAATATGTATTCCAAACTTCATGCAATCTTAATACTACATAGCAAATCTAGATTTGCACACTGAGGCAAAATCCCAGCCTTTACTTATGAGATCTGTGACACACACAATGGCACTGACAAGGCAACATTATTCCATGGGCAGGACCAGGGATAGGACCAGAGCAGTTCCCCGGCCATCCCCATGAGTGGAGTGCTGCAGGAGGTGGCACTGCCCTCTTCTCATGGTACCAGATTTCTTCTTACTAAAAGTGGGTGCAAGGCTGAGCTTAAGTTTGGGTTCCACAGTTTGAAGATAACTTCTTAAAAGAAAGAGCATACTTAGCTTTAATGATTTTTTTTTTTTTCCATGACCCAAAGTATGTCTGTGTAGGCAGCCCTCAGCAAACAAAAGTATCAGTGAACTCAATTTATTTTTTCCCCACTAGGGAGGATTTTACTCTTTATGTTCCAATTTATCATTCCTGGCCATTCTCCCTTGAATGCTGTTAAGTAACCACCAAGGACAACAGGAGTACATTGCAGGGCAGAGGGCAGAGGAAGAAATAAGAGGAATGAAGTCTTAATCTGAGCTCCGCTTTGGAGGGAGCTGGAGACTGGACTTTTTTCTCCTTGAGGAGATTACATTGCTGGCAGGAGCCAGACAATGTACATACCTTGGCTATAACCACAAGAAGACAAATGGAGAAGATAAGCCATGCAGCTCCCAGGACCATTCAGTACTGAGCTACATTTCTATCCCAGTTCAGTCTGTGCACTTTAAGTGATATAACATACAGCTTCAGATGAAAAAGGCAGTGGGTTTTCTCCCTGTAGGAAGTATGTTATCCGCTATGATACACAGTGAACTCAATATATAGAGGGAACAAAGGGCAAATGTTTTGTTGATATTGTTTCCTTGTCCGTGAAGTCCAGTGGTTCAGAGTACTCAACAGTCTGACACATCCAGAAGGTGATGACCAATTGTTAACAATCCTGTGAGCAACTTCTCCTGGCAGTTCTCAGAAAAAGCAATGCTGTGATGACGGAAAGGCACAGGATGTTATGGGATCCGTCTATGGCTTCTGGGATGTGGGAAGCAGAAAGCACTCTGTTTTCGGAGGATGCATGGCTGTAAACAGGAAGCTTTGCAGGTCACAGCTGAGTCCATGGGCTCTGTGCAGAACAGGGAGAAATCTGCTGAAACAGGTAGTTGCAGCAAGCATGGGATTGGTGAGGCACAGACAGTGTATTCGGATTTCCTAAAAATACATCATTCAGCATGTTCATTGATAGTCCATCAGGCCAGTTTATACTCTGTTGTCTTTTCAAACCAGGAAAAAAGAAAAAAGTTCTGAAATCAAGGGCGTTTTGAAAACACTCTAAAGGTAAACACAGGCTTCCTTAAAACTTTCTGCTTAGGAAAGCACCTAGGTTAACAGTGAGCTCGTAAACCAATATTATGTAGACATACTGCTAGTATTTCACTGAATTAATTTACTACTTGTTCAGTTAATTAGAGACCAAATCATTTCAGCCAATCCCCAACATTAAAATTTTGACCAGCTGCAGGAAAACTGCACAGGGAAGGGGAAGGAGCAGGGTCCCTAGAGTGCTTTAGCAAACCTCCTCTGAACCTCCCAGCACTCAACCCACCCCTCCCCCCCAAAAAAAAACAAACCAAAAAAAAACCCCAAAAAACCCAAACAACCCCCAACCAAACAAACAAAAAAAACCCCAAAACCCAAAAATCACATGTCAGAAGAACCTTGTATTTTGGCTGTGCGGGGAAGAATGGCAAGGACACTCCCACAGGGCAAGTTCAACCTTTTGAGCCCTGCCCCTCCCTCCTCCTCAGAAATCATGTTGCCAAATCTGTTCTTCAAATTATTCTGGTTCTGCTGGCATTAAGAGGTATGAGTTTAATAGCTTGACAAAGGATCATGGGAACAGATAAGTACCCAAGCACGTCCACAATTGTGTTTTGTGTTTTTGGCAGTCACTGTTGCCAAATGACCACTGAAGAAAGCAGTGCCTCTGACAACAATGTTTATGCCACAGCGTTAATGAGTAGAGAAAAACACACCAGTTTCAGAGTTTGCATTTTGATCTTCTTTACCACAAAACAATCCCCTAAGACTTAGATAGCAGAACCTAGAGAGGAACTGCAAGGCTAGGTCTTATAATTTAAATGGAATGTATTCCCACACTGCCATACATTTTAACCCTCTAAGGCAGGCAGATAAAAGTCAGGAGATTGAAAAGACCTTCATCCTCAGCTGGCCACCTATCTTTAGTAACAAAGGCTGACTCAGGGAACATGATCCTACAAGTTAGAGCAAAATATGTAGAAATGCTCTGTCCTTACACCTGCAGTTCTGGCACTACTACTGCCATGGAGCCTCCAGAGGATATTCGGCAAAAGCTTGCACTCAGAGCCATTCCTGTCAGACCTCACATGCTTGTTGTCCTCCAGTAAGACTTTTTAAAAATAACTTATCAGTCTTTTCTCACCCCTCTGTTATAAATAAAAAGCATACGTCATTTGGGAGGGGAAATAAAGATCAAATTGTAAAGTAATTTTTTGTACAGGAGGTAGTTATCCAGTCTGATGTATATTTCTCACAATATATTTTAAATTGGGAAATACTAAGGTAGAAAGGGGAGCAGCAGACAGCCTAGGAATGAGAATAAAAATTAATAATACCCAGCTTGCTCTAATAGATGCTGAGAAACGTATCACCTTCATCTCTTTCAGACAAGATGTATTTTGCAAAGATAAAATCTTTTCTTCATGAGCAATCCTTTTGGCCAGCTCTGTCTCCTAAAAATTGCCATACCTCTTGGAACACAGTGGTATTCCTTAAAATTTTTTTAAAGTAAAAACCTCAAAAAGTAAACAACAAACAGGGATAGGGACATGAGACAAGTCCTGAAGAAACAGTAATTCCATACAGTGAATATTAACCCATGATCCTTGCTTCAGTCTTAAGCAAATATCAAGGTATCCTACATGCTATTTTGGTATCTTCTGCACAACAGCTTTTAGTTGGTTTAGGCCCTACCAGTAACTCATTGCTTACAGATGTAAGAAGAAAGCAGGTCTTTGTCTACTGAAGGAGCCTATAAATCTCCTCTCTCTCCATGGCTACAAAGACCTGGCTCTGCTTACTACCCCTACAACTAGCCCAATGCTGTCTCTTGCTCATTCTCTCCTACACTATAAAACTTTCCTACTTTATCTCTCACCTGTCTCTCATAACTACTCCCTAATAGGTACCAGGTGGCTCCACTAACAGTGGAGGCTGACTCTTCCTATCACAGATATTAACTCTATCCTTACTTCACTTAACATTAACAGTCTATGGATTTGGGCATGTTGTCCTGTGATGAGACCTAATACAAGGCTGAGGAACTGAGAAGAGTCTTATGACCCCACAAACAAGACATTACCATTCTTTTTTTTCCCCAATACTGAAGTACTGAACAGAGGAGTGGATTCAAAAGCATGAGACCCGCACTCTGTTCTGCCACTGAATTGTATGCAACACTGTCATTAAGTAAGACAGAAATAGATAATCAAATATTTCCTTCTGGCCAAGGGTTTTATAGGAAAAGCAGAGCAATAAAGGCTGAAGAACCTTTTGCTTCTGTACTTATTAATTGCATTAGCAGTCCAGGAACGCATCACTTTCCCTAGCAGTAATATCTTTGCTAGGTACATTGCTCCTACTTCAGGTCACTTGTAATACAAAAAGAGAGGACAAAATCCCTGAAGGGGATCAAAAATATGACAGCACTGTGACTAGTTGATTCCTTATACCATTCACTTAAAGAGAGCCAAGCCTTCAACTTTGAAGCCTTGCACCCTGTCCACTCCAATGCAACTATTAAGAGGCAATATCAAACATCCAAGAGATTGTTGATCTTTGAAAGTAGAAAGATCTCAAAGAGTTGGAGAAGTAGAGAAAAGAAAGAATTTTAGCAAAACCTTTTAGAGTTAGTCTAATTGTATGGCAGCAAAAAATATGTTTGGAAAAAGTAGAGTCTTCTAGTAGATGATTCTCTTTTAACTGTCCACTTTAATAAATTCTTAAGCAATAAACTCTTCAGAGACTTGCATTGTGTCACTGAGATTCTAAGTGCAGATATCAGTGGTAGAATCATAGTAAGCAAACACAAATGTCTGTGACCAGACCTAATGAGCACAATTGGCCTCATTTGCAGCTGACGTCTAAAACCGGTGAGATGAATCTTCTCTAGTCAAGTGAACTGCACCCCATCTCATCTGCCAGGTGACACTTCAGTAACTTCTTTTTCATATTTGAACCAAATAAGTTGTGACTTTTGGCTGTGCTTTCTGTAGATCATTTTTCATGCAGTACCTTGGAGGTGTAGAACAAGGCCTTAAAGCATTGGCTCATGACTTTCAGAAATCTGCCTATTGCTTTCTGTTATTGTTGACATCAATGTGGACATGAAGGATGCCAAAGGGGATATACAGTATACTGTTTTCTATCCTTCTTGCCTCTACTTACCCACGTATACTATGGAAAAAAAAGGGAAAGGTTTGATCAACTAAAATACTTATGAATTAAACGTATTTTCACATAAATTAAATATACTTCAATAAATCAGTGGGATGGGAATCATAAAATATTCTGAAGAAAAATATTTTCATAACCCACAATAAAAAACCCAAACCCTAAGATAAGATAAAAAAGGCACTATTTGGATTACAAAACCACAAAAGATTTATTTTGCATTGTTAATGCGATCCAAATGAAATGGAGATGTAATTTCTCTTTAGAAAAACAAAATCAGGGTTTTTTTTCAACTTCTGGTCATCATTAAACATATTCATGGGTGCCAACACATTTAGCAAAACTTTTTGGACTCCAGACTTGCAGGTAACTGTATACATTCACGTGCTGCATTCCTCACTCTCAGCTTCCCTTTCCTTGTGAACTAAGAGTCAAAATAACTCTTGATTGTGATCTGCAGTTGACATATTCAGGACACAAGTGATTTCAGTCAGAAGTGTATGACCTTTTCTAGATTCAACTGAATTACAAATCCATGACATCCTTTTCCTGCTATGTTTCATATGTATTTATGATGTTACAGTTAATTTTTATCTTCTAAAATCAAAATGGTTCTCTCACTGTGCTATCTTTAATTATGTTTAGTGAGGATGAACTCTTGGACACAAGACACAGAAGAGATCTAGAAGACAAACATTCTTATACAATGTTTAAATTGATGTAAAGTTAAAAATTTCCAAAATAAATTACAAGAAAGAACACTCCCTAAGAATAAAGCAAATAAACAATAACTAGATTTCAAAACTTGGCAAATCACAAATGAGCTACAGTGAGCATGTGAGTGAAGTACAAAATGCAGATACTCACTTGCTGAGGGTGAATCCTTCTGCTAACATGCAGAAGGAGAAGCTGCAGTGAGATTGTCACTGTCCCCAGCTGTTGCCAGCCCATCAGCTGAGCAGACTGTGTGGTGCTTTTTTCTCCATACTAGACTCTCATTTCCTCCAAATGTGAACAGGGCAATAGATTTATAGTGTCCTTGAACCCGAGATTAAAAGTCACTGGTCTAACGGTTTGTGGAGGAGTATTTTTGGCTTTGGTTTAGTGGCATGAACCATCTGCTTGAATGACCACCTTTCTTTTCCGGTGTGAATCCGTCATCATGGCAACTAGATGAGGCTCACAGGCTGGAACCTGCTTAGCATAGAAAGTATCAGAGTGCTGGCAAACTAGGATGGACACTTGCCTGGAATGCATTTCATCTTTGTTCCAGAGGCAACCACATCTATTATCCTTCTCAAGAAAATTGCAAAACTCTGATGTCTCCCCATGGGTCTAGGGGGAACAGGGTGGGAGATCTGTGGTAAGACAAGGGTGATTTTTAGCCTTTTTTGTTATTATTATTTGTTTGATTGTGTTTTGCAACAACTTGTGGAAATTTTTTTAAGGAACATTTTCAAATAGTTGGGTAGGTCTCCTGGAACGCTATTATTTTGTATAAAATCAAATAAAGACAGAAATAATACACAGGTTCCTCTTTCATGCTGCTTGCCAGGATTAGAAACATACCCGTGTTAAAAAAAAAAATTGAGAGTTTTAAGAGAGGAGAAAAGAAAACTCTAAAATCAGAAACAGTTTAGTTAAAACATATAACCTGATACTGGTGTGTGTGTGGGTGTGGGGGTGTGTGTGTGTGTATGTGTGTATGGTGTTCTTCATGTATGGGTTTGTAATTTTTGGCAATACTATTGCTTTATATCTGTATGTCTTTCTGTATATTTAGCCAACACCCTTAGCTAGAATTTCATTTGGTGACCTTGATGGAGAATATTTGTGTGACCGAGTCTTTTAAGCTACAGTTTTTTTCTTTGTGCTAGAGATTTTCATTGTTTCACCTCAGCGTAGCACCTTGCATATGCTCTTGTTTTCTGTCTGATTGTGTTAAGAGACATAAAGTCAATGTTCCTCTATCTGTCTGCCATACCATGTCCTACATCTATTATTTACTGTTGTGTGCTGTGCTCCAGATATCCTGGTATTTCATGTAGCAATGAAGATACAGAAATGGAGGAACTCATACTATTCTGGCCAGCTGGCTCACAAAGTTGCTTGTTTCAAGTCACACATTGGAGCTGACTAAAGAAGAAGTTTAGTGGTTTCCATCAAAACACAAGGTTAGAACTATGACTGGTCTTTAGGGTTAATTGATTCCATAGAAAGCACAGAGCCACCTCACTGATCAGAGACCAAATGGCAGAACATGAAAAAGAATTACATAATGCATCTTAAATCATAATTCATCCTGAAATGACAATTGCTATTTAACAAAAGCATTTTGCCTCTGTGTGTGGTTAAAGAAAGCTAGATTTATGAGTTCCTGNCCAGTGTTCTAAAAAGAGGTAAAATATAAAGAGAATTTGGTTCACCAGTGGCGGCAGCTACCCACCTAGACTGCAATATAAGTCATGTCCAATATTTAAACATGCAAATAAGAGTAAGTATGTATAGTAACATTTCTTTATACTTGGGTGAAATGCAATGTGTTGAACTCAATGATCCTTAGGGGTCCCTTACAAATTGATTTTTTATATTTTGCATTCAATTCCAAAACTGTTCAGTGTCATATGTGTTTACTATGCCATTAATAAAGGGGACCCAGAAGAAATTATCATATTTAGAGGAGTGGGGGAAAAAAGAAGTTAGCTTTTCCTTTTGTATGTTGAAATGTTTTGTGTTTTCACTAAAAATCAAATCCTCAAAATGGAATTATATGGCTCACAATTTACTGTATATTTAAAAGTGAACAAAAACATAGTTAGAAGCCATTCATTTTTCAATTCATAGTTAAAAAGTCAAGTGTTGGACTTCTTCTAGATACTTGTCACAGAAACTGGGGAAACCTATCACACTTACACCAGCAAGCAATGTGTGAAGAAGGCATCACTCTCCAGACAGCTTTTGTAGTAACCCATGATCTTCTGTGCTGTTTACACTTAAAGGATCTGTGTAGTTGTGAAGTACCTGTTCCACTGTATCCTAAAATGTGGCCATAAAATCTCAGCTGTTTTGAGGTCTTTTCATATATAAGTACAAAAGAGAATTTTATCCCTAAAGACACAGTTTAGAAGATACATTTGTTTTTCTTAAATGCAGAAAAAGTACATAAATACCCTTACTCTTTAGAATACCAAATATGTGAAGTATTAAACAGTGTACAGTATCTTAAGTAATAGCCTGTTTTCTTTGAAAAATAAAGGATTTGGACTTTCAGCCAGTTTTGATAGCATAAATAACATTAATGACCTGTTAGGGTAATTCATCACCATATACTTAGCTGACCAAGTATGATGAAAAAAGATAAAAACTGAGTATTTTTAAAAACTGACATTACAAGGTACAGTTTTAAAAAGTAATCACCTGTTTTACCCACTAAAGTTAAAATCAATATTTTATAGCACCTGAATCTTATCTACCCTATGTTACTCCTGAGACAAAGTGAAAGATCTTGCTGCCTTTTGCCCTGGTGCAGTAGTTCCTGTTCATTTGTGCCTTTCGAGGAGTAAGCTCCATGGCCATAGGCTGTCCTTCAGGAAGCTTTGTTTCCTGCACTCGCAATGTTTACTTGAAGATGACAACTCCATCCTTCCAACAGGGTGTAAGTGATGTAAGAGTCACACAATATGAAGTACCCTTGCTAATTGAAGCTGCTCCCGCTTAGGGCTTTTGAAAGGAAGTGTGAAGCCTTGCAGTAGACTGAGTTGTCAGTGGGGCACCAGTGAAGAGAAAGAAGACAGACTTTCATGTGCTCTGTGGTCTGTGTCACTGGGTAGATGGGATGCTGTGATTTGAAACAGCTGTGAATATGATTTGAATACTGCAGAAGTCTAATTGTATTTTCAGCCTCTGGCTGGCTTCTCTGTGCAGTCTTACATCAAGGCAAGATGGTGTGAAGCAAGAAAGGAATCCCCAGAAAACAATGAAGGCAGAAAGACTGGTTCAAATCTCAGCTGACAACTCTAACATACATCATGAGATATCTTGTCACCTCTTTTGAGATTTCTATGCAGGCAGTCTATAAAAATTTACACAGAGAAAATATTCTTCTTCTAGGGGAGATTCTTTTTTGAAAAAAGCATGGTGTTACCTTTAGTGCTGTGTGTACATATTCTGTGTATCACCTACATGATGTTTATTGTTCCTGTTATTGCCTTGCTGAAAGCATTAACTGGTCAGACTAATTCAGCATTAAAGTAAAACTTTAATTACAACCTTATGCTTCTGAGAAGACACTAAATAGATAGAGGACAGGTTATATTTTTTCTTCACTCTGATTTGTCTTAATTAATTCATTGAATTGAGTAGCCCAATAGACACGGTCAGGGCTTGACCTGCTAATTCACTGTAGTTACTCTCCTCGAAACCATATCACAGAAACTTTCAGAAAACCACACTGTCCAGTGGAACTGTCTCTTACAGAGGGCTTTTGAGTCTTGAAGTACTTGCTAAATTGTAAGTAGTCCTATAGACTGTTTAGCTGTTAAAGATAAGCCTGAAAGGAAGAGCTTTCCTGGATCAGGTGCCTCCTTTGGTAAAGACATGAAGTCAACTAAACTAATGCTGGCTTTGTGGAGTCTCTGCTTAAAGTGCAGCATAGTGCTGATTGGTGGTTTTGCCAGCTGAGGATTGGGAAACATCAGGCAGGTTTCCCTCCACTCCTTGGCTCACTCTACCCTTTGTGGCATGTGTGCAACCTTCCACATCTACAGTGCAAATTCAGGAGGCCCGAGGACAATCATCAAATGTGATAGATCCATATTTCCTGATCCTTGGTAGTGATGTGGTCTAGGTCTTAATGCTTATAACAACAGAATTCAGAGAAACCGATTTGAAGCGCTAATAAAAATGAAAGCTACATCTGCAGAACAAATGTGTGCTTTTCAGAAAGAGTGTTTTCTTCTGTGATGAATAAAGTCTCATAGAAACTTGCAGAAAGGCAACAAAACTCCAAACACCCTTCCTTTTTCTATCCCATTTGGTGTAATAGCAAATCTCAATCAAACGTGTATCTGCCATTTTCCTGTGTTTTCTCTCTATCTTTCATAGTCAGATCAGCTGTGACTTAGGTACATCTGCAGTTATTTCTTTTCTCTCAGATTGTATTTGTTTTAGTTAATGCAAACCCATGTTCTGTCTAGTTTGCTGAGGCAGCTGTTCCCTTGTGATTCATAGCACTCGACTTTCAGACTTTTCATGTTTGCATACCTGTGGCTGATATCTCCCATCTTGCATGACTTCAAAGGGAGGCAGCATTGACTGGCATCTTAATTCAAGGCTCATGTTGTCTGTGCTTGATTGGGCCAGGAGCAGTGCATTTTCTGAGTTTTCTTCCTGTCACCATGTGTGTGCTGAGTGACCCCGGCCACTCGCATCCTCCCACACAGAGAAGGTTGCCTAATGTTGGGTGCATTCTGCTTTCATCTGTTCATGTCCATAAGAGAAGGCTTGGAGCATGACAGTTTGTTGTTTTTGTTAAGCCTTTAATGATGTGTAACACGTTTCCTGGAGGTGGGCTAATGTGGGGGTGAAGACCTGAGGTCTATTCAAAGATGCTGGTCACATCACAATAACTGAGCTTGTCAAGACATGTATGAATCAGGCTGTGCTGTGCTATAAAGTGAATTGAGCATTGCTTGTGCACTCGGATGCTGAAATGAGGTTTCCAGGAAACGTCAGAATTATTTTTTTATTTACATTATGATAATGCCTAAGGCACCAGCTATAACTGAAGCTTCATGCCAGAGAAAGATGCACACATGCAAAGAGTGTGTATCATGAAAAACCCAAAAACTAAGTAAGCACCACAAAGAAGGTATGAAAGAAAGGAAAACCTGCTCATATACTCACATGACATTTTATCCACATAGGATTGGAAGGGACCAACTCAGTACTAAGTTCACTGCACCACAGCCATGGGTGACCAGATGTCTAGGTGTTTACAGACATTTACCTCAGAGTACAGTTCAACACATGATGCATGTACCTAAATGTCCTTAGTGTTCGGCCTGAGACCCAGCAAATAGATTTAGGACAATCTTGCCTAACATTTCATGGGATTTCTCCAGGGAAGAAAAGTGTCTAATGCCCTGTCTGCTGAATGCAAGGTCCTGCACCTGGGTCAGGGCAAACTCTGATATTATTGCAGGCTGGGTGGAGAATGCATTGAGAGCAGCCCTGGGGGGAGTGTTGGTGGACGGGAAGCTCAACATTACCCTGCAATGTGCACTAGCAGCTCAGAAAGCCAACAACATCCTGAGATACAACAAAAGAAGTGTGGCCAGCAGGCCAAGGGAGGTGATTCTCCCCCTCTACTCTGCTCCTCTTAAACTCCACCTTGAGTCCCCAATATGACATACCAAGAGAGTGCAGACACTAAAAGTCTATGAGATTTTCTGTGTGCAAACACTGTTCATATCTTCAAGGCAAGTCAGAACAACTTGAAATTAGAAAAGCAGTGTTTCTGGGTGCTGTACATGCAGATAGGAAAGGGAGTTTCTGCTCTGTTTAATACATTAGATTTTTCTAGCAGTGATCTGATGCAGAACACACAAACAGTTCTGATAGAAAACTGTAGCTAAGACAGATAAACTGAAGCCATTTTAGACTGTGAAGGCCAAATCCTTATAAATCCTGTTTAACTATGGCATTGAAGCATGTACTCAACTCAGTGTGGAGAGAAAATTTCAAATCTTGGCACTTCCTACTGACTCTCTGAAGCATCTCAATTCCCTGCTATGGCTGCTGAGTATCCCAGTACAGAAGCCTAACTCCTTCCATTAAGAGATACTACCTTCCAGTGTCACATAACTGCCTGTAAAAATAAAGCAGCTTAACATAATTAGTTCTACTTCTGGAGCTGGGAGACTGCCTTATAGGTTTTGCTATATTGCTACAGTGTCCTAACTCCCTTTATTAAAGGTTTGCTTCTGCTGTTAAATGACTAAAAAAGTTCTATTAGGAGAAACTTGACATTTTGTTAGAGAATGCCAGTTCATTGCTTTAATCACAGTATCAGCTTTCCTTGAAAAAAAATCCCAAACTCTTGATCAAATTCAGACCCAATTCATTATTACATTTGCAGAAGCTATTTCAGTGCCCCATTTAAAAAGACAGTTAAAAAAAATTGTCCTTCTCTGCAAAAGATCTAAAATATATGTGGGATATGCAGTTGATAATACATTCAAAACCAAAGGGACTTGGACAGCATTGTTAGTGTCTCATAATCTAGGAGTATAAAATTAGGAAATCAGTGGTCTGTGGATAAATATATGATCTTCTGTTTTCTCTGTTGCAAGAGTCTCAGGGTTTGGGTCTCACAGCATCAGGTTTTGGCTAGGAAATCAGTGAGGTTTGCCTAGTTGTAAGTGGAAATATTTTGGCCTAAATTTTATGTTTTGTGTAATCTGATTTTTTTTGGTTGAAACCCTCAGGATGCAAAAGCTATGTGGGAAAGGAAGACTCTCTACTCTTAATAATATCTTCACATCTGGCCCAGACCATTACTGATTAAAAATCTTTTCTGTTTTCTGATAGCTAATGCGATCTATGAGAGAAATACAGATGGAGTCATCTGAATTCCAGGTGGAGAAAGCTCTCAGCGATGTACCTCTCTGGTGAGCCACCTCAAGGCTGACCTTTGCAAAAACCAGAACTGCTCACTGCCAGAAGAGTGGGATCCTTCAGGGTTACTCTCAGAAAAATGTTCACTTGCCCTCTTGGTGCCCTTACTGGACTTCTTCTGAGATAAATGTTTCTGGTTTCCAAGATTCTGTTCATAAACATAAACTTCATTGTACATTTTGTAAAAATGCAGAAAAAAAATGAAAAAAACCCACCATATTCAGAAAAACCACAAAGAGAAACCAAGAGAGCATGATACCAGAAGAAAAAACATAGCATCTCCACATGAATATTGGTCTTGGCAGTCAATTGCAGTGTCACTGATCTTGTTAAAATATCTAAAATTACTGCTCCATCAGTATTATTACCTGCAGGGAAGGAAAGAGACAGAAGAAGTTCCCGGCATAGTTCAGAAAGACAAACTGTCAGAAAAATTGTAATGGACAAAAGTAGAATTTTAAAAATTGGGATAATCTGATCCATTTTATCCCTTTTATGTTAGAAGTAAAGTCCAAGTAAATCACATCATCTGCCTTTGCATACAATGAAGGAAAAACAGGCATTTGCATATTGTGATTTATCCCATTGGTCCTAAACATGATTTACAGTTAGGAAGAGTTTATTTCTATCTCTTGAGACAAGGTGGCTAATGCAGTCTGGATGGCCAGTTTTTAATTATGTTAAGTATGACAGGATGATTTTGGAGAGTTCACATTTCTTCCTAACAGTGGCTTTTAGCAATCATAGTTGATGAAGTAGGTTGAGTTGTACAATAAGCAATTTAGTACAGTGAAATGCACAGTCATTTATCTTGGTGTATAATCTTATTTATAAGAAGAGGGATTATGTCCTGCAAAGCAGTGATGCCAGTATGGATTTCATGTTCCTGGTAGGTAACACATTAAACATAACTTCCTACAGGGAGAAAAACACTTAGAAAGTAAACATCAGTTTTAAATGTATATAAAAATCAATGCCTTAAAAAAGTAGCAGATAGTGTTATCTCTTTATAGACTATTACTGAGACCATTACTGCTATCTGTTTCCAGCTCTGTTACCCTTCCTACAGAAAGGATAAACAAAACTAAGAAAAGAAGCTAGCAATGCTTACATTACTGAGTAACAAATAGCATGCTGTGAGACTCAGGGGTTTTAATTTGAGCTGAACCAGAATATGATTAAAAGATTACTTCCTCACCTTCACTGAGAAGCAAGGAGGAAGATTAAACAATGGAAGAAGGGCAAAGTGAAACTCTTTAACGGCACAACATTTTTGTCAATTAACCACTGCTCCTTCTGAGCTAGTTTATTTGAGATGTGGCAGATTCCCAGTGGCTGGTTTTCCTTAAGAGAGGGCTGATAGTGTGACAGAGATAGTATAAAAGACACAGATCAGATCACTTTACAAAAGTGTGATGACTGTTTGCCAGTCTAGCATTGGTATGGATTAATCTCTCCAGAAAAATGAGACTAATATCAGGCTGTTTCTAAACTTCTAAAAGGCTTTGCTAATTAAAGGCTTACTTCAGTCCTGAAATGTCTAAAGCTTTCTCACATATCTGTGCTGAGCTCTCAAATCCCAGTGGAAATATTCTCACTGTAGATTTTTACTATTTGTGAAATGTGCTATGGGGCCATGGCATTGACAAATCCTGTTGTTCAGCTGTGCAGAAAGCAGATGCCAAACAGCATTCTTCCCATCCCCACTCTGCACCATCATCTAGACTTCTGTCTTGAAAAGTGTGCACATCTGGAGGAAGTCTCCTTTCCTGGGGAATTAAAAGATCTTGTTTTAACATCAAAGAACAAATAATCGCATGCATGTATGTGCATATATAGATGCACACTTACGTACACATATATGTGTATATGTCCATACCCGTATCAGTAGCTCCTTGCAGCAAACACAAGACAGTATTACTTTCAGTCCTTGCATGTTCCTCAATTAACTAAAGTAATGACACTGTGAGGCATATATATTTTCATCATTGTAATCTACCCATGATGTCTTGGAGTAAATATTTAAAAGCAGAGAAAGGGTCAGGGATTACTTCAATTCTTATGGCCCTTTCTCAGCCAACTTTTCAGAGATCATTTTCAAAAAGATACATCTATGTAAAACTGTGCCAACGTTGGCCGTCTTAACTCATTTATCTAGCATACAATCATATTTTGTACAGTGTTTCTTAATAAAGAAACTATTATATAAATAATGCTAAATAAAACACAAATCTGCACATACCCTTGAACTAAGTAAAAGGGGAGCAAAAAGAAGACATTCAGAGGATCCAAATTCACTAGCAAGAGAAGAGGAAAACGAGAGAAGGGCAAAAGAAAAAGCGATTATTTGCTGTAAATTTAAGTTATTATTTTTAAGGACCTGATCCAAATCTCACGTGTATCAGATTAATTTGTTCAACTTTGAGATATGAACCACAGATAAAGCTTCCACAGACTTTATACTGTGTTTTTCCTCCCTCACGGTAACAAGTTCCTTTCTGGTTTCTATCCTAAATTAACCTCACCAACAAAAATAGCCCAGCGTGACATCTGCGAAGGTCAGCGACAGAAATCCCCTCGGTAGGGAAGGTTTGAGAGGTCACCTGCATGCGGTGGACATCCTGAGCAGGACAAGGGCAATGAACATGTAGCTCAGCTTCCCATGTGCTTCATCAACTATGGTTTTAAACAAAATTAGCTGACAAAATTATTTCCCCAGTAAAACAAGTAGAACGTGCTGAGTGATTAGAGAGATATGAAAGGCAAAAAAGTATCTTTTCTTACTTTCTCTCCTGCTAATAGCAATTTCAGATGCAAGATGTTTTTAAAAATTCTTTTCTTTTATCTGAGAAAAGGAAAGTGACAGCTTTTATATTTTTTTCCCCTCTCCATAACAACTATTATGCTTGTTAGATGTCTGTTCCTTTATTATCCGCCAAGGACAGATAAGACAAACATGTAACACTAACAGTGATACTGGTACTTGCTTGGACTAACTATTTATTTGAAGCACAATGCACAGTTCCTCCTATTTGTCTGAGCATCCATCATGTCCTGAAGTAAAACCCTGAGCATTTACAAAGGAGGAGATTAATGCGCTGTACAATTATTTGCTGCTTCGGGACAACAGCAGACATCATGATTCATGTTGTTAGTTATATGTTATACAAGGACCTCAGCCAAATTCTCCAACTGTGAAGAACTAATAGAAACTCTTTGCTGCTAAAGGATTGTCACAGAAAAAAATGTCGTCTTTGGCTTCTAAAAAGCCCTTCTGCTGAAAATATTTTTTTAGTGTACAGGTACTCTTGGTCAGGAAAGCACAAGATGAGGGTGGTACAATTTATCTGAAATTTATAAGAATCTACCAGCAGCTGTGCTGCCAGAAATTTCTACTTGCTTGCAAGGTTTTAGAAAGCTTAAGATATTAAACGCAGTTACTGTTGTATTTTTTACTGCTTCCTGTTTAATGGCAAGACAAGAAGTGGAAATTGCTCAAAAATAGCTTCTTGGAAGTTGCTTCAATACTAGACCGAGTGTGTTTTTACAGTATTTCCAGCCCCGTTTTCCATATCAACAAGTTTTCATATCAACAAGTACTTGAACAGTATGTTGCTGATTAGAACCACACCAAACTTGTAGACCTTGGATCCACTCACAAATGTAATTTTAGTGTTTGAACCTCAAAATGTAATGTTAAAATCAGTGGATGAGTACAAGTCCTTGGAGGTATCAGGGTGGAAGATAAAGTTTCTTCAACACAAAGAATGTTGCTCACTTAGCCTTAAATATACATGTTGATTTGTGTTTTCTGAGTACTCAACTGGTTCCTGCAGAATGTTTACTCCTGAAAAATAGGATTTTATTTCCAGATAATTATGTTTAAAACACTTTCTTTTCAATTGCAAATCTTTGTAGTATGGTCCTGGTTAATAGATGTATAAAAATGAGTCATGAGATTTATATAAATCACCAGTAGTATCTGGTAAGATAATCTAGGGGAAAGGTATATACAGAGAGGTAGGAAATCAACTGTCCTTTTGGGCCTTTTTATATGTTCTTATGTTCACAAGCATCAAACAGACAACACAGCTTAAACAGCCATTGATCACCTCTGGGGATCAAACAGGACTGACCTACCTATCCCACAGTATTATTTTCTTATAACAGAGACAGAATTCCCATTTGTCTGTTTTTAAAGCACTTTCCTCTATAGACACTGAGACAAATTTAATTCAAAGTAAATGGTAAAATCAAGAGAAGTAGAAGAAGCACAACACCAAGAGGATTTTGGTGACTACTGTATATATACAATGGTAATTAATGTTACCCATCCACCAGCCTTGTGCTAGAGCTTGCTGCCTGCACAACACTTTAATGAACCTGATCAAGATCACTGTTATCACTGTTTTCTCTGTCCTCAAACACTCTCTTTCCTTCTCTTTGTTCTTGTTCATTTTCCTTCCTCCCTCACCACAGCAAGATATTTGGGGATTGAGTTCCATGGCTGCTGTTTCATGGCATTTGTGGTAAAAACCAAGTCTGGCAGCTGTCTCAGTATTCAATCAGCTTGTTTTCCTTTTCTACAGAGAGCCTGAGGTGAGGAGGATGGGAACCCCAACAAAACCCAAATATCTGAAATGAAATCTTTTGGCAGGCTGACTTTATTCAGCATTTGTCTGTTCAGTTCTGATGCTCAACCAGGCATAATAATCACTAGGGTGACTTTGGAGGATTAAAGTCTTAAGGCCCAGTGGATTAGTATGTTCAAACCTACATCTTTCAGCTGTCAGATAGAAGAAGGGTTGCTTCAGGAGCAGAAATTTTTTGTAAGTGCTTGCATGCAGAGAGCCCAATTTGTCGAAGTATTGAGCAGCTCCCAAGAATTAACGAATTTATCTTCCAAGCTGCTTGGAGAAGTGGAGAAGGATTATCTCCAGTTTATAGTTGTGGAAGCAAAGCACAGACGGATTAAATTACTTGTTTCAGGTCACATACAGGGCACTTCAGGCTGCAGGGCCACTTGCTGATTTGGAGCAGAAACAAAAGAAAGCAGTCCTGTGAGCTTCTTCATTATGAAAGTGGCCCTATGAGATTCTTCAATACTTTTTGCAATGTGGAGAAAATGCCTTTCTTGTACCTTTGTCTACTGAAAGTTTTGGAAAAGTTTTGGTGAACTCCAGAGCCCCAGTTCTCTCCATCAAGGTCTTTCATTAATGGTGTTGATATTAGCCATTAAAAACAGCAGAGAAAGACCTTGGCTGGGTGCCTTAGATGTAAAGGACTACATCTTGGCTGAAAGAGGTGAACTGGGCAATTCACCAAAAAGTTTTGATTACTACCTTGGCCTACAAGTTTTCTTCAGCTAGACCTGTTAAGGGAAGGAATATTATGCAATTGGTATAGACCAAAGCCTCTGGGAAAATTAAGTTCAAGGAGTGAATCTCAGGCATTTTGTGTGTCATTCATGCATCACAGCAGTTGTTTCTAGTGCTGGGATTAAGGGAGCTATGCTGAAGTGCTGATTTAAAGTGGTTTTTATTCTTCCAACTGTTCTTATTATCAATGGCAGTCAAAACTATATCCTTCCCACTTTTGATATTGTAGATAGGACTGGTGATCATTCTGAGACTGCCTTTGGAGTTCAGGAATCTATTTTCCATGCTGTCATTGTCTTGTTGTTCTTGGAGGTGGTTGAGATTATTACAAAATATTTGAAAGATTTGGAATCTACTTCTAGAGAAGTGTGAGTACCAAATATACCTGCTGCAGATAGCTACAAATGCATTCTTTCAAATCTACATCCTTTTAAAAAAGTATTCAAACTGACATAAATGAGATAATACATATCATGGGAACATGAAAAGAGAGAAGAGAAGAGAAGAGAAGAGAAGAGAAGAGAAGAGAAGAGAAGAGAAGAGAAGAGAAGAGAAGAGAAGAGAAGAGAAGAGAAGAGAAGAGAAGAATTTTTTTATGGATTTTTATGACCTTTTTTCCCCAGAGACTCCTGTGCAGATGGACACATACAACTCCATTGACACTGTAGAACTTCCTCTCCCATCTTTCTTTGAGACTGCCAAAAAAGAAACAAATGATCTGGATTACCTGGACACCAAGGACCTCAAAACTTTTCTCTATATTATTCAGTCAAAGCTTGCAAACACACTGATACCACTTTGCTAATGCTCTTCTTTTCCAAGGATGTCCTTGGTAACACCGGTAAAAGTCACAAATATTTCATTTCAGTTTGTACAAGAAATGTAAGCATAGAGTCATCATTTGAATCTGAGAAATTAGTCCCAGATCTGTTTTCCTGGCTCCTTCATTTCCTTTCTGTTCTTCTAACTTCACCTAAGATGAAGTATCTGGATGTGTAGTATTCCTTCTAAAACAAACTTAGGCCTATTTTTTCCTAACTACTGCAATAGTGGAGTTAAGCAAAGAGCCATGATCACTCCCTCTAGTATGATGGTTGTCTAATCTCCTTTACAAATATTATTAATCTGTATAAGAGGTGTGTAAAGCAATCTCTCATATCAGGAGAAAAGTATAATCTTAGGAAGATAATATATTGGCCTTGTCTTTTGATATCCTAATCAAGGGAAAGTGAAAAACGTGTTCTGACCCATCCACACTTGTCTGGGTCAGAAAATTCTTATGGTTGCTGAGACTGCCTTTGAGGCTCTCTTTAAGAAGTCAGAGCTTCACTGAATGTACTGCAAAGTAGAAGTGCTGCACAACTGTTCCTTCACATGTGCAGGTAAGAGGTACTTCTTAAAAATGTGGAAGAAGGTGAAAAAGATTGTAAAGTACATTCAAAAATTGTCCTGCATGGGATAAAAAGGTTCCCAGCAATACAGCAGCAGATCTCTTTTAAGAATTTCCCTTTGCTTTGGGTAACCCTCGTCTCTGCCTTTTACGTGAAGCTGCTTGGGAAAACTGTTTGAAAAGATTTTTACAGGAGCTGGAGAGACAACAGAGCTGTGCAGCTCTTCACTTACCCAGGCTCCCTTCTTTTGGCCTCAGTTGCCTGCAAAGCTAAATTTCCCTGCATGCATGCAGACAGTTCTCCTACATGGGTAGTCTGGATCCTACCCCTGGAACACGTGGCACTTGTTGCATTTAAGCACACCATACTGCACCGAAAACCTTTAGTCTCTCTGCAAAGAAGTTGTGCAGCAGGAACGGAGGCAGGTGACAGAGTCCCTCTCTCCATCGCTTGGTGCCCAGATGTAGTCACAATTTTATATCGAAAATTTTCTATGCCTTCAATCAATGCTAGTGAATGGGGTGTATCTCTCATAAACAGCTTAACAGCAAATGAGTCAGTTTCATTTTTTATCTCAATATAAATGTACAAGTACTGAAGGAAAAATAGGAAGAAAGCAAGTTTCCTACTCCCACGTGTTCATTCATCACAAAGATGACATGAGGAGGATGTTCTGGCATATACTATATATTATTTTGTGGTGCACAGGTCATTTTTTAAATAGAAAAGTAGTCCACATAGCCATCTATTCACATTATATAATGCATTTTTTTCCATGAGAAGAGTGAAATCAATTTACCTCCAAATGCACCCCCTTGGCAATACTGTACTTTTGCCAATATTAAGAATATGTGAACATGTCTGGGGCTTACTGGTGTGCTTCCCAGACAAAGAGAAATATGTTCTTAAGAAAAAGAAGTGACTGAAAATAGTAGATTCCTCTTTGTTCTTTTGAAACAGCCTCTTGCTCCAAATAATGATATGTACCTAGTATGTACAAAAAAATGTTCTCTCTCTCTCCAGACTATAAGAATTCAATTTTTCATTGGAAATTTCATATGTGGCAACAACATGCTCCAATGGTATGGTAGGACCTATGAGTAAATGCAACTGTCAAATGAATCACAAAGTGCCAAATTTTAAATGAAATACATTTCCAGGGTGATCCCATATTGAGTTGCACCATATATCACTTAGGTATAAATTTTAATTTTTGAGTTTTTATCAGGCTCTGGCTCTGAGTGTGTGCAGCACTCACAAATCTTTCTGTCAATTCACTGATTTGCCATTAGTATAGATACATCAGAAATTTTTTATTTATATTAGGAAGCAAAAATATTTTCGTACTCACTGAAGGACTGTTTGGAAATGTGTATTTATATTACTATATTTTGGATTATATCCTACTGTATCCTTCAAAGAATCTTCAGAAAGATTAAAATTAATGTCTAGGGATGGGAAAAAATGAACAGGTAAATCTTTGTGCAAAGATTTCATGAACTGTAGAAGTAGAAGACTGAAGGGTAGGGGATATATGCTTTGTTTTCTTTTCTCTTTGTTTTTAATGCTGATCTTATGTGTCCCACTACTGTAATTCATTTTTCAGCAAAAGAGAACAGTGTGTGGCAATGTAACTCTCTAGCCACTAAGAACGATGAGAACAATTCCTTTCTCAAAGCTCCTGAAAGGAAATATAAACACAAACTCTAAAGAGCTCAGACCCTCTGGAGACCTTTTCAGTAGTTTAACTGCCTCCCTGAGAGAAAGGTTTCAGACTCGATCTCAGATCCAGGCTTTTCAGGTTGGACAGGAGTCTGCAAATGAAGTTTCAGTCTGGGCGTGCTTCTAGGATGATGGATTATTGAATTAATTTCATAACTTCTGCCTCTCCTTGTTTTTCACCAACTACAGATACCTATGCATCTCGAGGAATCCCGTTTGGGGGCTAACAGAATTGATTAGCATGATTTGTTGTGCTATGTAATTAAACAAACAGTGTAATTGTCTGGAATTAATGAAGGTAAGAGGAAATGGAGCCTAGCAATTAGGGTCATAGGTTTTCACTACTGCAGACCTAAAGTGTTAAAGAATGATAAATAGCAACAAAGAACTGCAGGGAAAATGTTGAAAATGGATTCTCTTCCTGTCAATTTATCTGAAATTTCCTATCTTGTGTAGAGGTGGGGGAAAGGAAACTCCATAGGGCAACATTCAGCTGACTACTACAGTGGAATATTTTATTCCTGTTTATGTTGGATCTAACTGTGACCAAATTGTCACTAGGACCCAAAATATGCAGCAAACCACAAATTAGCAAATTAGCAGACACTGATCTCTGCACCAAGGGGTTTACAGTATAGCAAGAAAATATTATTCTCATTTTTATAGTCTGGTGCTTGATGGTAGAGCTGGACATATTGTGAAGAAAGAAGAGCAGGAGAGAGGGAAAGGGGAAAAGGATTGGACAGAGAAGTAGAGCATTTCTGAGCCGTGTGACATGGAGTGCATCAGGTTCTGCATCAGATGATGTCAACAGGGGTCTGTAGTCTCTGCAGTGACACATTTATGTGGTTAGTGAAGAATTAAATAGACTCCTCATATTTATGTAGATTTTTGAATGATCTGGTAATTTTATTCTGAAAATTTGAGCACCTGCCAGGCACCTGAATAGCAAAAGCAGTATTCCTTATTAATTTAGTTGTTTCCTCACTTGTCTTGTGCTTTTCTCCTTTTTCCCCTTAATCTTTGTCTCTCTGCCTAGATTTACTTGTACCGCCTTTCAGTGCCTACACCTGTAACACTGAAGTACTATAATTTTGTTCTATGAGACACCTGGCCTGGTTCCCTGTTAAGGTTTCTAGGAAAAATTAGTGTTAGTTATATAGATCTGGTTTTCATGAAGGCAGTTGTTCTTTTAACAGAATAACACTAAAACAGAATTTGTATTAGAAACTACACGAGATGATGGCTAAGGAAAAAAAACCCAGAATAACAAGAATGTGAGCAAACATTTTACACTTTCTGTGTTGGTAGGTCCATGCATGATCAGCCAGACATACAAATAAAACAAAAAGTGGGAGATAAAGAGATGCAAAAACCCAACATAAGAAATATTATAGAAAATATAAGGAAACAGGAATAAGAGTTGAAATCCTTGAGAAGGAGATTTAGTATTTTAAAAGGAGATCCAGCTTTGAGGCAAGACTAGGAAACAAGAAAAAAGGGAATTTTATGAATGAGAGCTGGAAGAGAGAGAAGAGAAGCAGGGAAAAAAACCCAAAAACTAGAAAGATTTTATGTATTTGTGACAGAGGAGAAAAGGAAGGCAGACTTGTTCAAATATCTGACAAAACGGTTTGGAACACAGGAAAAATTCCAAGCATGAGTTGAAGATGAATTAAAAAAGTTGAAAAGGAAGTATTGTATAAGATGTCTGAAAAACATTTCATAGACTTTCTTTTTTTCTTACACATACTGTGGTTTACTAATTCAAGACAGAACAAAAAGTGAAAGCTTGCGAACACAGTGAAAAGGAGGATTTTCACAATATTTTCAAGGCAGCTACCAGGAAGGAATGGAAAGTCTCTGGGAAAGCTTGTACTTACAGGAATTCTGATGAAAGAGATGAAGATCTATAGAAAGGGGCTTTGAACTTCCACTTTCAGAGCTCAATTTGTCAGCTTTTGGGGCCAAGTACCATATTTGAGAATAAGAATACAGAAGAAAAAAGAGAATTCACAGAGATAAAAGTGCACAGATGTTGAAAGGAGAATACTAAGATGGAAAAAAAAAAGAGTAATAGCATAAAGTTACTCTATTTCAGTTTGGTTCTTTTAGGCAGGTGTCAACGTTGTGTGTACATATTCCAATCCCTGCATTATGGGTCTTTTCTTTCACTCACTGTTGATTTTCTGAAACAGGTATAAATGAAACAATAACTGCATTCAACCATATAAAATTGGCCATAAGAGCAGAGTTATAATTCTGAAATCAGACTGTTTTGTCACCAAACCATCTAAAGCAACAGAAGCCATAATCTGAATGTTGTACTGAACTTCTGTTGGAGGATCACAAATAGAAAAGGAAGAATTTGGGAAACTAAAGCTGGATGACCTGAGTACTTGGGGGAAATGTAGGCAAAATACATGATGTGTATTTGAGAATATCCAGAATATTATCTGTTAAACTTCTGTCAAATTTTAAATTTAAAAAGAGAAGGAATTGCTTGGGATGAATACTTAAAAATAGAGCTACGTATTACAGACTTGGTATCTGGCAGGCTGCTGATTAACAGCTATGGCAGTGCCTTACTTCCAAAGATAACCTGAGCCAAAGAAATGTAACTTTTTCTTTAAAAGCCAAGGAGAAAGGTAATGAGTCTGCCATAGCCTTGAAAACATAAATCTTAAGATACTAGGACCAAATGATATGACTCCTAATTGAGCAAATCTCCCATGTATATGCATTGTGATCAATCATGAACCCAACACATGAGCAATCACCACTTAATGATGCGAAATCTGTTTCTGGACAACTTTGAACTCTGTAGGGGAATGGTACGGATACATCAACATTCCTCCCAAGAAGATGTTTTGGACAAACTCCAGCTTGGCAGGTTTTACACACACTTGCTATCTGATAAATGCAATAAACATTAAATGACTACTCTTTACATAAGAACAGTAATGGTCAATGTGCAAGAATAGGCTTGATGCATAAGAAAAAGTTTATCCACACAAATAATGTCAGTTATAAAAACACACAAAACAGTGCAGTAGTCTCCCTGCAAGGCTTTACAAAAATAATTAAATCTAGTTAAATCATATTACTTATTAATATTGCTATTCTGTACAATACCATTTATCATAATCCTGTTTTATTCAGATATCTAACTTTGCAGAGTCATCTTATTGCTCTGTGATTTGCAGTAAAATTCTGTAAGAGGATAGGTTGAAACATACAAATGTAGAGGTAGAAATTGCCAAATTAAAGCCTAAAAATAAGAATGCCTTTTTCATACTTAGAATTCTTTTTTTAATCTTCATGAGCTATACAGCTACAGGATGACTCACGGTGTGCCTGATACTCAGCTGTAAGTGGTTCTGGAACCTGTTAGTCATCTGCATGATGCATTTTCTACAAAGATGATGTTCTCTGGCAAGGAATGCACATTGACACAAGCGGGTGAACCACTGAAGAGAAAAGCAGTATGCTGTTTCAAATAACCCTTGACTAAAATGCTTGATAAAAGTGTATATGAATAATGATCTATCCGTCCCAACCCCATATCCATTCATGATTAAACTTTTAGTGAGAAGTTATGCCTCTGACCAACATCCTGTACTCTCAGTAGTGAGTAGTTTCCTTTTGGCATTTTACCAAAAATAATAACCAATCTACAAACCAAAGGAAAACTGTTCTAAGTCAATTGCCCTAAACTGAAAATGGTTATGAATTCCATTTCTCACACAGATTTCAGGAACTTCGCATCCCCTCTTTGAACTCTCAGGAAGGCAAAAGCATTTTCCAGCAAATATTTTCCTATAATTGTTCAGAAAACAGTACATTGAAATTCCAGACACCTTTCTTGCTGAAGTCAAAAATGTTTCATTTGCCTTGCAAGTCTTACTGGTAATTAAAAAGAAAGATCCTGGTTGCTATGCTCAGAGATTAGCACACTGTGTGAGATGTTATATGAGAATAACAACTTCCTTCTCCAGACAGTGTCATGGGTCTGGTTTATAGAAGATGAGATGTGACATCATTTTAGAAGCAGCATCGATTTTCAAGATACAAGAGCAAAGAACCGCTCTATCCTCTATGAGCCCCTTTTTCCTTTTGTCAAACAAACTCATTCTGTGTTCTGCAAATGCTCATGAGTTGAAGTTCATTTCATGACATTTAGAGTCAGGGAGTAAGAAAATTCACTGGTGCTTTATATACTGAGAACACTTTAACTTTGGATGATTCTAAACTTTTTTACCGAAGACAAAGACCAAAAGCATCCAAGTTGATATTATATAAAAGGACCTTTGATCACTTCCAAAGATGTTTTCAAAGGGTGGGCATAAGACCTACAGGAAGTACCAGAGTCTTCAGTAGATGGCAGGCCCTAGATACACATCAAGATGTACACTTCTGCTATAATTTAGAGCACATCTTTGCTGACTATTAATTAAAAACTTTATCTTACATATTAGCCTGCAACATGAACCGGTCTCAAAGCCCAGTTTTCACATATGAGGAATAGTCTATGCAATCTCTATCAGTGGGGAAACATGCAACTGGAGTGACTCCTTGTCCTTTTTTTCCTCCCTCCTTCAGTTACCAACAAGAATATTATCAGTTTCTGGCTTATTAAGGATATTTACACAGAGAAACAATGCCTGCTTTACCCCAGTATTACCTTATATTTGGTTGATCAGGGCACAGCACAGTAATGTCCATGCACCTGTCTATTTCCATTCTGTAGCTATTTCTGTTCTGCAAATAAATTGCCCTAACAATTATTTTTCTGGCTTAAGACAATAGAAAATTTTGATAGCTACTTGAAGCTGAGGATCTGAGCTACTGTCTAGGAAGACCTCAGAGTCTAACAAGTTAACAACTCTGATCCCAGAGCTTTTCTTTCTTACCTACAACTGGAACAATTTATGACTCTAATAAAGGCTATGCCAATCAGTCCAGCATCTATCATTAAGATATCTATGTTCATCATGACAGTCTTACCTCCAGAAGTGTCTGAATTTACTGAAACATAAACCTTTGAAAACAATGTTAAACAAACATGCTTGGGGGTTTCTATGTTCTCCCTTGAACAAGGTTACTCTCATCATTTACCGTATCTCAGCTCTTCTCCAGCATAGCTTTTCTCTCATGTGAAATAGCAAAAAATACATTTCTAGTTGATATCAGATTGCTGTCTCTGGGGATTATGTTGTCAGGAGACAACAGATGAACCATCCCATTTTCTCACTGTTCATGGCCACAGTACAACACATATCTGAAGGGATCTTTACTTTGAGATCGTTAAATTAATGTCAGTCATTTATAGGCTGAATCTGACGTATGAGAATCTAGGAGTCTGAGCTAGCATTTTTGAAAGGATGTGGAAATAGTTCAAATAAAATAAAAAAAAATAGATAGCTTCCTGCAAATAAATAGCATTGACTCTGATTTCTGTATGTTTCATTGTAAGTGAAGTAATATAAAATATTATTCAAATAAGTCCTACAGCAGGTTTTGTACCTTAGAAAAACTGCTTTTCAGTTTTTCTTATGAAAAAGGTTTTTTAAGACAGCATTGCTTCCTAGAATGAATAGATTTTTTACAAACAGACATTTTTTTGTAGGAAAAAATGTTCTCAAAACTATCTAAACAATTCTACATATAATCTTGTAAAATACTTCCTAAGCCCCAGTCCTCTCCCATATCAGTCAGTAATGTTTTATCACCATGGCAGAACTGGTAGAGTTACACTTTGGGCACAAAGTAAAAAGACTTTCGAAAACTGCCTAAAGTGCATGAACCTTATTTTTCTGATCTTGAGATGAAAGGCAGCCCCTCATTTCATAGGTAGTGTTATTTCTATTGCTGGCATTCCATCAACCACAGGAATGTGTGGCACACAAAGCAAATAAGTTACAAGCATATCTAAACACCACCTTCTGCCTCCCCTCATTGTTATGAGAATGGATTGTATTATACTTTGCTGCCCTTTGATGAAACAGATTTTACTCTTCATGCCAAAAAGCTTGTTTTGAACAGAAAAATAGAAATAAAAGCACTTTTTTTTAAATAAAAGCAAGATTCTGCATGTTGATGTTGGAAGATACAGTAAAACAAAAAGCTCTCATCTAATGAGTTAGCACTAGATCTGTAGAGGTGGGGAAGAGGAGTTGAACTTCAGGTTGTTGGGGCTAGACCCATCCTGTGAAGCTGTACCGAGAGCACCAGGATGAACCTCTGCTAGGACAACCCAGGCTTGGTACTTCATCTTTTGCAAAACTCTCACCCACTCCTAACAAAACTGTTATTTTGGGGCACTTTGCCTTGAAAGATAACTTGCATTCTAGTCTCTCTTAGATCAAGCGTATAAGGGAGATGATCGAGGTAAGCATGTCTGTGTGAAGCCGACTGTATCCAACCAGATGATATGTTTAACTTGCCGCATCCCTCTGGCATGTGTTACACAATGACTACTTGAGTCAACTTGAACACTTGGCTTAAGACAAGCACCCCACATAGAAATACTGCTTTCTTACACTCCTACTGGGCAGAAAGAGAAATGGAAATATGACCAGAACCTTTTCAATATTTATTTTTAAAGGGAGGAATTAAAAACCTCCATCATCCAAGAACTGTGTGCAGTTCAGGCAATAACATTCTCTTTCCAGGAAAAGTTGGTACATTATCAAGAATTTTCCTTCAAATCTCATTGACAAATACTTTATTTAGCAGATACTATCTGGTGGTTAAGAAGGTTATCAAAAGAGCAGGTATGAAGATAAAAAAAGTTTGCAACGCCTGAGTTCATGAGCAAAGCTGTGTCAGCTACTCTAATTATTGTTTCTTAAGCTATGCAACATTAAAAGGTGTAATGATATGAAGAAGAAAACAACAGCTTGTCTCTAGATATTTATAGGGCCTTACTCCTCTTTCAAGGGATAAAAGTCAGGAATATATTCTAGTATATTCTGAGCAATACTTCAGCTAAAGTAGAGTTGACTAATTCTGTCCTGATTTTCACCCACTAAGACTCTGGCCTGATGGGATCTCAGAGACCTACCTGAAACACAAATCAACTTGACAGTAGCACTCTGTATAGGAACACCTTGTAGCATACCAGTGACATCTGCCAAGCTTTCCTTAGCAGTAGGCTACATAATGCAAAGAAAGTTGAGGTGCATGGTAACAACAGAACAGAATACTCCCAGTGAGAAAATGTCATCTTTTTTTGCATTCTATTAACCAAGATAGAAACAAGGAAGGTGAATCTGTGTGTCAACAGCTGAAGCTTAAAATAATAAGTTATTGGACCACAAGTTCTACCCCAAGGGACTTCTAAAGGACCAAAGATATTTGGAAATGTCCAGAAATAATCCTTCTTAAATAAATAATTTATCTGCTCTGATTCATACCACCCACTGGATGATGCTGTCACTTAGGTCTATGCTGACATTTTGCTGCCTCTTGCCAGGAAGGTCAAGGAGAGTGGGAGAGGTAAAAGTGTGAGGAAGAAGGGTGTACCTCTTTCATGCAATCAGAAATTAAGAACTACTCTGGGAGTTACCTTTTCATAGTTTCATTTCCAGTTCCAGTTGATTGTGGAGTGATACCTACTACCAAATTAATTTCTGCATTAACATAAGATTAAATGTGACAAATTCATTCAACAGCTGAGATCACAAGCTCCTGGGAGAAGATGGTACATTCTACTAGTCCACCCTCCCCATGTATGCTAGTAATGATAATAGAAGAGTTCCCTGTCAGCTCTTAAACTTGTTTTCAATGATGTCCATATCATGGCCCTCATCCTTGGTCCTTTCCTATTGAAAAAATGAAGGGAAATTATCTTTTTGTCACAGAAGATTATCTTCAGGCTGGACGAAAGGCTTGGATACAGGAGAAGCCAATAAAATATCTTGTCCAGACAATGAAGTTTGTCTTCTAGGTCAAAAAGTCTGATGGGTATCAGGTTATGCAAGTTACCATTGTTAAATGACTTAATGGTTTGCCTTTTACTGCTTGTCTAAGCTGACAAAGGAAGTGATTTCATGTAGAAAAGTCCAAACTTGTGAAACTGCCAGCCTCATTTCACAGACTTGGTTGTTTCAAGTGAATTTTAAAAAACACTTGAGAAACTTTTTACAGCCTTCTGATATGTTTCTTAAAAACAAGTTTAAAAATAAATTTTCATTTTAAACCACACTGGAATTTCGAGTATACATGCTAGTTATTATGTACTCAGATGACTGATTTGTTTAAAAATACAACAAATGCCAAAGTATTTCTATACAGAGCATTTTTTTGCATCTTGTTTTTAACTGATTCATCTGTTCATGCAGTTCAATTATTTGAATGCATGGATCAAACCATGGAATTGAATGGACTTGAGCAAAGAACTGATTTATGTCCTATGAAAAGTCTCAAGAACTAACAAATTTTTCATATTCTATCTCAGGACAATTCCACGATTTAATGTGTCTCTTATTTCTCCCAATCACTCAATATTGGATGGAATGAAAAAATGTTATTAGCAAGTCACAGAGTTGCTTGGGTAGTTTCTCACTCATTCAGTGGATATTTACTTAATCAAGGTGCAAAAGCCCCCGGAAGAGATGTTACTACTCATTAGGGTGTGAAAGACCAAAGCTCAAGCCCCTGTTCCAGTCTGAGAAGCAGAACAGTTACAGCAGGGGATTAATGAGACAGCCCACTCATCACAGCCACCCAGGAACATTCAGTATCTGTGACCTGTCAAATCCCTGTGCCAAATCTGTGGCAACAAAAACCTCAACTGCTGTTTGGTATATCTTAGTGAACATCCTGATGTCTGTCTATTAGATCTATGTTTTAAGTTTGACAGAAAATTATATAGATATTTACAAGATATTTTGTAAAAACCTTTCTAGCCATCTTCATCTCAATTGACAAAAGTCCAACTATTTTTCATGTGTTCTTTTCAGTCCCATTTTCCTGTCCTTAACAATTCCTCTCTGACTCCAGGGTCTTCCACTTCATTGTCTTTCTACTGTTACCTAATTCTACAAGCTTCATTCTTCATCCTCTCTTTTACTCTATAAGCAGCAAAGGACAAAACTTTCTCTATTATTAAATGTTTTTTTTCCACAGGACATTTCTAATGCTTCTTTTTCTAAACGCAAGAAACTAAATAAAAAATAAAATTAAAAATTAAATGTCCATTCTTTTATTCACAGATCTTGGATATTTAATCATTTGCAGATTCCAACTGTGACAGGAGTCTTAGTCTCTTGTACCTAAACTTTCTTCAAAGTTCAAACCCTCTTAACGATACTGACCTGTTTCTAGGAACTTATTCAAGGATTTTTAATAGATTTGAGATTTTCTCCCTGCTAAATCCTATCATGTGGTCCTGAGATTGTTTTCAATACCAGATTAGGGCATGAGAGGGATCATATGACTTAGGGCCCACGTTCTCAACACTGTTCTAATTCTCCAAGGAAGACCTCCAAGCAAATCTCCTCTCATCTCCTTGACTGCAAATTTTACTTTGTAGTGTATTATACTTTCCATGGGATATTTCTGGAAATTGTTGATTTGTTTAGTCCAATGCTGTATTTGCTTAAGGCTCAGTTCTTCATCTTATATACAAACTTTTAATGAAAATATAATTCAAGAATCTAATAACGTGAGAGCAAGAAATGAAAGAGAACAGAGTTCACGTTACTGTCTTTGTCCACATTAAGTAGATGTGCCAGTCCTCTGATTCTTCAGGATGCCTTATATAAATCTTCCAGTCCTTTAGACTTGATTCCCTTAGAAAATTGCCCAAACTCAGCAGTACAAAGAATTGGTTGGATAAAAAACACACTGTGTTCTGCCCACTTCACTTTATCTCCTGTGTGTTCTTAGGCTCCTCTTGCAAACGTCCAGTGCACAACTGGCAAAAGTAATTTTTCTGTCCTCTGCAAAGCAAATGCTGCTCTCTTGAGCAGCAGAACTTACATTTTTCTCACACTCACATAGCAAAAAGACTTTTCAGTGGAACAATATTCTCTTAAACCATCCCAAAAATAAACTGTGGCCACAATCCAACTTTTGCAGATAAAGTGAAAAAAGCTTTTGTCTTAAAATATACTTTTCTCACATTCCCCAAGCACCTTATGGTGAGAAATCATTAACAAAGCAACACCTCTGAGAAGTTCAAAGCATAATTCTTTGCTAATACAACCAGCAGGATAAATTTGAATCCACCCCCATATACAAACTTACATGACGCATACAGATAACATACGAAAACCTGGGGACATTGGAAGATTTAGCAGGCTCCAGCAGTCCACCTGGCCTGCCAATTGAAAACTGAGTCTCTAAACATAATTCGGTACTTTTAGTGCATCAGTCATGGATCAAAAAATATTTATTATGTCTATCTTAGGACCAATTTATGTTGTTCCATATAATCTTTTCCTGTTTTCTGTGTTAAAACAACAATATCTGCCCCTGCAGATATACACACAGTTTCACAAAAAGCCAATACAAGTTATGGGTTTTGTATTTCAAAACAGGTTCTGAGTCTTAAACTGGACTTCAGTTTTTAGGTGGGGAGACATTTTTGTATCAATAGAATTGTCTGTGATTTTGTTTGTGTGTGAAAATTTCATGGATGTATAATTTTAGATTCCTGAAAACAATAATTAAAAAAGATTGTAAAGTACATTCTTTACTTAAGTGTAAAAGAAATATGAAGCAGAAGAAACACACACAATAATTCTAATTACTGTTAGGCTTTTGCAAATGTAAGGGTGGAAAAATCCATTCCAGATATCTGATAGCTTATCATAATTATTTGGACACATAGTTCAGAACTGGTGCCTGAAAAATTATATAAGGTCTATAGAGTTTGGACTTAGGCATGTGATTTACCCAGCATTCATATCACAGTAAAAAATCTTACAAGGTTTAGCAGCACTTAGGTCATGTCACAGCTCACTCTAAGAGAGCATGGAAGTTTTAATTAGTCTTTCTGAGGCTCTTATGTTGGATTCTGTTTGCTCAGATTCATGACTTTGATCTCATTACTTCTGAGCTTCCCAGTGGGAAAATCTTAACCAACATTTTTTTAAACAGAATGCAGGTAAAGTTTTTGCCAGTTAAAGATGCCATATTTTTCTGTCTAGTTTTTCTATTGCTTTGGTTAAGGAGTTGTACTGCTGTAATCTGATTTCAATAAAAATTCCTTTAAGGGGCAGACATGTTTCACAGTGTCAGTTATTTGGGGTTAAACAAGGTAGAAAGGGAAGCATTTGCCAGCAGTGTTTAAGCTCAATAGAATACCTCAATTTAATTTTTGAAAAACAAAAATGCACTTCTAAGTTTGAGTTAGAATAATTTAACTGGCAAGTGGTTATGAGAGTTTAAAAATTTCTTAAAGGTCTAGGGATTTTGGGAGTGGTTTTTTTTTTTGCCAAGAACATAACAAGGACAAATAAGGAGGAGAGACCTCTAACCATTCAAAGATAAGTATAGATAATTATATTTTTATATGTAACATAATAAATATAATTACCAGCTTGCCATTGGCAATGTTAACTTTTCAGAGACAGAAATAATATTCAAAATTTCATCAGATTGTAAATAAAAATCTAGAAGAGTTTCCTTTAAGTTTTTCAGAGCCAATGAAGAATCATTAGAGAAAAAACTACTGATAAAAACCACAAACTGTGCTAATAGCCCTGCACACATCTCAAAACCATTGTGAAATCTTAATGTCAAGAACTAAGAATGCAGGCTCTTATCCAACATTTCTGTGTTCATGAACAAGTCTTTATCATCATGCAAAAATCCTTGATGAATTCAAATTGTAATCCTTTGTAGAGCCAAACGCAGGATTTTTCTTCCAGAAACAGCACATTTCCTGCTATCTATTTTATTCAGGATCCTACCAGGATATCAGGGTCACAGATATGAAAAAACTTATTTAAAGGGATGAGACTTAGGACCTAAGATGAAATTTTAGAAGTGCATAATCAATTTGTTAAAAGAATATAATACATGTGAAATAATTTCTTCTTCAAGGTTTCTGGAATAATTGATAAATGTAAATTTATTGTATGTCATACTACACCTGTGATCCTCAAACTTATTCAATTGCATATTTTGTCTGCTGGGTTTAGTGTAAAGTTGGGACTATGGTTGAAACTCTCATTCTTTTTGTACTTGTGCTATTTCTGCCCCCAAAAGTTATGCCTGACACTGATATTTGACATAATTCTGCATATGTAAAGAGATATATTTTAATAGAATAAATTTTGTAAATGCCAAATTCACTGCTTTTAGTTATTCCATATCGAAAATATGGTGCCAATACATGTTATAAATCTTTTGTGAGTACTCAAATTACTTAGCAATTTCTTGATTTTTGAAATTGTAGGGACTTAGCTCTCAGTAAGAATGAATGTGATTCCAGCCACTGCAGATATTTGGATTTTAAATAATGAAGTGTTTGGATATCTTATGACATACAGAATGATTATTGATATATGTGGTCAAACACCATAGTTTACTTTGTTCTGTATTTTGGACTTTGGCAAACGGAAAAATTACATGCAACACTGTGACCATGTATTTAAACACATAAAATTGAAATCATGGGTTATGTATCTACATATGTTATAGATTGTTCCTCCTTTGTATAGGTATGGATACAATTAAGTAACATAAGTCACTACATATGTAAATTGGCTCCACGGCTTTAAAATTAACATTCTGCTTTTACATTTTCAGTCACATTAGTAGTGTTATAGAAGGACTCTTAATTTAGCTTTCCTTTAACTGTTAAACATTCACAGATAGGTTATTTGATATCAATCTTTTACTGACAAAGTTATTTAAATAAAGATGGAAGAAAGAGAATTGCTTTGTTTTATTATATACCTGATGAAAGTGACCTCGTTCTTAAGACAGTAAGGTTGGAACACATTAATTTCCATGAATTCAAATGCACACAGCCATTATTCTGAAATATAAATATGATGGAGTAACATGAACTCAGTTGCAAAAACACTTCCTGGGGCATTTGTTTAATCCACAGCCAAATGATAAACAGCCCTCTCAGGAAGACCTGTCCCTTTGCCCAATGGAGTCTATTAGCCACTCATTTTTCGCACCTTACAAAACTCCTCCTTGTTTATTCTTTAGCAGGGACTCAAGCATATGTTCATTTGATTACAGGAATGCTTCTTTACAATGAGAAAACTGCCAGATGCTCAGTTCAAGGAGTATTCTCACAGTTTAATTCAATTAGAACAATCAAAAAGTTTGCTTGTGTTCAAAATTAGTAATTTAGCCTGTTTTCAAGCAAAATAGTCTGAACCTTTAAAAACATGCAAATCTACAACTCTATATAATATGTATAAGAAAACCAGGGCTTTAGTATTGAGCCATTTATTTTTCTGATGACTTGCTGTGATGATAGCAGGACATGCAGAACTGTTCCCAGTGTTGGACAGTTTCACTCCTGCAAAGGTTATTGCAAACATTTTCCTTGGTTTGATTCTTTGTGGATTTACACCCTTCCCTCTCAAATTTTTGTTTTGGTGATGTTCAATTGGACAGGAATGTTAAACTGACCTTGATTTGATCTGAGGACCACTAAAAGATTATTCATGACCAGGGTTGACCTCAAAACTCAAGATCAAGGCATAACTGCTGAGTGTCACTGTTTTTGTATTGAAAACACAAATGTTTAATGCTCTCAGCATTAAAATTTCCATTGGCTATCATCTTCTCTTGGAATGTTTTCTGATATGTAAGCTATAATTTCTGAAGACTCATGTAGAAAATTGAAATGTAGGAAGGATGTGTCTTTTATAATTCTAAAAATACTGATTTTTGCAGATAGAGAGTGGACTTGAACATGGCAAATAAAGGATATTGATAATAATTCAGCAGTGCATTTAAGCAGATGCTTAAAGTGAGGCTTAATTATCAGGCCATAAGCCTGAGACTTACAGGCTTGTGACTTTCTGTATTTATGACTAAAGCAGTAGTTAGGTGCTCTGCCAGAGAGGGTACTTAAGCCCTTGCAGTTCCAAATATATGGTCAGTTTATAGCAAGAGATTTACACTGAAATGAGGTGTGATGTCATTGCTGCCTGCCCCAGATGACATTTAGTGTAAGAACAGGGGTATTAATTCGTCTAACCCAAAAATGTGTCTCTGACAGAAATAGAGATGCACAGTTACCTACACGTAGGTGACAAATGACCTTTTATTACCTGACGATGTCCTGTTTAACCTCCAAGAGCTGTTCCAAGGAGATACAGGTGTCCTGTAAAATCATATGTCACATTTGTGTTAAATAACAAAAAAAATTCACTAGGTGCATGTGTTCAAGCACCTGAATTTCTCTGTTTTCCAGAGTGTTGTGAACTGCTAGCAGGTATTTTGTTACATGTGCTTTGGACATAAGTGTCTAATCAGTCTCACTCAGGAGAGCAGCATGGAGTTTTCTGGTTTTGGGTTTTTTTTAATTGGAAATTATTTTTTTCTAAATCATTCTTGAAAGTGGTAGGTCAATTGTCAACCCTGCCAGATTGACTGACTGGGTAAGCAAGATTTCCACTTGTAGTCCTTTATTATACACATATATATCAACTTTTACTACATACTAGGTTTCTAAAGCAGTTATTCTCAGCAGAAGAGCGAGATGAAGGCATCACTGAGCTATCTGCTCTGTCAGTTCCTGTGGTTTTATGTACCCTTGATGAAGAGATGTAGGCTTAAACTGTAATAATTAGATTATCTATAAACAACAAACTTATCCTATATTAATTCCTCAGTAAACTCCTTTTTAATGCAAAAAGTGAGTGAAATTTGTATTGCCCAAAGTAATGTAAAACTCATCTATCCTGGACTGCATCACTTCCCACTCGGGTTGAATGGTCTGCTTTATGCAATTTATGACCTTATTTCCTCCAAATAGCTGATCCCATTATGGGACTGGAACTGGACAAAATAATTATGGAAACTCAAACAAGGGTCAGGAGAAATTAAAAAGCCTCTCTAGAGTAATTCTGGAGTCATCTTGAAGGAAAGTAAGCAAAGGGTATTAATTGTTGCTATTAACTGGCAAAGGCTGCTATTAGGAAAACAAAGTATGCCACTTTTTCGCTCAGGAAACAAAAATTCCACCAAGTTTTTTTTAATTTTTCCTGTCTGTATCATCTTTAGACCTGTCATCTCAAACCATGATCTGTGTGTCAAATGGCAGCACTGGTGAAGGAAAACAGGCTCAGACTCCAAGCAAACATTCACAAGACCTGGAGGCCCATGGCACCAATCTCATATGTGAATGTGAAAAAAGCTGTGGTAATCAAGAGAAGAATGCAGGACAGTGTCCACTGCCTCCAAACTCACAGTCTACATGAAGCTGCAAAGAAATTAATTTGTTTGTTTTTCATAACTCATGCTTTCTTTGGCCTTTTCTCTCTGTTATAGCCAAAGGCTTAATTCATCAAGAATGTGCTGATAGGCCAGACCAAGTAATAAAGCATACAAGCATGCAGATTCTTCCCACCCAATGATCAAGAGGAAATGTAACTAACAAATGCATTAGAGAAGCCAGAGCTGCTGTCATGAGGATGGTGCTTGCTCCCACTGTGAACAAGGCAAATCCCACAGACAGTGTGATCTCAGGCTTGTGGCTTCACAAAGCCTCATGGAGGGTGCTAGGTGGAGTGTTAAATAACAAGCTTATCCACAAGGACCTGGTAATGAACTTACCCTGCAGGAAATTAAAAGTGCTGAATTAAGGCACAGTCCACTTGCTCACAGCCTTAACCCACAATTTGCAAGCTCATCTTTTAGAATTGATAAAATACAGAAGTGTCATCCTGCCAGGTGGAACTATTTTCTGTGTGACTCCTTCCAGTTATGAAATGCAAAAATATGCAGCTCCTGTTTTGTAATCTTGCCTTTAAGATGCCTTTTACTTCCAGAGAAATCTTGCCTTAAAAAGTATGCCTGTAATTACCTGATATGTGCACGTTTGGTTTTGAATGATAGTATTTCACTGTTGACATTTGAGGAAATCCTGATGCTTGTTATCACAATTCCCCAAGTATCTGTATTTCACAAAAGTATTTTTCACACTTGAAGTCTTCTCAGACTTTCTCAGCAGACTTTCTTGACATTTTATTTTACAGTCATTTTGATGGTATGAGAATAGCCTTGCTAATTTAAGTACTTGGGGCAATTTCAGATTAGGGAGCTGCCATGCTGGACCATTTTCCGGCTGCACCATTTTAGATCGCAGAAGGTTTGTTTTGTAACTGTAATATCTTAGGATTAGAGGGTACAAAGATCACTTAGTGCCATTCTTATAGACCTTTCTAACAGGCTTTGCCTCTTGGTGTCACATCACAAAAGCTCAGACTATGGAGTGGCAGCTGTGATTTTCACTAGCTGTTACTATTTCCCTATGCTCAACCGCAGCAGGATGAAATCAGGACCAGAGTTCTCAACTTTACTTTTACTTTACTTACATTTACCTCCAAAAGTGAACAGCCATGGCCATAAAATGCTATATTCTGTGAGATCCTTTCACTGAGTCCACTTTATATTTGCTAGCGCATTTAATTTACACCTTCTGCTCACATCTCAGATCCCTCCAGTCAATTCTGTGACTTTTATATAGTTTTGATTGTTGCGGTAGAAATGTCAAAAGAAACTCTCCTAACCATGTTAGCTGAGAAAATGGTTATCCCAGAGAATTTTTAACTTATTTTTATTTGAAGGAGATGTGAGGAAAGTATAGAGAAATGAAAAGAAATATTTGAGCATGATTTACTGTACAAACCCTAGAAAAGACCAAAGAACAGTTTCTATTTTTAAAATTAATGTTTCTGAAATTGGAAAAAGCCTTTCTCTTAATCTTTCTGTCATTTTCCTAGTGAGGAAATTACAGTCCATGTAACTGTCAGTCAATCAAGAGGAGAATACTGTCTCACTAGGATGCATAAGACCAAATTTTATTTGGGACTTGGGTGCAAGGAGCTCACTACTCTGTCTCTGACAAAGATTAGTGCTAAATCCGGGCAAGAAGTGTACATGAGGCAGAAAAAAATGTTGCATGGTACTTCTCCCACTGTGTTCTCCCAGCTTCAGGAAATCTGTGTGTGCTGGGACTTCCTAAATTCATGACAGCTTTGGGTTTTTTTGGTTTGGTTTGGTTTTTTTTGTTTGTTTGTTTGGGGTTTTTTTTTGTTTTTTTTTTGTTTTTTTTTTTTTTGTAAACTAAACATTGATGGGCAGAGAGGAACTTTAACATCTTCAGTACTTTTTGAGCTTGTTTATTCCTTTGGACATTTTCAGCAGCCTATAGTTACGGACTGTGTAAAAACCTACTTATATGTCTTTTTATCCCTCTTAGTTCTTTCACTGTAAGAAGCAACAAATAATGATTACCTCCTCAGCTTCTGTAAGCAACTCCTAATTCAAAGATTGGTCTAAAATCCCTCTCCTTACATTGCTTAAATTTATTAAATTTTAACTGCCTTTTTAGTTGCCAGTTTTAACCTGGGAAGTTCTGTCTCCTTGCTCCCTGTTCTTTGCTTTCCACCTTTTAAACAGAATTTTATCTCTGCTTGTCTTTTAAATTCATAAGAGGACCTACTTTTTTTTTGGTTGTGATAGACTAATTTGTCTAATGTTTTTGGTGAGCAATCATCTGAGAACCTTCTGGAAACCTAAGCCTGCTGTACTAACTTGATCTCATGTTTATGCCTCCTTGCTTCCTCAAAGACCACAAGCAGCTTTTGAAGCTTTGGAAGCAACAAATTGCAAGTAATATGTTGACTCTTTCCTGGTGATTTAATATAGCTACATGCCTACTATGTCTAGGTCTAAGACAGATTTTTCCAATTTTACAAGTGCAGAAATAGGGGTTACTGAGCTATAATCTATGCGAGTCCCATTTTCTGTTTTATATAGGTGATGATTGAATTGATAGACTCTATTCAACATTTAATAGCTCGGCAATGCAATATTTCAGTCCTTTCGAAGATCTTGGATGGCTGTCATCTTGGCCTTGTGACTCATCACTCTTCACTTAATGAATATTTTTCTAAGCTTCTGCTGCTGCTGCTTCTGCTTCAGATGACTCCTCTGACATCCCCCAGAAAAAACAGTTCTGGGATGGAAGCTACCTCATGTTCTTCATAGGTAGCAAGTATGTGAGGAATTAATCTGGCAGTTCTCTTACAGTCTTTTCTGAGTAGATCTTTCACCTCTTGAGCATCTATGAATCCCGAAGACTATGTCAGGCTTCTAGTTTCTGTTATATTTGCTTTCTAATTTGATTGTTTATAAAAATCCTATTTAGTCTGTATTATAATTGTTTTGCATTTAATTCATCAGAGTTTATATTTTCTCTTTTCTTTTTTGTTTTAATTAATTGACTTTTCATAGAATAATTTTTTCATAGTCACCTTTTCTTTGTTGTTTGCCAATTTTTCTTTTTTTTTAATTACTTTAAAATTCCTTTTTGATATGCAATACATATTCAGTTTGAGCACCCAATAGAATGTCTTCAAAAGGTTTTTCCTTCCCTCTGTAAACATTTGGCTACCTTTCCTGTTTGCTTACATTTTTAAAAAAAATAAAAATCTGTGGTTCTTCATTCCTATGTTGTTTCAATTTTATTTTTTTTAATTAAAAAAACTACCAGATTTCAGTGGGTAATTAAGTTGAAGGAAGTTTGTTTTCATGGAGAAGCTACTGTCAAAATGTCTCATTTCAACTGTATTCATGTATCATTATTAATTACCATCACAAAAATTACTTAGAAGAGTGATATCTGTCAAAAGTATCTATCAGGAAACACATTATTTGGCTCAAAAATCTGCCTAGAAGTCATTTGCAAAATATCTGCTAGCAAGACAATATCCCTGTCAGCAAGTTATTACTTTCCATGCAAATACCAGCCCCAAAGAGTTTCACAGGGTAGCCTCATAACAAATATACTGCAATAACTTAATCTTGAGGTGCCAAGGTTTCAATCTCTGTACCTAAGAAGAAAATTCAGCTTACCAGTCAACAGCGTTGATAATATCTGGTTGATCTGAGAGTACGAATTGTCATCAGGCAGCACCTGGGTACTACTCCAAGTTATGAAAGGCTTTGCTCTGCCAGTAGACAGGCTGGGGCTACTTCGGCCATCTCTGTCATCAATTTTTCCCAACCTGTCTTCCTACTCTCATCGTATCTGATCTGAATTGCTTTCGAGTTCTCATGTACCATGTGTCCCTAAATCAGATACTTGTATGGTGAAACTTTGGGTTGAATGTCTTATTAACATATTGTAGAAAACTTTTGAATACACATGTTGAACATTGGGTGAGGAATTCAATAAAAGAAAGAGAGAAACTAGCTCAGGTTCATTGCCCATAAGTTTTTGTTTCTATTACTTTTTGTCCATTGCCTACAAAGACCAGTTTTGTGAGAACTTCAGGTTTAGAATCTGTGCCAAAGACAACAGATCAAATTCAAAAAATAAGAATACTGCTTAAGGAGCAGAATGGATTAGTTCACTCAGGCAATGTGTGTCCTGGAAGTAGGGGGTAAGGATCTTTCTTGGAGTAGAAATTTTAAATTGTAATAAGAATCACAGTCATAGAACAGGATGGAAATAGGATAGTGCAAATTTTGCACATATGAATTCTTAAATTATTTCTTTTGAAATATTTGTATCACCTCTTTTGTCTGCTTATACAACTCAATTCATATAGACCTTTTCACCTTCTTTTCCTGTATCATCAAATACTCGCTTTCTATCCTGGATATAAGTGTACTTCGCTCTGGTTTTGCTTGGACTTGACTGACCTGTTTCTCATTCAGAACTGTCCCCCAACATATTTCTTGAAGAGTCCCCCTAGTGACCTCTATCCAAGGCAGGTTTTGGCACAGGTACCTCTTTACGCTCTCACTGATCTTCCTTTTTTTCTGTCCTGCCATCCATTTCCCCCTGGTTTTCTCTGTAACCTTTTGATGAACTGTCTGTGTCTCATTCAGAGGCATCCTGCTGACAGTGATCCTAAATTTGTAATCCTTGGTACACCTTCTGTACATTTTCTCTAAATTACTATCCAGTGAGATAGGTCTGGATTGTGAAGGGTCATTGTAGAAGTTTACAGACTCACAGCAAGTGAGAAAATCTATGAAGATGAAATGTCAGGAATCCTTTTAAATTTAATCCTGCCTGTCCAACTCAGTACAACACTATAAACCTATGGCAAGTTTCTGAGTTTCTGCACTGTTGCTGGATAAATACTGAAAATACAGTTCTCCATGTTCTTTCCTCTTGCCTACAAGTTTTCTCCTCTTCTTTATATAAACTACACTGGGTAACAAAATGCATTTCTGTTTGTCCACTGAGGACCCTCTTCATGTGTTTTCAATATAACACATAAGAGATTATACTGCTCCCAAAAAGAATAAAAGGTTTTATAAGGTACAATATATATATATATTTATAGAAAGAACTAAAATCACTACATTATACCTTTTTTTCTTGTCCTAAAATGTGGTAAAATATTGTAGAAAAAGAAATATTTGTTCTTCTGAATCCTTCATAACCCCTGTGGGACACTCAGAAATTTATTTGCAAATAGAAAACACATGCATTGTCAAGCAGTGCCAGATAAGTTTGCTTACAAAGACTTAAGAGCATTTCAAATGATCATGTTTATAGAAAACATAATGCTCTTCCAATAGGAAATCTATCCAGGCATGCAACTGTCGTTTACTTTTAAAGCCCACAGGATCTGAAATATGACAGCTCTAAAATGTCAGGCTTTTTTAAATGCAGACTGGATAAAAGAAGCCGTCTTTGGCTCTGTTGATGCTGTGACAGCTGCAAGACCATGGCTAACCCTACCAGAGAAGGTCTGGAAGGCACAGAGAGCCAGGGATCGCTCTCCAAGGGATATTTTATATGTGCCTATCCTGCTTCTGATGGAGTTAAACAGTATGGAAATGGCCAGACTGCTCAGTGGCCTCCCAGTTGCTTAGTTCAATGACAGAGATGTTGCCAGGGCTGCTGCATGGACAGTCTGGGTGCTGCCTGCACCAGTGTCTCCCTCATGCCATGAGGAGGGACCAGGGGGTGACAGAGTTGGAAAGGCAGAGCCCGGCCACCAGGGCCAGTTTCCACCCACTCATCTAGGAAAAAAACAGTCAGGGGGAAACTAGGGCAGGGCAAGATGAAAAATGGGCCAGAGTCCACGGCTGGGCAGGGCAGGGCTGTGGGGAGCTGGAGACTGGCCCTGGTGCAGCATTACTGAGAAAGGGGCTGATGGCCCAGGGGACTGAAAGGGGGTTCTGGGCTGTGGGGAGGAGGAGGAAAACTCCAAAGGGATGGGTAGGGACTGTCAGGGCTGTGAGTGCCCTTATGAACACAATACTGAAGTTTTGCTCCTCTTCTTCTAATGATTTAATTCTCTAGTACACTCCGTTGTAAAATAGTGAGATTTTTACATATATGTGAGTGGTTACTTTAAAAAAGAAAAAAAAAAAGAAAAAGAAAAAGAAAAAAAAAAAGAATCAGTGCAGGCCATTACATACCAAAAATACAGCTAACATAAACTCTTTCAGGCTACAGCAGCCACCTCTTCCCCTGCTCGAGGCATCCAGCAGGTGTCTGTCATCCTGCCCATCCCACCTCCTCCTACGGATACCATAGGGATCTGGGGACAATCAGGTAGAATACTAATGCAGAGCAGACTTCTGCTGTTTTCTGAACAGCTACTGAACAGAGAGTGAATGTAATCAGAGTATGCTGTACAGACACTCTCAAAATTCAAAAACTGCTTCTGCTTATAGGAAAATATTGTATTAGACAAGTGATCTATTTTTTCCCCCCAGTACCTAGAATATCTGAAATTTGAACCTGAAGGCAGTCTGTACCTGTTTTCATGGCCCTGAGCACCTCATAGGGAAGCATTTCATAAGCAAGCGCTCTACTTGTTTGAGCTTCAAACATCTGCCTTGAGCATCTGCTTTTGATCAAAGTGAAACCAATGTCCTCCTTCAGTGGACAATGTGGTGAAGATAAAAAAGGCCGATGGTGTATTGACTGCAGACCTTTCAGCTCTCTTATTCCCCACTTCAGATCCTTTGCCAAAGAACCCTTGGTGTCATTTCAGTTTTCCAGCAACTACCCAAATTTATTGGTCAAAATTTCAAGGAAATGCTATGTATAAATATATTCTCTGGGATTCATTTTCATCTTACTCTTTTACTACAAGCAGTGTTCATGTGCTTCTTTGAAAGAAAAAAAAAACCTAAATTTTGTTAATTCAAAATTAAAATAAAGTTTATCATCTCTGAAGGAATTGTAGATGATCATTTATTGTGTTTTGTACTGGCGGGACTTGACCACATAATTTCTGTTAACAATGAAAAATAAGTAAGCAGTTCAAAGTATACCAATTTAAAAACACTCTGAACATCACAAATACACATGGACATGGTGCTTCCAAAATCCACATTACAAGGGGTAAAATAAATCATTTCGCACACACATGTAACAGCTTTTAAAATGCTCATTTCTGCTTCAAGAAACACTTTTTCCAGTAAAACTAGATTTCTTCCAACTCTATTTAGCATAAATTGCATATGCTGTTTGCATCAGAGAGCAAGCTATTTGAAAATATCAGATTTAAATAAATGAAAATAAGACCATGGCCTGAATAATTAATTCTTTTAAAATTAGAAGCTGACTGAGGCTGGGTGAAATCAGTGGAAAAAGCTCCAATTAACATTAATAAACTTTAGTCCACCTGGTCAAACACTGGCCTCGCTGTGCCTTTTTATCACAGTTGCCAACTGAACCGAGAGTTCACACTCAAGCACTTCTTGCTCCCATGGGGTTACTGATGTCCTGCTAGAATCCACTGGAAGCGGCTCTCTCTCTTGGCGAAGCTGATTCAAACATGGTTATACTGAGGCATACTGCTAATGTATCCACAGCATATCTGTTAACTGTGGCAGCCAGGGATGTGGTGCAAACCATTCCAGACCAACTAACTAGTTAGTATTGGTAGTTTTAGGGAAGCCATGTGTTTCTCCCACTACTCTCCAGCACTACTTTTAGATGTTTGCCCTTCTGTTTTTAACATTATTCCTTAGTCTGGTTGGTTGACTGTTAGCTTATTTTGACTGTTCTGTCCTCTCCACTGCTGAGTTGTGAAGGCCAGCTGGAGAGGTAGTGCTGGTCTGACTGCAGCTCAGGATGTGATCAGCTATTTCTTTCAAGTGAGCCAGCGCTGGGCTAAAACACATTTTCCCTTTTCCCTTTCTCATTACTACACACGGAAAGAAAAAGGAGAGCTAATTCAGTTGCTCTGGTTTGAAAATCTGACAATGACAAGAGAGAATGCAGATTACCTTTGTGTTATACTCTCTCCTAGAGCAAGATTGCCATTATGAAAAAGTCAATAGAAGTCTATAAAATCCAGTAACTATAAATCATTATTTTATACTGTTTTCAGAAAGACTTCTGCAGAAACCTATTTCAATGCTGTAGATACTTATTGCTTTGTTCTTTTAAAATTCTGTCCCTATCACATTTCTATAAGAAGGTTCTAATATTTTGAATATTGANAGTGTCCCATAGGAAAAGAGAATTAATAAGAGTGTCCTGGAGGCTGTTCAATACTTGTTCGGGCCTCTAGAGTTCTTTTGTCATTTCTTCAGCTGCTAAAAAAAAATGCAAGGAGCACAGAGATGTGAAATACCACTTTCCCTCTTTATTCTCTACTCCTGTATTCTTGTCCTGAGTACAACTTTTGGGCAAGGGGAAGTCTCACACAGAGATTATTATTTTGTCTTAGGCCAATTCCCAAAGGGCATATTATTTTGAAACAATAGCTCAATGGATAATTAGTGGCCTAAGTCTGATCTCATTTACGTGTACACCCAGAACAATTCTCTAAAAGTCAATGTTATTTCAGGGTTGAAAATTTGGTTTATACTGAAAGAAGATTTGCAAAAACTCAAGGCAAACTATTTTTAAACAAGACAGAAAGACATAATTTCTACAGAGTTTATACTATCCGAATGAGATTTTCTCATTTTCTCCATACTGCATAATATCAAAAATTAGTGCTACAAATACACTAACTTTGTAATCTAGACACAGTATGTGATATTAGTGTTTTATGCAGAAGACAGGCCAGATACAATTTCCCATTAAAGGATTGCACATGAAGACGGATGTATCCTTCCTTTCTAGTTGTAATTTTTATTAGGTTTTGAAGAAAATGAAGTACAAATGTGTTAAACAATAGCATTAATAGCATAGCAGCATAAATGCTTTCTTGGCAACAATCTCTCAATTACATGCTTGCTGTTTATATCTTCAGCATCTTGTGCTGCATCACATTGGCATCCTGTCACAAACAGCCAATTTGTAACAGGCTTCACTGCCTGGACACATCTTCAATAGCAACAAACTAAATTGTGCAACAGAACCATTCCTATGCATTGATCTCCTTTTAGCATTGTTGGATTTCTAATACCACTTCAAAAGGCATAAAATTATCCCAAGGAGACACTCAATGTCTCATCATCTATCAAACAACTCTCTATTTTGAAACAATCAAGTAGACTCTTGATTGTTAACCCTGTTTGGGGGTTAACAGGCTATTTTGAGGGAACTGGAAACACTTTTCACTTCAGTAGATATGATGTTGGCTTCTGATATCCTTGCTTGTGATTTTCACTGTTGTTTTTGCTGAACCTAGATGATTTTCTTTCTATCCTTTTAAAATTAGGAGTGGATAAAAATAACAGGAAAGTTGCAAGGAACAAGGTCATGAAAGCTCTGTGTATTTAGATGAAAGATTTCACTTCATTTGGATGAAGGCTGTGGAGCAGGCTTTTTTTTTNAATTCAAAATTAAAATAAAGTTTATCATCTCTGAAGGAATTGTAGATGATCATTTATTGTGTTTTGTACTGGCGGGACTTGACCACATAATTTCTGTTAACAATGAAAAATAAGTAAGCAGTTCAAAGTATACCAATTTAAAAACACTCTGAACATCACAAATACACATGGACATGGTGCTTCCAAAATCCACATTACAAGGGGTAAAATAAATCATTTCGCACACACATGTAACAGCTTTTAAAATGCTCATTTCTGCTTCAAGAAACACTTTTTCCAGTAAAACTAGATTTCTTCCAACTCTATTTAGCATAAATTGCATATGCTGTTTGCATCAGAGAGCAAGCTATTTGAAAATATCAGATTTAAATAAATGAAAATAAGACCATGGCCTGAATAATTAATTCTTTTAAAATTAGAAGCTGACTGAGGCTGGGTGAAATCAGTGGAAAAAGCTCCAATTAACATTAATAAACTTTAGTCCACCTGGTCAAACACTGGCCTCGCTGTGCCTTTTTATCACAGTTGCCAACTGAACCGAGAGTTCACACTCAAGCACTTCTTGCTCCCATGGGGTTACTGATGTCCTGCTAGAATCCACTGGAAGCGGCTCTCTCTCTTGGCGAAGCTGATTCAAACATGGTTATACTGAGGCATACTGCTAATGTATCCACAGCATATCTGTTAACTGTGGCAGCCAGGGATGTGGTGCAAACCATTCCAGACCAACTAACTAGTTAGTATTGGTAGTTTTAGGGAAGCCATGTGTTTCTCCCACTACTCTCCAGCACTACTTTTAGATGTTTGCCCTTCTGTTTTTAACATTATTCCTTAGTCTGGTTGGTTGACTGTTAGCTTATTTTGACTGTTCTGTCCTCTCCACTGCTGAGTTGTGAAGGCCAGCTGGAGAGGTAGTGCTGGTCTGACTGCAGCTCAGGATGTGATCAGCTATTTCTTTCAAGTGAGCCAGCGCTGGGCTAAAACACATTTTCCCTTTTCCCTTTCTCATTACTACACACGGAAAGAAAAAGGAGAGCTGATTCAGTTGCTCTGGTTTGAAAATCTGACAATGACAAGAGAGAATGCAGATTACCTTTGTGTTATACTCTCTCCTAGAGCAAGATTGCCATTATGAAAAAGTCAATAGAAGTCTATAAAATCCAGTAACTATAAATCATTATTTTATACTGTTTTCAGAAAGACTTCTGCATAAACCTATTTCAATGCTGTAGATACTTATTGCTTTGTTCTTTTAAAATTCTGTCCCTATCACATTTCTATAAGAAGGTTCTAATATTTTGAATATTGATTGAAATTTTCTGCAGATTTTTTTAATACGTTTTGTACACATCAGTTCAGTACAAAGAAAACAGTCCAGAATATGAAGAACCTGATGACAGGTGACAATGGAAGCTGATAAGTGAAGTATATTTTCCAGTTGACTTTGTAAGTCAACAACTTCATTCAGTATTTTTATTGCCTCTATTACTACAACAATTTGATGCTTGACTACATATATATATATTTGACTACATATATATATATATATATAT
>VXBX01008849.1:131199-141753 GCA_013400415.1 Scytalopus superciliaris
TTCTCCCAGATGTAATGAACTCATAACCTGTGTAAAGAAGTTCTTCAATATTGCTTTACACTTTTGTTTTATACTATTGGTGTTTACAGGAGAGACTGACCGTATGCAGAGGGAAATATTGTTGATCAAAACAAGGTTTTTAACATTTAACTATGCGTGAGGTCTTGGCTTTTTCCTTCTACCCTATCAAGAAATCTACATGGGACACTTCATCTCTGTAACTGAGAGGGCTTGATTATTTTTAAACCTTTACATTGCACCAGATATCTATAGCTCTTTATAGTATGATGATCTTGTCTCACAATCAATGTCATGGAACCTACCTTCTGATGCCCACAATGACTCCCATAACTCTGGAGAGGAAAGTGACATCATTACACTGACACCACTGCATTCACTGTCAAGGAAGCTAAAAGACTGAGCAGGGGTGCAATATTGGACAAGGGGATCTCAAAATTGTATCAGATTCATGCTTTACTTAGAGGTGAAATGACACAGAGAGACCATCCAAGTTTACTGTTGGTTTTCTGATCTATCTTTCACAAAACACCTATGACATTTTCAACTGTCCCGTTCTAGTGCTCAGCTTCCTGTATAGTTACAAAGGCCTGCTTATTATTTAATCCAAACCTTGCTCAGTAAAAGTTAAGCTGATTATTTCTTCTGGTTTTCTTGGGAATATGAAATTAACTGATCATCAGTCTTGCTATAATAACATTTGAATTGTCTCCAATTTATTTATGTTTTAAAAGTATGAGAAGAAAGGCAACAGAAATATAACAATTTTTAGATTCTCGAACAGTTTATAATGTTTTAAGACATATTTATACTAAATTTTTCAAAGTGAAAGTGATTTTATAAAATATGAATGCAATTATTTCAGCATTTAGTCTAGAAAGGGATGAAACAAAATGCTTCAGCATTTTCCCTATTGTCAAAATTCTTTGTTGAGTTATGTTAAAATATTCATATCATATTGGTCTCCACAAAATTGTTTTCATACATGTACTATTCATCCGCCTCCAGGGTATATTTCTAGTGTGCTTGATGATTACCTTTAAATATTTTCTTAGATCAGCTTTAAAAGTATCTTGTAATAATTTATTAGACCGTATGTTTCAAATTTTCTTATAGAATATCAAATAAGAGTGTCAAAAGTCAAGTTATCTCATGTATCTAACTTCTTCTGTTGAGTCACTCCCTTTAAAAGAAGGAAATTAAACTAATCTAACATGATTTGCTCTTGAGAAGTTTGGGTCTGCTGTTTCCCCTCATCTTTAAGCATTTACAAGTTGATTGTTTAATTCTGTGTTTCAGTATCTTCCTAGTTACTATCATTAGTCTGACTGTGCTAGGTTTTATTCTTCCTTTTTAACCTGTAAGACATAAACTCATTCAATTCTCTTGAATGCTAATTGCACTGACATTCCGTCTTTATTCATAGACCTTACTGAAGAATTTCAGATCATTTGAAAACCGTGTCTTCATAAATTATTTCATTAAAAGCTATACCAGATAGTTATAGTGTGTTGAGAAAGTGGCTTGTCTGGCATTTGGGGAGATGGTACAAAGAGATGTTTCTGATGTAGCTTTGCTTATTTATTTGAAGGGAACCCTTGGACTGATTATGTTTATTTCTTTGGAAACCAAAGACAAAATATCACGGAGACCATCTATAGATCAGCCTTAATTTCAGCACCAGTTTCTTTACATGTATGACTTCCCTTGGGCTTTTTTTGTTCTTTTTATTATGGAAGAAAAATTTTTTCAATTGATTTTGATATTTTGTGTAACAACTAATTCTTTATGTTGGTACATTTCCTCTGTGCCAAGTTGTCCCTTGAATAATAATTTGGGGGGGGGGAGTTTATTTTTTTGCGAGGATGTGGAGCCTTATCTTAAAACAGTTTTCTCATTTTGGAGACAAATTGCAGATTTTTTTTTTTTGTGTGAGTCTATCTCTTATTCAAACAAATCTCTATGAAGATCTCTATCCTTTCATTTAAGTGCATTGACCTTTATATCTGAGGATATTTTTATTAGTTTCTTGAACACTGAATAAAGAAGTAGTACTTTTTCTTTAGTCTAATCTAGCAATAAAAGTCCCTTACAGTAATAAAAACACATTCATTAAATTTTTTCTTTATAATCATATAGACATCTAGGTTTCTCATCCTTTTTCTCCTTACGAATTATTAGTTGTACAATACCTAGCAAGCAACAAACAGCTTGCTAGTTCCCCTGTCTTTTCTTCACAATCCCCACAGTTTTTGCCTTTCTCTGTGCATCTATGGCCGGCAATGGATCTGTCTTGGATCTGACTGCCATTGCTTCTATTGAACATATGGGAGGTTTTCAGCAGCTTCTCACAGAAGCACATGCAATGGATGTGACATGAATACACACACACAGACACATCTTTCTTCCGAAATGCACACCAAAGTATGTGAGGTGATTACTTGTAGTGGAATTTTTCTCCTTTAGTAGGGGTTTCTCCTCAGAATCACTGGAACTGAACTTGAACATGCAGTGGGAGAATAGAGCTGAGACCTTTTTGGGTTATTGGGTTTGGCAGAACTGCTGTCTGGTTACATAAATGCAGGGAAATCCTTTTGTAGTAGAGATAAAAGAAAATCACAACACTGATATCAAGATATGCATTCCATTTTGATCTGGACCCTCACTTCCATTTGCTTGAGAAATGCAAGGCTGTTTAGGTGTAAAGTTTGCACTTGGTGGGACTGGGATTTACAACAATAAGGTAGAGATGTGACTGGAACCACAATTCTCTTTGTAAACTAACTTCTACTTGGAGCTCATATACAGCATTAAAAATCATTATTTCCTTTCAAGAAGGTTCATCTGTAGACCCAAATTGTTATTATAAACAGTATTGTTTGTTAGTAGGTAAAGTGAAGAAAACATACACAGTAACGAGAGTTCATAAAGAAGTCTATGCTAGATAAATCTGCAAGAGATGAGCAGTGTCTTGACTTGTCTCAGCATCAGAGTGATTTTGTTCATTGTTTTAAGTAGGCTGTTATAAGTACGTATAATGGACTTCTGAGTTTGTTTAGTCCCAAAGTGTATAGAGAGATGAAAAAAGCTAGAATGCTTTGTAATACAAAATGCACATTACTGTTTCTAGCCAGCATGCATTATGAGACCTTTTAAAATATTTTGCAATTGTTTTATGTCTTTCCATTCCCAGGATATGCCATCAATTAAGTTTACATAAGTAAATGAAATTATGTTAGTGCTGAAGTGGTAAGGACTATATTTGAATCCAAGTCTTTTCTTGGCCTTTGAATCTGTGTGTGTATGAAACTGTTCCTTCATGTGTGTATGGTTACAGATTTGACTGACTCCAACACCTGCGCAAACACATGGTGTTACGTGTTGGGATTATCTTAGTGAATGAGTGCCAGATCTCCCACATCTTGTAGTGGTAGTGTTGAATAGAAAGTCAAGTGTGGGTGCAAGTATTTGCACTTCTGGATATGAGAAAGGGGAATTGTTTGTGCAATTTCACGAGTACATAAAGGAACAGGCAGGTTGAGTATCTGGTCCATGGGGCTGAGTGACAATGGCTACATTGGTACAGACATCTCAACTCACAGTGGAAATCTTCAACACACGTTGACTCTGTGTATCTGCACCTAAAATTACCTCACCCATGTGAAATTTGAGTTATGGGAAGTCACAGTCTAGGTGCCTTGAAGGCTAGGTGGTGAGCAGGAACAGTTTCCTACATCTACTCCCAAAACCAAAATTCATGCTGTAAACTAGATGTACAAAAAAGCAAACAAACAAACAAACAAAAAAAACCCACCACCAAAACCTCCCACAACAAACCAACAAAAAAGAACCCAACCCCCCACCCTATTTTTTATCAGCTATCTGCCTGCCTCACAAACCTTCATAAATTCACAGTTTGCTTCCAGAAAGTTTCCAGAGATTATCTTTTACTGCCTTTTCCTCTGTCTTCAGTGTTTTGTGATTTTCTCTCCTCATTTAGCTGCTCAGAACCATTTTTAACAGTGGAGAGAGCAACTATAAAAAAGAGAAAAGTTTTTCCAAAGGACAAAAACCACCTGCAGATGAGAGGTGACTACTGGCCAGAGTTTTATTTCAAAACTCTATTTAATAATAAGGATTGAGCTAGCCATAGCTTGTGACTTCAACAGAGGCACCTTTAAAATGGAAGCACTGAGCAGCGTATAAGCTGGGACTCACTGAAGTGTATTGTCAGCCTCAGTATGCAGTGCCTGGAGAATGTTAACACAAGAAACTGTTACTTTTAGATTAAGAGAATGCTAAGTTGAAATACCATGATTCCTCAATTGAGGAAAAATCTATTATTGCAGAAACTTACCCTGCTTGACAATGGTGAGCTTAGGAGGTGTAGGTCACATTCTTATAGAAACAATGACAATGCTAATAAAAAATTCTGTTTGGAAAGCAATCTAGAAAAAAAAAATACTGAATGGAAAACACAATTCTCTATGAAACAATTACACTACTTGTCTTAATCCTACTCAGGCTTCTGAAAATGTCTAACATATTAGGAAACTGCTTGGAAAACATCATCTACCATAGTTCTGTGAATCTGCACTGCTGCCTTACCTCATTTACACTGACAGTTTCTTGTCAGCCTCTCCTGACTGGGGTCACTGTAATCTCATTTCTTTGTATGGGAGGAGATGTCTCCTGGTCCAGAGTTGATAGGGTAGTAAAGGCCCCTTTAGGTCTGCTGTAGAGTAATTCAGAAAACTTCCTTTTCTTTTTTTTTATCTTCTTTACATTTGAGCTCTCCCCATTTTCTGTACTAATTCCCACCTGTTGAAGGACTATTATGCCATGAAGTATGATATAAAAAGCTAGGTAAGCCCAGTTTACAGCATTTCTTCACCTGTGGAGGAGAAAGAAGATATCTTTCTTGGGTAAGAAGATATCTTTCATGGAGCAGTGACCATAGGAGTAAACAGCTAGTTTAGGAGGTGGGAAAGGTGATTGTGCAGAGTGACAGGGCATTTACATAGACTGGGACTCCCTGAAAGTGCATTTTACTTTTCATTACAGTGGTTTTTTATTTAAAAAAAATTTGTAGGCTTACAGTTTAAAGCTATTTTCTGTGTAATTTCTCACTTGCAAATAATTCAATACACCCCAGCTCTTACAACTTCTCCATGTTGTTAAAGCAAATTAAACTCTTATCAGTGTTATGTTTACATTTTTTTTTTTCAATTTAAGAATCTCATAAATTAGATTGCTGCAGCAATTACTTCCAAACAGAAAACTAAAGGTCTGTAAATAATTAACTTGAAAGTGATCTACTGAACACATTTAGTATTAGATCAATAGGAGAGAAATATGTATATTCATCAAAAGAAGTCAGACACCTTTTCAAATGAGTCAGTCAAACACATACAATTTGGTCAAACAACTAGTTTTCTAAACCTGCATCAAAGTGCATTTGCAGCAAATGCATTTTAAACTTCTAATGTTGAAGGCCATTTAACACACATACCTTAAAAGTGTTGATTTTGTAAGACTTGTATCTTCCTGTTGAATTAACTCTAAATCTGGCACTTACTGAACACAAAGGGCTTTCTGCCAAACTTTGTCCAATTTGGTGACATCAGCAGACATGACAAATCTCACAACTATACCGTCTCCATTGCTCTTCTCTATTTTTATATGAATCTATAATAAGTAATGGCAACATGCTTTTTGTTTGAGCCAGTTTTAACACTTCAACTTTAAATAACTAAGATAGCAGGAATTTTTGTTTGGTTTAAAACTGATGATCTCTTTTCTATTCCTTTGCTTCCTAACTTGTAAAGAATGAACCAGATGTGCATTTATGAGACTACTTCTTCTTAGAACAAGCTAAGGACTGGTTTCCAAAAGTTATGATTGGCTTTGATTTCTTGTCTAGACATACTCTTAAATTGGAAAAGAGAAAAGGAATGTTTATTAGTTTTTATAGTATGACAGTGTTTTGATTGATGTTGTATTAAAAAAAAAACCCAAACAAAACAGAAACCCACCTACTTGAGGCAAGCAAAAGTTGTGTTCTGCAATGGAGGGATTTTATCTCTCATTGCAATAATCTGATATTTATGTGAGGTTCATACACTGCTGGCTGACTGATTCCATCAGAGGTCTGTCATGGTGAAACAAACCAGAAGGGAGTGGTTGATATTTTTTTCAATGTATACACAAAAAATATTGATGTCTGAAGTTTGTTAGCAATTTCCCTTGCATGGAAGAAGAATTTCACTGGAGAAAATTTGATATCCAGATTTCTCCTGAATTTTTCTTCCATATGCAGTGACTATCAATTTCCATTGCCTTTCTTCACATATAGAAAGGAGTTCAGTCCGGCTGTTTTCCTGTACGTGGTGTTTTGCTTCTACCAATACTTGAAAAACCAAACAAGAAAAATGCAGTGAGGCATGATGAGAAAATCTCCAAAGATTTAGAACATGGGTTCCAAAAGTGTGGTCCAGATGTAAACTGTCACTGACATGTAGACCTTAATGGAATTATGCTGATACCTGCCAGCTGAAGGTCTAACCCAAAATGTTCATAGGAAGACCTGAATGTGTGAAACTCAGTGTCCAGTCAAGAATAAATTAACTTTCTTGGACAAACCAGACCCCATTAATTTGGAAAGGATCTCCACTAGCTGGCATTTATTTTAAAAACATTTTTTAAGCACCTTTTATAGGGCCTGATTCAAACCCAGTGAAGTCAGTGGAACAGCTCCCTTTAATGGGTTTGGAATCAGACACATCATGAAAACTGTTCCACCATATGTTTCAATGACATTTAAGCTCACTCGTCTTGTTTGAAGAATTTTTATTCGGTTACTCACAGCTTGAGATTCTCAGTTCTTTGGACATTTCTGGTCGATTTCATTCTTGTTTGGAAGAAGCTGGAATGGGAAGAACTCAGGGAACCTTTTTGGCTAAGAAAAATAGTAGGCTTTCTGGGATTGGCTTGAGGTATTAAGAAATTATTATTTTTTTTTAATTCTAATTTAATTATGATTGCTCAAATTTTGATAAAAAATAGAATACTACTGACGTGCCAGAGATAAAGTTTGGAAAATTCTTTTTCTTTTTCCTTCTTTTTTTTCTTTTATTTTTTTTTGAAAGAAGGAACAAAATAGAACCCAGGCCCCACATTTTGCAAGATCATGCAAGATCATGTAAGATCATTTTTGGTGTTCATGGTAGCTTTATTGATAGCCATATTTATTACAGGATGATTATCCTTCAAAATTGTAATGCACCACTAGAAAGATGCGTGTCTTTATTCTCAATAGTCTTAATATAACAGTGACAGCCATTGGGGGGACAGTTCCAACAAGGTCATTATTATCCTGTAGGGAAGCAGACATATTTATGCACAAACTTTCATAGAATCATCCCATCTTTAACAGCTTAAAATCTCCCAGGAACTGATGAACATCTAAAAAGAAAAACTAGTTATTACTAGAAAGAGCAAATATAAATGGAAAATAAGAAAAACGTGTGTATAAAATTCACGTCTGGAATTCGTTTTTCTGTGTTTCAAGACATTAGTTAGTCTAAAACTAAAAATAAAGACAAGCTGAAAAAAATCCTAATAGTGTGGTTTCTTTTGAACTGCAAATTGACAGACATTTTATGGGGAGAAAAAAAAAAAAGAGGCAAGACATCTACCAGTGTGAAACAGCAAATGTATGCTACAAGTTAAATAAGAATCCCCTTACAGTGGTGATAACTTCCATATTCAGCAGAGGTGGATTTAAAATGTGGTTGAGTCATGTTAGTTTCTGCTGTCAAATCATTGCAATTTCAAAGGCATGACCAAGGAGTTATGTACATGGGCTATTTTACTGTGAAACAGGGAACAGGGCCTGTGGTAATAAAAATATTTGTATCCACACATGCTTTCGTAAAAAAAACCAGACAAGCTATCCCCTCATCCCCTACTACAACCCCCCCATCCCCTACTACAACAGCCAGAATAATAACAAAAATGAAAAGAACATTATGGTTATGCAAAAATTTGCACCTATTGGCCAGTGTCCTAGATTTAAGGGTTTTATCTTCCTTTTTAAAAAATCTCAAATATTTTGAAACAGATAACATTTGTGCTCTGTTATCACCTTAGTTTCTGGACTGAGGAAAATGGCATAGACTTCTGCATAATGGTACTTCCTTCAATTTACTTTGTCTGTCAAGGAACCTTCATGATTCTTCAAAAAAATATTTAAACATCGTAGCATATTCCCACTGAAGGAAGTATTCACATCAGAACACAAAAGTTTAGTTCTGTTAATTTATGTAAATAACCATGCAATGGGATTTCTGGAACCCTTAAGTACCTAGTGGGCATTCACAACCTCTTAGATATCTTCTCCCTATATAGTCAACAGCTGCATTAGCCCTGAGGCAACATCTGTGTCCCTGTTTCCCTTTGGAAAATCATGATTTTAAGCTGGACTGCATTTTGGAAAGCCCTATAAAGTGTTTCAGGGCAATCAAACAAATTAGTTTAAGCAACAGGTTTTTGATAACATAATTTATTTAGTTAAAATGGATTAGGAACAAACTGTATGTGGAAAGGAAGGGTTAACAATTTCCAGTAGAGAGGGCCCAAGGGTAACTCAGCCCATCTGTTGAAGCCAGCAGAAGGTGAGTATAGCCAAAGTCTCTTAACAAATGCACCCAAAGGTGTCCTCCAGAGATAAACTAAACTAAATGCACAATTATGTCTAGTGGGTAAGCATATAAAAGGCGAAGTTGGTAGATATTAGCCTATTGGATTGCTCTGTTTTGTGTTGCAGTTAGAAGTCAACTTGATACGATGCAGCCCAGCATAAGCACATATGGAATGAAATGTGACATGCAATAAACAAAGCATTTTAAATGAAACTTTTTACAGCCTTAAGAAATAGAAGAAACAGTCACACGCTGCTCATTAGCTTGTAAAAGTAGACACAATGGCTTGTTTTGTAGGAAATTTCAATTCATGCCCATAAATCAAGTAACAACGTAAGTGGTTCTGATTCTAGTTTGTGGGAAAATGTTTAATTGCTTATTTATTTGATTTGTTGTACTAAAATGTATTCTTATACGATGTATTCTTACATCTTGCGTCTGCAAAGAGGAGAGAGATGTTTCTCAAAAGCATTTTTTAGAATGACTTGGTATCGGTCCAGTGCTCTGATGTCACTGGAACAGAAACAGGACTCTGTCTGGATTTATTAGAAGGGGAAAGGCTCTTTTTAGTTTTCTCTGTTTTATTGCATCTTTCTTGACATTAAACTCCAGTACTCAGTGCAGCCTATGCCAGATGTAAAGTTTTCTTTAAAGTACCATGCCAATTACTGACATATAATGTCATATAAATTGTTGTAAACTATTAGATAAAATGCACTAATAAAATCAGCCTATTAAATACTTGCTCCTTGATTGGATTTCTCCTTTTAAACCAGCACATTAAAATTATGAAAGGTAATATATTTATTACATTTAGCATATGTTTGCTTGCATAGTAAAAATAACAAAATATAAACTTAACTCTCTTTATTACTGATTGTCAAATAAATTTTCTAATAGAAAGATTTTTAGCAGCTCCTATAGGCTTTATTGCAAGATTACATGCTTCTTCTCTAGTATGGTTGCAAGATAAAGGACAGATGTCACAGATCTCAAAACATTTCTTCTTTCTCTAAAAATGTCTTATTTTTATATGTAAGCTATAAAACTCCAACTCAAACTTGCAAACTACATCCCTGGCTTCAGCACCTCACAATATTCATAATTTATCTTACTCTCTTAGGTGACGTTAACTCACATTGTACTATCCACCATTACAGTGCTGTTGGAGATTGCTTTTGCACATAGAATGTAGCCTTATCTCACATCTTCTGTAGTTAAGACTAAAATGTCCACATTACTTCATTTACAAACATTTAGTCTCAAGGCTCAAATATAGTATGAGACTAATTATGATTATTCACCTTTAGTAGCAATCATAAAATCTTATGTTCAAATAAACCTTTATATAATCATTTAATTCTTTTGTTAAAGGTCAAAATAGTCTTCTGCCTGTTAGAGAAATAAACAAAACAAATAAAAAGTTATTTTAGGTTAGACCTCTCCAAAGCATAGTTTGTTTCTATTTGTAAAACCATTATTTCAAGGATTATCAGCATATTGAATAAATATCTTCATCACATGGGATTCTCAGACATTAGAATTAGAAATGTATCTTAGTCAGCCAAAGCAGGTATACAAATTTATGACTTATTTATAGAAGGATTTGGGGTGTTTTTTAGAAATAACCATTCTGAATGATCATGCACAAAATATGTATATACCCTTGGACAAATATCAGTTATTGTTTCTTTTAACATCTTAGCACTTTTATATAGCCAATGATTAGATCAAGGTGCATGCCAGGTATTTTAAAATAAAAGAAGAAGAGGAAAAAAAACCAAACCAAACCGACAAACACCACACCCCACCCAACACCACCCCTGCCCCGCCC
>VXBX01008849.1:162401-180836 GCA_013400415.1 Scytalopus superciliaris
CCTTCCCTTCCCTTCCCCTTCCCCTTCCCCTTTCCCTTTCCCTTTCCCTTTCCCTTTCCCTTTCCCTTTCCCTTCTTTCCTAGCTGCCGAGTCAGAAGGACACTTTGCAGCTTTCTTTCTCCCAACTCATTCATCCTACACAGAGGGACTTTTTGTCATACTTAAGCACAAACGTTAGTGACTTTAGCTAACACTGGGAATGTTAAAGGAGACTGATGGCTGTTTCAGATAAGGCCAAATTGAATGTTTAGGTTTACCCACTTTGAAATAGATGCAGTTTCTGGGATGTTGGAAATAAGTCCCTAATCTATGTATATTTAGCATAGATGAAATAGCTGATGGTCCTTTCCCATTATAGTAGGCTTTATCTTTTATAATCCATTACCTTTACCAAGAAAACGTTTCTTTCACCCTGCTTTTGAACAAAGATTTCGTAGCAGATACAACTCTCAAGAGACTTTCCACTTAAAAGTCACTGTTTAAATAAAGCAGAATACAGCTGACAATACTCTGTGAGGAACTACTCTGTATGACACTGACAGGATCTTTAGTTATCACAGGCTCTGGGAATCCTGCTGCTAGGTGTCTTCTGAAAGGCACCCTCCAAGCAGCACTGCATCCTTAATGCCACGTCAGAAAAGTGCCTGCTGGACTTGCCTCAGACTTTGCACGTACATAGGCTCAGGAAAGTCCAGGAATACTTTACAGCTCTACCACTCAGTGTATAAGCCAAGGACAAGCTGAGTTCCTATAAGCGGAAAATGTAGCCCCTCAGATGCCAAAGAAGGGGAAAAAAAAGGAAAAAGATATATTTTTGACAGGGTGGAGGAGAAGATGTCTTCAAAGGAATGAAGTAAGCTTCAGAGTATAGCTGCTTGGACAGCACCAGTGGAGCCATGCCTTGGCAGGCTGCAGCACACATGCCCCGAGGGCAGCAGCACATGTCAGTAGGAGCTGGGCTCCCCCATGCACAGTCTCTCCTAATGTTACGACTGGATCTTTTATGGGCTTCTCTGGAGTGATGGCTACCCCCACACATTCCTCCTCTCTAATTTTCTCTGTAGTCTCCACCATTACCATCTATCCCTTCTGAGCTTAACTTGCACATGACACTGTGACCTGAGGTGAAAGGATATATTTGATGTTCATTATCTAAAGTTCTGATTTATTTACTTTGGAGTAGGTAAGGGAAATAAAGGTATTTGAGGGAACCTGCAAAGTTCAAGAAAGTGCTTGAGGATTAATACGCTGGACAGGATAAAAGGAATTTTGCCAATGAAAACACAGTCAGGCCAAGTGAAATGAATGCTGAGATTGGGCTGGGAGGTACTTCATGGGCAGAGAAAAGCTTTTGGATTAGCTTGGGGGGTCAGGAAAAAAATATAGGAATGACTGGAAGAAGAGCAACCGGAAAGGAGTGTGCTGGCTCATGTGTCAATGGATCGGCTGTTGGCAGAACATAAATGTTAAGGAGCAGCTTGCAATCTCTGACTGTTTGTAGCCTGATTCCTAAACTGAAGAAGAAATCCAGAGCAGCACTGGATACCAGACTACACCTCTGAGCCATCAGAGCCTTTCACTAGTACTAAGGAAAATAGATTATTGGTGCTGGCAGGGACATGTGCTCTAAAAACAGACAAGGAGATTGCAGTCTAATCCAAATCCAAACAGAAGCAAGCTGTCCAAAGCCAAATTCCTTTTACAGTCCCTTAATTTAACTACAAAATTGCTTTCCTTTAAGGTCTAAATTGTGTAGTCTTCAAGCCAACCCAGCTAACCCTTGCTTACAAGAGCAGTCTGTCTGTGCAGGAGTGGACCCGTTAAAAACTGAAAAGACTAATGGCTTGTAGGACTCAGGGTAAAATCTTGGCCCCACTGAAGGCAGTAGGAAGCTTGCCAAGGACTTCAGTGGGGCCAGTATTTTACCTTAGTTCTTTACAAGCAGCAGTGTTGCTCACTCAGAAGCATAAAAATACCACAATGAATTTCCTGAGGTCCAATCAACAGCTTTTTCTGGTGCTTCTGTCGTCACATGGCTTCACTTTGAAACCCAAAGGGAAGAGGCTGAGAAGTGAAGCCATATCCTCTCACTAAGAACCAGTAACTTTTATGCGATCTATTTGTAATGTTTAATTCAAGGGAAAAGAGGAAGAAAATAAAAAATTTGGTGTTTTTCTTTCCCCCTTCCTATCATTCTCCTTAAAAAACCTCCTTTCCCATGAGGATAGTATAAAGAGCCTTGGCTAGAAATGGCAGGGCAAAGGGCTGCTGGTCCAGACTGGGATGTGTTATGATGTGGCTGGAGAGCCAGCTGGGATGCACACAAATCTCAGGCCACTCATGGGGCCCCCACCCAGCAGATGACCAGTCACTGACACAGCTGGACACATTGCCAGGAGGACACAGTAATTGAAAACAGTGGGCAGTCTCCAGTGTAAGTGCTCGGGAGCATGTGATCATGATCAATAATGCTCCATGGGAATCTTTTTAAGTCTTCCCAGCCACATCACTCCAATAAAGGATTTGTCAGCCTTTCCACAAACCCCAGTTTTGAAAAGTTTATAGTTCAGCTTGTTTTCATTACCTTGAGGTGAAAGTTGCCATATAAAATTTCAGACCAGAAACACTTTTTTCCCTTGCTAATACAAAATACCATTTAAAACAAATTTTTGTCTCCAAATTTAAAGTCCTGGTAGGAATCATATTATTCCCTGACTGTTTTGAGTGTGCTGCTCAGAACTTTTGTGTGAAAATCTGTTGAATTCAAGGATTAACAAACAAGTGGCTAGTTCTTCTGCTGGATCTTTAAAGCACTGACTAATATGTCCAGAACTTCAGAGTTATTTTGCTCACTCCCAAGAAATGCTGTAAGTCTTTGTCAGGGACTTCTGTGGAAGAAGAACAGACAATCTCCGCTGTCTCTTCCTCTTCCAGCAGCTGGAATTATGGTTTTGTGCAACTTTGTTGTTTTAAGGAGCAAAACTTCAGCTCATATAAAGCTGCTGTAGCTCCATTCTCTACACACTACTTTGCATCTTCTCTCTGTTAAACACTTTCTACACTGTAGCCTACAAAAAACTGAACTTCCAGCAACAAGACTTTTCCTGCTACATGCATGAGTCATATTTCAACTACCTGTACTTACAAAGCACAGCGGGAGAAGAATCAAAAATCAGCTGAGGTCAGGTGCCTGTGCCTCACACAGACAGGCAAAACATTTCTCATTACCTGAGCAGTAATATCTGACCTTTTCAATGCCAACAGCTTCCCTTACTGCTGAATTGGACCCTTGCCCCTCCCAATGTGGTGGGATCACATCTCTGGCTCTTTCTGACCTTACCAGCAGGCACAGACTAAAGCTGCTGCCTCTCCTGGGAAGGAGAGAACTACGAGAGCAGCTGTTTCCAGACCTGCAAGTCTAGTGCTGCTGTTTTACAGCAATAGATGTTAGCAACCAAAACGATAGGTGGAAAACATACAGAGGAATTACACACCTGTGCATAACACCTTCACTATGGTAGGAAGGAGTAGGATATTCATTTCCTTATTTAATTTCACAAATATAATTCCACACAATGTTCTTACAAAACAGGATATAGAACACTGAAGTCTAGTATCTTTGGGGATAGGCTCAGGAGAAGCAGAATTGCTGTCCTGCAGATGAGTTCATCACAGAAACCAAATGGAATTATATTTGCTAGATCTCCAGTCTCTGAAAAGCCTATTTTATGCAAATGCCATATGATCATGTTACTCCCTGTGGAATTAATGTATTTTGGATGCTTTCTTAATGAGAAGGTATATTTCATTTATTTTTTTGGCATGGTCTATGCCTAGGATAATTTGTTCTTAGCAATTGATTTTTACTGGTGAAAGAAAGTTTGGAAAAATCAAAAAGGGGAAAAAGAACATGGAGGGTTTTTTCTACACAGTGGTTAGAGAAAGTATCCATGTGGATATCTTTGTGGATATTATGCTCATTAGAGTGCTTTTGGATGAAAGCAAATAATACAAAAGATTTGGGAAAGGGCAAGAGGTGGAGGGAGTCTTCAGCAAAATTAATTTTAAAAGTACTAATTTTGCCATCATTATAGGAAGCTGAAAGTGTATTGCCAACTATAAAATGCCAAGTATAGATACAGCACTTTTTAGTCTTTTTTTTTTTAAGAAAATGAAGCTTATATGATTGTGTATATATAAATCACATCTGTTGTTGCACCAATGTGTTTTAGTCTGTCAGTTTTCCCTTCTTCTTCAATCATTTTTAATTCCCTAGACTGAATCAGGGGAACAATAGAGGTTTCAAAGACAAAATATTTCAGTGAGGGTCCTAAAAGCTTGAAGCCCATCAAAAAACTAAAACAAAACAAAACAGAAGCCAACCCCTCCAAACTATTAGCACTTCTATTGAGGGAAATGATACTGTAAAAACTGTTACTTTTGAACACTAGAAAATCCACAAATGGTAATAGACAGTCGGAGCACTTCAACAGCTGGAGAGGTTTTACTTGAAGGTGTTACCTTATTAGACACCAGAAAACCTATTGTAAACTAAAACACACAGACTCTCAGATGAGATGCATTGACAGGCAAAGGTGACATGCATCTACTCTGACTCCAAAATTTCCTACAAATTTTCAGTGTCATATGTATTGTAATCTTCATAGGGTGCTGGCAAATACACAGCATCGATAGAAATCTAAGCCCAAGCTAGCTGAAAGATATATAGACCCTCGTTGAAAGGATTTCCTTGGCATTAATTTTGTGCTGTAGCCAAAAGACCATATTCCCTTTTCATTTCTTTTAAATTGAGGCCATTTGGAAAGCTATAAATTCTTCCTAGGAAGTTGATTTTCCTCTAGTATTATCCTATTCAAAGGCTGTATTTCTCAGGGCTTTCCTCTAAGAAAATCTCATGGAAAGTGAGTCACCTGTTAAAATGATACAAGCTGTTTGCAAATGCCTTCTCTAGCCCTAGAGCCATGGGTAGAATGAGAATATATGTTAAGCAACCATTCAAAGGAGGCAAGAAAACAAGCTTCTGTTTCATACATTTTCAAGTTACCACAGAATCACATAGCAAAAGACAACAGTAAATGGTTCCCAAATTTCTTCTTCATGGTAGAACATTTTGTGGTTGCCCTACTTTTCTGTTTCCAACTAAAAAGTTTATGTCCATCAGTATGTTATTTATTGCCATCAGTTTCCTGTGTGAGACACAGTGAGCAGAAGATTGAGTCTTCTGTTTTGCTTTCTACCGTAATGGGAAAGTACCCTGTGATGCTGCAGGGTTCCCAGCCTGCCTGCAGTGGGAGGGAGGACACAAAGTGCATGTAGCCTCTCCCAGGGCCTGTGCCTTTGTACATGGCTGTATAAGTGGATCAGCCACCCTGATGCTCTGCCAGTGAACAGACAAGCAGCAGAAGAAAGCCAGTTTTGCTGAATGAAAGAGGGAAGTTTGTGTAGTTCCAAATGAACAGCGATTTAGAGTTTTTATGTACATTACTCCAGCCTTCTTTGTGTTGTCAAGAATAGCAAACAAAGTGCTAATGATGAGCAAATCCATCTGGTGTCAGTTCTATCCCCCTCAAGCACAGATCCTCAGATGAATGTAGTCCCGTGCCAAGCATTTTGACTGGCATAGATATTAGAATTTCTTTTCTCTGTTGATAAATAGACAAAGCAATGTTCCTGTCCTTGTGAGACTGATGGAAAACCCTCTGTGAGCACTTGTCGCTCAGTATTTCCACTGAAATTACCACAAGATTCCTGCCCAGCCTGAAAAACAGAAGGGTAAAAGGAAGCAAAATTGTGTTTTAGGTTTATCTCCTTGCCGTTATTTCAGAGGGGCACTAATAGCAGGCATGCTGAGAACATGGAAATAATTCACTCTGCAGCATTCCAGCTGCTACTGCTGCTAATGAAACTACCAAGAAACCTTCATGGTGCTCATGACCTCATGCCAAATCCCAAATGTTAAATTACTGTGTATCTTTGGGCTTTCAGTCATGAAAACTTAAAAAAAAAAAATAGCACAAAACAAAACAACCAAAAGAGCTTTACAGTTTTTTCTGCATGGCAACAAGCCTAGACATTTTTGTTTTGAATCCACCAAAAACATTTGACTCTCAAGTCACTCATATTCATGATTCATTTTGTTAACAGGCTAGTAGGCACACTCTGGCAGAGGACTCACCATGTGCCAGATATTTGGAAATATAGACACATTGGAAACTTCCTTTTTTGACCATCTACTATTCTATTTATCAAATTGTAAACACAGGAAAGGACTCAGGGACAGATTGTTCCTGGCCTACAAAAGCTGGAGAAAGAGCGGGGAGTTTTCTGTCTGCTCAGCAAATGCAGTTCTTACAAAAGAGTAAAAGCTCTTGGGATACCCGTCACCTTGCAATCTTCACTTGGAGCTGACACTCATGACTGCTCGGGTCAGGAGGAGACGGGCTGTTCAGTTTATCAGGAATTTGATTACTCCTCATGCAGGAAGAAATGTAGAAGGAGAGGGACAAAACTGGTGGCAGCATCACTCCTTTGCTGAAGTGATGCATTGTGAAGCATTAGGTACAATCAATATGAGTGAATATGTTAAAGAGGGTTCCAAAATCAACAGGGGACCAAGTACAGCATGCATCTGCCAGTGCTGACATTGAAGAAAAAAGAGGCAAATCAAAAGGACACAAGGCCTTATCTATATTTAAAAGTCAACACTGGAACAGTACCAACACTGAGGAGAACAGCTGAGAGCAGTCGGATAAGTTAATTTCTCCTGACTGCACTTGGGTTTGTACTTCAGTGTGCCTTAGTGTGATCTGAGACCTTTCCTGGAGCAGAGTGAGAGTGGGAGTGGATGGGACAGAAGCTGAAGAATGAGTTGTGCATTGTGGGAAGAGGTCAAGTGCTAAAAATGAGTGTGGATGAAGAAGAAGAATGACAAGTTGCCTTCCCTGAGTGTCTATGATTTTACCTTCCTGACCGAAAAGAGGAAGCCAAATTCAGAACAAACAGGGTTTTTTCTCTCCACAGAGAGCTGCTAACAAATTTTAAGCCTAGTCCTTACACAAGGTATTTTATATGCCAGCTGTGAAATATCACAAACACTTGACAAATGTTTAACAATCCAGCTCTGCTATGTTTATCCCTTTCAAACAATACCTTGTTGGGGGCCCGGTTCTGAGCAGCAATTGTGCAAAGAATGTGGATGGGAGGAAAAGCAGCTTGTCAGAAAAAAAGAGAAACAGTTTTGACAGAACTTCCAAAATTTCTGTGGACTCCGTTCTTCTTCCAACGTATGGATGTCACTCCCTGGCAGGTGGAATCAGCAGCTGAGAGAGCTCTCTAAATATTGCCTAAATGGGGAATTGCTTCATTTTCCAAGCTCAGCTGTGGCTGCAAACAGCTAGGGAAGATAATTGGTGAGTCTGGAGCCTGCAATCATTTCCCAGCATCCAGTTGTCAATGAATGGCTGTGTTTAGCAGGAAAAGGAAAGACCACCTACCACAGCTCCATGTCACAGCCAGTGTCTTTGCAAAGAAATACTTTGATGCTTGCTTTTTCTGAGTGGCCAGTTGTACTGTATATGGTAAACGCACAAATTTATTTGGTCTCAGCTGTGCAATGAAGGAGGCATCAGAACCTTCTCCAGGCACAGAACCACTGGAGACTCCCTCATTACCTTAAACTCTGAAATCATCATTCAGAAATGTACAGGCCATGCTATAGCTCCCCAGAGAAACTCTGCATTACTTTTGTTTGCCATGCTCTGATATACCTGCCTTTTCCTCTCTCACATTTTTCTCCACCAGAACTTTTTGTCCTAGTGGCTTCAGTTCAGTTTATGCAATGAAAGGTGCAAATGTACTAGACCAGTCTTGGATTGCTTAAGCCATTTTGAACATTTTACACACACACATACACACACACACGTGCTTCCACTAGCATATCCCTGCCTTTGTTGGAGCTATGCCACAGTCTAGTCTCTGAGTAACAAAGCCAGAGACATTTGTAGGTGGTTGTATTCAGGGTAAGAACCTATGCTGTGGCTGCTGTGTGTGGCCCGCAGCAAGCCCCTCATAATGAGATGGGAGAGAGAACTGGAAAGGTAAGTGAGAAAACATGTGAGTTGAGATAAAGACATTTTAATAGATAAAAAAGACAACAACAGCAAAAAACCCCAAAACAAATCAAAAGAAAACAAAGTGATGCAAAAGCAACTGCTCACCATCCCACTCAATGGCAGCCCTTGGCAAACTTCCTCCCAGTTTTGTTGCTGAGCACAGTGTTACATGGTACAGAATATGCCCTTGAAGTCAGCTGTTTGACTGTGTCTCTTCCCAATCTCTTGCCCATCTCTAGCATACTTCCTAGTGGGGCAGTGAGAAACAGAGAAGACTATGGCACTGTGCAAACACTGTTCAGAAGCAACTGAAAACATGCGTGTTACCAATGCTGTTTCAGTCACAGATCAAAAACATAACACCATACAGACTGTTATGAAGAAAATTAACTATCCCAGCTCAGCCCAGTACACCAGCTCCTATGACAACAGTAGCTGGTTACTGCTGTGACACATGTACCCAAAGCAATGTCAATCTCCTTCACTCAAGAGGACTGATACCATCCAAAGACGCTTCAGGAAAACTTTTCAGTTATATCCGTTGCTCTAAAACAGAATATGACTTTTCCTACACATCTTAAATCCTCCCTTATATACTTGGGCCATTCGAAGAATTTAAGAATTCCTTTACTTATCATCTATGAACTGACAGATTGAACTATAGGTCTTGCTGGCATGCAAGCTTCTCACAGCCTCATCTGGATGTATTTGGACTGAATGAAATTCTTTGTCGTATGATGTTCACAGTACTCTCTCATTTTTTCCTAGCTGTGGGATCTAAGAAGATATGGAAGGTGGCAACCAGGGCCATTGGGCATTATTCTTAGCAGGCTAGGATTAGGAAGAAGCCAGAAACCTCTTCTGGAAGAAGTGCTGGAGGCTTCTTCCCTGTGAGGCTTTGCATCTGGGAGGGCAGAGGCTGGGGCTGTGCATGCCCAGATTGTCAACTGTAAAGGTCTGGTCTGAGAGTTGGAAAGAAAAAGATATCCATAGCCTGGGAGCAGGAATAAGAGATGGCACAGTTCATGGGAGCCTTGCTAAAACCTTTTCCAGACATAGACAATTGCATGCTTGGAAGACATATACCAGGAATGCTACATCATCCAAACAGCCAGCAGAGAGAGAGGAAGATTCAGGGAAAGAGAAAGGGAGAGCTCCTGGAGGCATCTAAGCTAGGGAAAATAGTATGTCCACACTGAGCCGCAAAAGGCCTTTCATTAGTAACACTGGAGAATACTCAGGGGAATATGCTGCCTCTGCTGGGTGCTGTCACTGGCACAAGCAATTATGTCAGGAGCCACCATCATCAGTAATAGTGGAGGTTTGCTCTGTAATAGGCAGTTCCCTGCCGTCTGCATTTGTGAACCCTGAGCTATTCCACAGCTGTGAGAGAAAGCTGTAATCCTTGTTCTCATGGCATGCAATCTCAGTCAAGCCATCCATGAGGAAAACTGCCAGGCTTGGGAGATCAATTTCTTAGTAGTATCCCTTTTTGAGTAAAATGACCCATCTTTCTTGATAATAGAAAATTTGGTACAGAAGAGTGAGAAAGGGTAAACTAAAGACCAAAGTGCTATATAAAATTCTGTGTAAGCTAGTAATGCCAGATGACTCATGGAAAACTTAATAATCACCTCACTTCAGTTTCAAAACAATGTAAAAATGTTTTCAGTCCCATGTCTGCACTCGCTTCCTTCCCCCACCTCAACACCTTTACAAAGACCCTGTCTGGTGGCAGGGTATAGCTTCTCTCTGACAGAGAGGGACAGCGGTCTCAGGAAAACACCAATTTGAATTTAACAGAACGTGCCCCACTGAGAATCTCTTCAGACAAAAGAAGTTCCTTTTGTATTAGATGACAGGTAAGTGTGGAGATTGGATTAACCTTTTCTTTTTTAATCCAATTTTTTGAGTGTAATCATTCACTGCAAGAAGCCAAAATTCACAGAAAACAGTCATGAGTTTTCATGCCCATCACTACATATTTGTACCATGTCCAGTACAGAGAGGGATTGGTCAAATTACCATACTACAAAGAAGAATCAAGAAAGCCAAATCATTCAACTGACCAGTTTCAGTGGAATCATTTTGGATTTATACAGCCAATCAAGACCAGCAAGTACTTAATCTCTGTTTTATCTGGAAATAGGCTAGCTCATAGCTGGACTGCATAAGCTAACTGTCATCCAGGAGCCAGAGTCATATTCAAATGAATCAGAGAAGGGAGAACAGTAGAGGAGCGGAAAGTAAATGTTACAAAGACTGCCAAAGCCACGACATTTACAGCCTCACATGTTCACGTACCAGAAGATGAATTTGAACTCAGATGTTAAATTTCTAGGTGACATTTCACCTGAAACCCTATACTCTTTTCATTCAAAAATAAGGATCTAAATATCATTGGAGAACAAATATACCTTTCTTATGTAAAAGAAATATTTTGAGAGACCTGACTAATAATTTGGCTTGTTGCAAAAGCCATATATAAGCAAAAGTTTGGGTTTGGGTCAGCCAAAAAGAAACTTTGTTCTGATCACTTTGTAAGGTTATGATTTCTTAAAATCGCCAGAGTTGAATTCATAGTTCTGCACCACAGAAGAGAACGGGACCCTGCTTCCCCAGTATCCCTCTGCTTTGTTCATCCCCAACTTCTCTGTTCCCTTCTACCCAGCAGCCAGCTTTAGCACTTGTCTGACTGCCAAGGAAGCTCATTCAACTCACAAAAATGACCAGAATAGCCCCCCAAAAAACAACCAAACAAAANCCAAGGTAAAAAAGCAGTCCCCTCACCTTCCTAAATGAAAAACAAGGAGTTTTTTTGCCAGGGATTAAGTTGGCTTCTCTCCTGGTCAAAGGGATGCCAGAGCTGTCTGCAGGGGTGGCTGGCTGGTAGTTAGAAGGGTCGGACAGGGAACAGCAGAGAGCAAGACTTCCCCCTTTTGGCAGCTGCAAGCTGTTCAGCTCACAGTTGCAACTTTAATCCAAACCCTAAGAGAACTGAAAAAGCTGATTTTCATGCAGTTCTGCCTTTCCCTATCAGATGAAAATTTCTGTCTTTTATCTTTGCATCTGTAGAAAAGGAATTATCACATTAGGTAAAGTAGTGATTCACTCTTAAAATATAGTTTGATATCCATACTGTATCTTGTATATTTCTTTATATCTCTAAAAAGGGATCATTCTGAAGAACAGTAATGCTGGCTGTACATAGTCTGTATTCCTAAATACAAAATGATGTGCAAGTTCAGCTAATATTTAAAACATTTTATAAAGAGTTCCTGAAAAACATCAAAGGGATATTCACATTTTATCCCTTCTATAAAGGTAAATTCACATCTACAGCTAGACATGCATGTACACAGACACTCAGGGTGATGAGGACAGCTACACACACAGAGGATCTTTCTGGCCTGACCTTTTCAACACTGTGTCTGGGAAAGCAGGATAGAGACTAATTGCAGCAAACCAGAAGCTATATTATTACCCAGATTCAGAAGTTACCAACCTTAGGAGAAGGGAAACACAGGAATGGAATCATGTTTAAACACAGAGCATTTTACTTTGTTCTTCAATCCAGTCCCATTCAAAATACTTTGGAATTTATGAGTCTACTGAAAGTGAGGTCTCATAATGTGCACAGCATGTTGCCAGTTAACTTGAATGAGCTTCTCCTCTGCCTTCAGTCTGATTACTATAATACTGCAGTTGAAAAGGGGCCCTTCCTTCTAAAACATATGTGTTATAATGAAGTACAAAACCAGTCCATAAGCTGTCCAGGTATGTTTGTGCAGTGTGTCTATACATCAGCCTTCCAAAACATGATCTGGTGTCCCTTGAAGCAAGTTGGAGTGTTGCATTTCTGTGATGTTCTGGCCCCAGCCCTGGGACAGCACGCCTCTTTGTAAGCCTTACAGTGCTTCCTGGTGCGGTTCAAGAGAGAAACGCTCGCTTGCTTCTGGGACTGCAATGCTTTGATCTCTGCTTCCAGATGGATCCAGAAGTGCCGAGGCACGTAGAGAAAACAAAACCAAATTTTTACAATCCACAGGAAAGATGCCAAAGAATAAGAGAAGGATATTCCTATATGCCAGCCACTTTTATTTCTGTGACAGCCTCAAAACTTTAAACAAACAAAAATCTATAAAGCACCAGACAGAAAATAGTGATCACAGATATAGTTTTGTTTTTTTTTTCTGTCAATCTTTTTGACATTTAGTTCTCCCAAAGACATACACAAAGCTTTTTCTGATCTCAGTAGTATGGGATTTGATTCTAAAAGTTCAAACCACAAACAATGAAGCTAATTACCCCTATGATTCATCTGAACCTCTACAGGAAAAAAGAGTACCCTGTTCCTATAGCTGCAACAGTTACTGCACTTAATTACGAACTGACATGTAGTACTGAAATATCCAACATGTGCTATATGCAGACTAGCTCCATAGCACTAGCATATTGAAAGCACTCAGCTGTAAAAATTACTTTAAAAATCATTTATACAATCTTCTGGGTGTTGATCTTTATTCAGCTGCAACGTTTGAAAAATGTAGCTTTGTATATTCTTTTCCATTGATTTCTAAATATTAATTTCAATTACAGTATCTTGCATAAGTCCACATTTATAATTATGAAAACCTATAGCTTGAGAAATGCATCTGTCCTCAATATCCTTTCACTACCTAGAAATACTGGAATGATTCTTCTTGTAATTAGAGCTATTTAAATCCTTCATGACATAGTAGCACTAACATTTTGAACTTCTTATGCAGATATTTTGTTTCAAACTGAAAATGAAAAAAATTACATTTATAGGAAAAACATTGGCTTGATGCTTGACAGTTATAAAATGTAGTTTTTTCACTCACCTTTAGATCATTGAGTATGAATTCCTGTCTCCTCTGTGGTATAAATCTTACGGTTGCTGAATAATCTGTGCGACATATACTGGTCTCCATTTATAGAGAAGAAATACAAAGAGCAGTTCATCTGAGAAGCCCTACTTTGTTTTCACCATGAGCTTAGCTCTGAAATGGATGGGACAGAGCTTCAAGGTGCAGCACATATTGGAGCTGCTGGCTTGTGATCCACGAGTGGCATGGCCGTCTGCTGCTGTCTCTTCCTACTGTGTCCCAGATGCAGAGCTGCAGACAGGGCAGATTGTTCCCATAGTGGAAAGCCCTTTGCATACTTGGAGAAGATCTCAGTTTTTCCCTCTCTCTTCTAACTGCCAGAGCTATAAGAGAAGCATTTCATTTTAGGGGGTATCCATTCAGCAGTTCTGACTCCCAGGAGCTTCCCAGGTTTCCCCCACAGCCAATTTACCACCACCATCCCCAAAGTGTGTCATCAAGGGCTGAGGAGACAATCGCGCCTTTTTCTGCTACAGCCATGTTGGAGAAACAAGATTTCACCAAAGAGAGTTTGACTAGGATCATCCCTTCTCTTAATCATGTCACCAGCAGACAGACAAGGACAAGATGAGGGCTGAGCCTGCCTTTCCTTGCCAGGATGTCTTGTGCTCCAACCTAGCTTTGAGATGGCTGAGAAGGAGGAGCAGCTGCACCAACGTGGTACCAAGTCTTGTGTCCCAAAGCTACATTAGCAGGGTGATATGCCTTGGTGGTAAAGCACACCTGTCCTCACCACACAGATCAACTGGACATATCCTACTATACATATGGAAAGAGGGGTCACTGAAGGCATGAATTTCAACTATGATGTGTCTGGTGTCAGGGTAGAAAGAGATGTTCATTGTCCACCATGGCTGGGCTTTGTGGCTGGTTTGGTTTGGTATTTTTGTGGGGGTTTTTGTGTTTGTTTGTTTGTTGGTTTTTTGTTTTTGTTTTTTTCTGCTGGTTTGGGGTTTTTTTGTTTGTTTGTTTTATTATTATTATTTCTAGCTCTTATTCTCCTGGTAAATTCCAGTTTTCCATAAACTACAAGCCATTTAAACAATGTATTAGACATACTTCAGACCTGAGTAGCTGATGATAGCAACAGGATCTTATTTGATGTGCAGCAAGTCCTTTGACAGCTCGAAGAGCCAGTATTTGAAAGAAATCCACACATCCATTAGGCTATTAGAAAGCTAAAGAAACAGACATATTAAGGTGCTGGAGCAGGATATTTTAAAAGTTTCAGGCCCAGATCTTGCTAATTTAGTGTACTATGTGCTAATCTTGATGGAGAGTCACTGACTTTTGAACTAATTTTAAGACAGTTTAGGAGTTTAATTCTTTCTTATCACCTGTCTACAAATGCTTGTAGACCAACAGAATTATAGTAGTATAATAAACGACTACAGCTATGTCAACATTACTTCCTATAAGAGACCTATGGAAGAATGAATTGACCTTATTTTCTGTATAATGAATTCTTTTCCAAACAAAAATATTCTGTTTCTGTCAAGAAACCTGTATATTAAAAAAATCTCCAACTAGTTGCCCTGTTTGAGATGTAGGTTTGCATCCTATGACATTTAAAATCACTTTTATTTAAATGGTCAAAATTTTTCAGGCTACATATAATAGTCCATTCAGAATAACAGATGATTACTTCAGGATTTTTATTCATTTTCTTCATTATTTCTCCAAGGGGAAAAAATGAAAAAGGGGGACTTAGAAACCCCAAGATAGATTCAGTCATAGCACCTTCTGTCATAAATACCTTTTCCCCCCAAGAATTTTAAACATAGCTTTTTTTTGCTTTTGTTTACTACACATTAGAGTCACTCTAATGACAGGAGAGTGATGATTATATTGTTAAATGAAAGTAACTAATTTTAGCATTGTCACTGTGACTTTAAGCTATATGTCCATATTTGTCTGCCTAATTACTGTTCTTTATATCTGATCTATCACAGACATACAGAAATACAAATGCTACACATGGCAGTGACAAAAGTTAATTAGTTTTTTTTCCTCTATTATTTTTGTTCATATCAGCCTGCATTTAAAAACAGTGTTCTCTCTGCTCTAGGCTTTATTCCAGGGGGACATATTTATAATTACACTGAGAAAAAGGCTCTTTAAACCACAAACAGTTGCCAGCTTTGCCAGCACATCATTATTACACCACTCAGTATGCTTGATCTTTCTTCTGTTCTATGCAAGCAAAATTCACCCTCAGTGGAAGAAAAGTACATGACCAAGGCATGACTTAAATCCTTAAATGCCAATTAGACTCAGACTCTACATCCCATAATTGTTGAATTTCAGATATTAATATTTCTCTGATATCTATGTCTTAGTTACAGCTGATAAATGAATGATGCTGGGGCAGATTTTACTTTTGCCCTGCTCTGCATTGACACAGTAAGTCAGCTTGAATGGAGTGACCTAATCTGCCTGCAATCAGCTACTTCTTATATTCAAGTGACCTTAATTAAAGCTAGCTGTGGATGAATACACAATATGTGACACAGACATGGTTAAAAAAATTATAATTCAACCACTGAAAAACCAAGCAAAACCAGAATAAATGTGCAGCACTGCAAACGTGTGTATGCATGTTGAATCAAAAAAACCATGAAACTTATCACTAAAGCCCCTTAACCAATGCCTTCCTAAAGCAAAACATTAACAGTAGTATCTGAGAACTATGCAATACCAAGAAACATAAAGAAATTTCAAGGAGAAATAAAGTTCAGACTATCCTTTCATTATCATTTCTTTCTTTCTTTCCTCTGAATAGATAAAACAGACCTTTTGTTGAAACTGAAATCAAAAAGTCCAACCACAATTATCTTAAATGTATTGCTTATTAATATGTGAGGCTCTGTGTGGATATTTTCTCTGGAAATGCTCTCTTCAGATCTGGAAGAAAGCTCTGCATTTCGGCTCCCTGCAGCCTTTCTTGGGAGGCATGAGGTTTTTTGCTTGTCCTAGCAAGCTGGATGGTATTTATCCATTCCAGTTATTCCAGCTAGTTTGTGCCACCCTTGATGAGCCACAAAAACTGTGAGAAAAAATACAGAGCAGCATGGATATTCAAGGCACAGGAGCAAGGTAATAGTGGCTTTGTTTGCTTATGCACACACTTATCTAGGAGTGCTTTATTGCTCCACATGGGCATCTGTCAGAACTCAGCCCTGATTTGGGGTTTTCAGGACACAGAATTGAACTAGTCCAAAAGACTGTATGGGAATAATTGCACTGCTGCATCTTTCACATTTGTGGAAGCAAAAAGGCCAGATGAAGCCAACTTCTGATTCATCTGACTGCCAGGATCTCTCAAAGCCTCACCCTTTTGCTCCCACAATTCTGGCTAGTGATTCATTAAAGTTAGTACTACTAATATTCATAAACACATTTTGGGAATGCTGACAACTTTCGTCTGGAATTGTGAACAGTCTCCTTCCCATTCCCTACACCAGGAATGATGCAATCAGGGTAGGACCAGGTGGTGTCACATGCTGGAAACCTAATGTGCATTGCATATGATAATATCTGCAGTTGGGTGAGAAACCTTTCTGCCCCAGCTTGTGGACCCTTGGGAGCTTCCTGCTTTTGATCTATGAAAATCAGTTAGCAGTGAGAACTCTTTTGTTTCTTTACCTTAGAGAGGTCAGCTGAAAACCAAATGAAGAAGAATTCTAAAAATCTAGGTTTTCCCTTGACACAAAAAACCATTTATTCAGCTTTTGTCCTTGAGATTGGAGATCTAGGTGTTAGGCATAATAGGTGAAAAAATCCCACTATGCTATTTTCAGTGCTATCTATCGGGAAGAATACACTCAGGGATGTCTTTAAATTGAGCTGGCATTCCCAAAGATATTGATTCAATAATTAAAGTTATTTGAACTACTGATTTCCAGTTATTTTAGTAGAGTTAGGTACATAAGGGTCTTCAAGGGTAGAAAGTCTGTAAAACCAAATGAGGAAGCTCTTTCAACTGTGGTCATTGGGGCATTCCCCTTCCCAGCAGTGCTCTTGGCCTCTTTCCCCTTCTGGTACAGGGAAGGCAAATGCACCCTAATTCCTTCTCTGAGTAGACAGTGACACTCCATGCAGTACTGCAGCAATCAGCCTAATCAGCATGCACAAAGAGGAAAGATCTTCGGTTAATTCAATGTGAATGAGACTGAAAGCCTCTAAGCCTCTTTAGTTTCCCTTCCTTACATCGATCAGGCACAATACACTGCAACCCACAGATTTCTTAGCATGTATTCACTTTTGACATACCCACAATTATTATTTTTACATGAAGTTGTTATTGGATAACTTTTGTTTTGCAAAGAAATTTGAAACCCACTTCTTTTCTTCTTAGAACTACAGGTATAAGTCTTTTTTTTCCATTATTGAAACATTCATGAGAGTTCAAATTATGCTAACAGCAGAGTAACTTTCCAATACCTTATGGAAGAGAAAATGTTATGTCTTTGCAGAAATGAAGACAAAACAGAGGAGCAGCTGTTTCCTACATAAAGGTACTGAACTAGGTCAGGCCCACCGAATGATGATGACAAATAATATTTAGTAAGACAGAGAGAAATTTTTGAACCATGAATAGGCACTTCTTTTAGGCTACTTCAGAATAATTTGGTTGCCTTTTTTTTTTTAAAAAAAAGATATCTAAGGGTACCTGCTTTTTTAAAAGATGCATAGTCAATCTTTAGAAATGCAATACTCTTAGACCTCTTAAATTTCTAAAACTGCTGATCATTTTTACAGCTAAAATAAAGAATATAGTTTTCAGAGGTAAAAGTACAATTCAATTAATTAATTTCATTCATTTTAAAGTTAATTACTTTTATTTAATTTATTAAAAAGTTAATTAATTGCTTCAAAGTTCATGAAATCCAATGAACACAAATTTGAATAGATAAAAGTGGACATAGCTTTTAAGCCAAGGCAGTTATGTTTGGAAATGTTGATGTCATTGAAAACTGCACAGATTGTTGCAACATGGAACAAAAAAAACCAACACGGATTTAATCTTGTTCATAAAACTCCTACAAACTTCAGAGATTAATTTGGTTACCTAATTGCAGATAATAGCGCTACAGGTCTGTTTTTCAAAACGTGGTGGGGAGAGGGAATACCTATTTGTCTCTAAGATGCAAATAGATAGCAACTGAGTTTTTTTTTAATTTATACTAAGAGAAATCAAGTATTTAATGTTCTTTGTGTTCATAACTGCATAGAAAATCTCATTGAAATTAGTCATTTGGGCATTGTTGTTTATTTCCTTGGAGACAGCATCAGATTCTACAGTACAATTGAAATCAATGACAAAACCTTCATCAACTTCCAGGAAAAACAGTTCAAATCTACAGTGAGGTAATGGGGCCTTTTCTTGGGGG
>VXBX01008849.1:180874-284747 GCA_013400415.1 Scytalopus superciliaris
GGAGGGGAAGCAAAAAACAAAAACAAAAACAAAAACCAACCAACCAACCAAAACAAACAAACAAACAAACAAAAATAAATAAACCAAACCAGACAATCAACCACCAAAAAAAACCAACAAAAACAAATCAACAAACAAACAGAAAACTCAAACCAAACCCCCAACAACAACAACAACAAAAAACCCAAACAAAACAAAACCAAACCAAACAAAAAAAAAATTTCAAAGCCTCAAAAATATAGTCCACTTGGAGCTTTGGGGATTTCTATCTTTTTATCTTTCTAGTCCTCCTTCAACAGATGAATCAATTAATTCCAGTAGATTTTAGTTTTGAAGAAGAGTGGTAATTGAGTAATTGCTAAAAGGGGGATAACAACAAATGACATGCATGAAGACCTTCATCTGAAAGAATGATTCTATTGCAAGAAATACTTCTGACATCTTGGGTTTATGGATGGAGGTGGTTTAGTGCATTTTTGTCCCTGACAGTATAGGAAGAAGTGTAGAGATGAAAGTTTCTGATTAATCTGCTGAGCTCACTAATTTGGGAAAGCTCAGGGAAGCAAACAGGAAGAACTTGTGGACATAACATTGCAACAGAACGAATGAAGTCTGACAGAACTGTGGGAGCCAACATCATGAACTTATCCCATCAATGAGGTGTTCATCAACTGGAAACAAGCACCAAGATGAAAAGATCTGGATCTACAAGCTGATGTCAGTGTGGCAATAAACTTATAGAGCAATGTGTCTATTAAAAAAAGAGATGGAATATTAAGTCATACAACAGTATTACCTTGCATGATTCCTTTGTAAACTACTGGCACAGAGTGAAATAAAGCATTCAATTCTTTGCTCAAGAATGATGAATTTGAATTTGAATCAGCATAGTGAAGGAATGATGAAAGACTGCTGAAAATAAAAAAAGGTGATTAAAAGAGTTTTGCATTGTTAAGTAAGGCCTGGACAGAAAATGGCATTTCTTAATAGACACCACTGAGAGAAAAACAAGCCATGAATAAATTTAGGGTGAAGATGAGATGACTTCCTATCCTTGCAGGACTAGGTTTTTGGAACAACTTGTTTTTAGATTAGTTGTTATAAATTTGTGCAAGGATTGCGTGACAGAGCCACAAGTAACAAAAAGGGACGGGCCTCATCAACACAGAATGTTCCTTTCCTGGGAGCCTGTGTTGCTTGGTTTTAAAAACACTATTACAGCAACTGCTAGGGAAAAAACCAAACAAAATAATACAACCAAAAAACCCAAACAAAACCAAAACCCCTCTGCAAATAAGGGTAAAACTCACGGAGGGACCTACAACTGTCGTCTAGCAACAGTTTTTATATTATAGTTTTTATTGTTCAAAATAGGAACATTTTCTTCAGATTGTACATAAGAATTTGTATGAGTAATAATCTGGAAGGTATATAAATTTTGAAAAGTATTTAGGTTTCCACACAGCACCACCTATTGGAACAAAAATAGTAGCAACCAGTCTGAAGCTGAAAACACAGCTGGAGTCAACTATGATTAATTTGCAGGCTTACAGTGTGAAGGGCTCAGTAACTCACTCTGCCTTGCATACTGTGCCTGCTAAGAAATATTTGATGGCAAATACATAAATACACTATTTAAAAAAAAAATTAGAAAGGAAGATTTTACCAGAGTGTAGGTAAGGTAAAGATTTGCTTTGAGCCATTACACGTAACTTTGCACACAGCAAAGGCATTTACACAGAGTTAAAGGAGATAATGATATATTTCCTAGGAAAGAGGCCATTTTGCATGACAATTTAAATGAGCTGCAGATAGATAGATATAAGTGATAAAAAGTAGATGCTTGGTCGGTCATTAGAGAACATTTCAGCTACTTTAAGACACTCCTCTTAGACTAATCACTGCATTATTGCCGTTTCAAATGAGGCACGCAGGTGTAAAACTGGAATGGAGCAGTCCTTTCTGCTTGTTAATGAGGGGATTATAATGTGTTGCAGTTCAGAGTTGCATGTGAGCAGCGAGCACAGGCAATGAACTACATCCAGAGAGCAAGATGGGACATGTATGGTTCAAAGCCATGTTCTTGAGGATTTCTTTCTTTTGAGTCCTCCATCCTTGAGGAAAAAGAGAAGTCTTGCAACTTGTTATTCCTAGGAATTATTCCTGGTCATAGCTCTAGAAAGCAAGTTTACTGTGAAAATAGCTGCTTTCCATGGATGTTACACTGACAAAGTTTGAAACACCACTGTCCCTATTCCAGTCTCCATGACTGCTTTCCCACTCAGGCTGTGGGTGCAAAGAGCAACCCAGAGAACAGTGTTATAAGCTGGGGGTGGGGGGATGGGAAGGGGCCTGTGTCTGTGTCTTCCTGAAATACTAGGATGGAAAAGGGCAGTGTATAAACATTTCAGTGTTCCTTTGGGGGATATGGTGTGCCCTCAGTTGGCCAGGAGTGCTGAGAAATGTTGCTTGCTTCCAGCTTTAGCAGTGACAGAGAACTGAATGCTGTTGAGCCAGCGTGTGGCCTCATGATAGTGGCACACATGTCAGAGGCACTCAGTACGCTTATGTCAGTATGCTTGTGTCAGGCCAGGAAAGCAGTAGTTCTGGATCAGGCAGCAGGAGCTTTCCTGAGCAGGAGGCACACAGAGGGCAGCAGTGACAGCCACACAGCATTGTCATGGGGCACAGGGCACTGACTGATAGAATCAGAATGGTATGGGTTGGAAGGGACCTTAAAGTTCTCCCAGTTCCAATCCCCCTGCCATGTGCAGGGACACCTTCCATTAGACCAGACTGCTCAAAGTTCTATCCAATCTGGCCTTGAACATTTCTAGGGATAGAGTGCCCACAACTCTGATGTCAGGCAGGCAGAGGCAAGCAGCTCAGCCCTCCCTCTGTCCCTCAATAAAACAGCCGTCCTTTTTCTTCCCACTAGAATGCCAGGACAGATACTACTGAAAAAGAAAGTGCTGGGGGAAGTGGGGGTTGGAAGGGTGAGGATCCAACAGCAAACTGTCATATTTTACTGCTGGCCAAAGGATCCTTCAGGATTCTCAGCCACAGACGTGGGCGTGCCAGGAAAACACAGCCCAGTACCAACTCCCCTTCTTCCTCGATGCACCCTCAGCTGGATGAGCTGACTTTGGACAAAATTACTGCCACCTGGCAATAGTCATCCCACAGTTGTCCCATGTTGCTTGGAGCTTAGGATGGCTCTAGAAGCACTGAGATGAGACTGGTGTCTCCAGCGTAAGACTGATGCTAGATCCTCTTACAGAAAAAGAGAGGAATTGTCATCTGCATGCCTTCCCCTCGCTCTTGAGCTAACCTCAAATTAGCTAAATCCCAACCAGGAAACATGATAATCTTGTAATTTTTACCCTGACTATACTGAGATTATTTTTTTTTTAAATAAAGGTTGGTACATTCAGTAATGTAGCAGAGGGTACACATAAATAATTATGGGCACCGCATTCCTATTTAGCAAGAACACCCATGTCAAAAAAGACTGTTCTTTTGAAATTCATGAACATGAATACAAGTCTTCAAGAACAAAAGCAGCACTCCTATGTTTCAGTATCGCTGTACTATAGGAAGTGGATATAAAGCTATAATTCACACTGATTAGCATATACAGTGCATGATTTATAGTGTGAATTTACAGAATGTTTTTTTTTGTTTGTTTAAGGTTTGACATTTTAAAGTCTTGCACCTTACTTACAGTCATAAAGCCACAAGTCTTTACATTCTGTAAATATTTTTCTTATTATTTAGTTGTTTGAAATCTTCACTTGTCCTGTGTTCTCATCCCCAGACAGAGTTTACACTACCAGAAGGAGACTTCAAGCATGGGATATTTTTTTAGACAAGAGCCAATCACAAAATTAATAATAACCTGTGGGGTTTCAGAGTATGAGGTTCAAAGTTGTCTTATTTTAGATATCTTAGTCATCAACTTCTCATAGTCTCCTGCAGGACATGAGCTCAAAAGGAACAAACTTTAGAAAAAGTGATAAAATTGGGAGGAAGGGGGATTGTCCTCTTTTAAAAATACTTTAAGAGATTTTTATACCCACAGACCTATGCCTCTTTCTCCCTTTTCCACCACATAAACAACACTATGTTTCCAAATTACCTCCTACTAGCCTCTGTTACATCATGAACATTTGTGAGTACTCAGACTTTTCACAAATTGGACCCTTTGCAGTAAAAGCCATAGGCACTCAGTTAAAAGAATTGACCCAAGTCCTTACTTTGAAAGACCCAACAAACCACTAACAATTTCTAAATTTCAACCACTGAACTCTCTAGGGGAGACAGAGCAGTGGGGAAACAAATGGTTGATTTTCCAGCTGCAACAACCTCTAGTCACATCAGCAGGAAAATCCTGGCTATGGGATGTTATCCTGTGTTATTGAGTCATAGCACTGGTAGTGTTGCTTAAAGACTTTTCCAGTGCTGTAAGAAATCACTGCAACATTACGTCTGTTAAGTTTATTTCTGACCTTTGAATTATTTTGAAAAGTTTTTCACTGAAATTACATTCACTTGTGAGCATATTATATTGACAGTATGTATGTATATCATTGAAACAGGTGTCCAGAGACACTGTAGAGTCTTCATCCTCAGAGATGTTTACTGCTCAGCTGGCCAAGACCCTGAGCAAGCCAACACAGCTGTGAAATTGACCCTGTTGTGAGCAAGGGCTGGGACCAGATGCCCTCCAGACAGCCCCTGCAGACTGCACAGATTATTGGATGATTCTGTTGTTCACTGTCATGGTAGCAAACAGTGCAGGTGCTTCCTTTTTCTGCCATGTATTTAATGTTTTTCTCATTAAGTTATTACCAAATCCCAGTGTAATGAGATTTCAATGCTTTTTAGTATTTTAAGTAGGTACAGGAAACAGAGAGGATCATTTGTTAAGAAGCAAGTAATATCATCTCCAATTAACTTTGTATACTATTTGCATTCTAATTTGTTTTAAGTAGTTTTAAATACAAAAAAAAAAAAAAAAGAATTAAAATTATAAAGTATTGGATGGAGCTATTTATACTCTTCATCAGATCAGACAGCATTTCTCATAATAGTGTTACATTAGATAAATTAACTATTGACATTTCTCAGCTTTTACTATTGCCAAAGTTCATTTCTAGTCCCAGTGTTTTCAATCTGGAATATAGTCTGAAAGAAACTGAAACCTCTTGGACAGTCAAATGAACAAGACATGGGAGTCAAAGGCTTTTGGTATATTCATCTCTCTGCCACTGAATAGAAGGTAATTCTTAAACCAGACTGGGGCCCAATACAAGGTTTAATACAAGCAGGAGGAAGCTGTATATAGACTGCAGTGAACTTTGTCCCAGTGACCATAATGTGGGTCCTGGATCTTAGTTCTGATTCTGAAAGTCTCATACAAGTGAAAATTTCCATTTTTCATCTTTAAGATAACACTAGGTGCTAGATGTAACCTTACTAAGGATTAGGTCTAGGGTTGCACAAAAGAAGACTGACCCCTACTCAAACACCGTACAATGTATGGTGCAGAGAATGGTGACAAACAGGAAAGGCCTTTTCTCCCCAGGTAAGTTTTCTCATTAAGTACCCACCAATTTGATTCAGAGGGCTCTCATGAATATTAATTGTTTACTGCCATCACTGTTGTTGTGTTAATTGCTGTTAATTACAATATTATTGTAATAATGCCTGTAGCAAGGCTTTCTAGTTCAAGTAAATGGGAAAATGATGCTCAGCTCTTACCTGTAGGAACAGGATTTTTTCTTAGTTGTTAGCTACATTCAAACACCTTCGTTATGTTGAAGTCTCAGAGATTTGTAATTCCACCTGTCTTGCAGACAGGGAGGCATTTGTGTTTTGCTTTGGGGTGGGTTGTTTTTGCTTGTTGCTGTCTTAAGAATTCAGTGTTAATAAATTTCACCCTGCAGGTCAGGAAGTTCTTCTGCAGGCAGATGGAATTTAAAGATTATCCAGAAGCACCATGCAAAACTGCTTGTATCTGGCAGGGATGTTGATCACAGTGAAAAAAGAAAATCCTGTTTATATCTTCCTTGCTGCAAAGGCATAAATTATGGGACACACACAAACCAAGCCTCAATTTCTGCGCACCTCTTGCAGGACGTCTGTGTTTATAAATGCATAAACCATCTGTTTAGCATTTGCAAATTAAACACCTGCTTTTTTATAGTATAATTGAATATCTAGTTTAAAAAAGCCTGTGAAGTCTAATGAAGTTGTTCAGGCTGTCACTTGACTCTTTGCAAGAAGTGCAAAATAATCACAAAGTTACAGAAAATACCTGCAAAAGCAGACTGGATTTCCAGTTTGAGTTCAATTCTTATGTTCAAGTGATTAATGACAACTTTGAAATGAAAACTTTGCAAGCACTTCAGCTTTTTCAGGTCTTGTATCAGTTTGTGTGATGTATTTATCTTCACTGAGAAATAACAGGAATAACTGTACATAAAAGAAAATCAGTTTTATAAAATAAGTGAATACAAAATGTACTCTGGAGCTGACATATCTGCTTTTTCATTCACAGAAAACACCTCCAAGTCACTATTTATGTCAGCAAACCCTTTCCAGCACTAAGGTAACTACTAGCTTTCCACAGAAGACACTATTTGGCTTGGAAAGATGGTTTAGCCTCACAATTGCCAAGAAGACTCTTATCTGTGAACCTTGAAGGAAAGATTTTGACTATCCTTGGTTAAGATAGCTGGACACTGAACAAAATCTCACAGAGCATCTTTTTGCATTGTTAAATACATTCTCTAGACTGTCCTTAAATCAACAAATAGATAGTGCTGCAAAAAGATGCTAAGACTTTTTTTCAGCGAGGAACCAGCCAAGAAAATTCTGGCACATTCCTACATTTCTTCCCTTGGATTCTTTTTGCAACTGTAAGTCTAGTTTTAGCAGGTGCCATTGAAGGTTTTGTCATTTTATGAGGAACATTTTGGTCAGCTCTGCTGAAAATTCATGACTCACCAAGAGTCTGTCAATCTTTTACTGTATTTTGCTGTGTGATGGAAGGGAAATTCACCACTTTATCAGTGAATACGTCCTGTAAACGTATAAAAAAAAACAAGAAGAAAAAGTCCATTTGACTTGAGAATCCAAAGTAAAATTATTACTTAGCTTATTATTACTTTATTCCAGGGAATGCAACAAAAATGTGTCATCATCCCAGCTGAACCAGTAGTTTATTAATAAATGGCTATAGTTGTGTGATGGTGCATGCACAGAGTTTGGTTCTGTTCCCACTGAAGTCAAGGGGAATTTTGCTACTGGCTACAACAAAGTATCTTATCCTTGTGTGAACTTAACAAACGTGTCATTTCCATGAATAGCATACACCATGGTTTATTATAACTACTTGGTTGACTAATATTTGCTTATAGGTGAATTAAAACTTACATGTTAGACACTGAGATACATTTTCTCCTCTGAACTAAATACTTTAAGCAGCCACAATAAGAGAAATAGGAAAGATACTGGCGCATTAGGGACAACTAAGAATTCATCTGCCAAAAGAGGATTCCTCAGCTGGTGCAAGGGAAAAGTAGCTAACTTACACATCACAAACATAAAGCCCAGGACATGATGTCAAAAAGCCAAAATTCAGGTGGTTCCACTGATTTTTAGTTTTTAAATTGTACTGAGAAGCACTGCCAGGCAGTAGAGAGCAGTGCTTCAAGGTCTGTACATCTCAGTCATCAACAGAAAGCTATGATGTTATCTGTTATCAACTGAGTTGTTGTCCCTTGAGTTTGAACACCAATATATCAAGTCTTCTCTATTAACAGCAAATACCTTTTGAATAATCTCTGCAATGCTTTACGCAGACATGTGTCTATCTAATTTCTCAGGGAGAAAAGTAGGGGAGAAATCTGAATCTCCCTTTTTTTTTTTTTTTTATGCAACAGGGAACAAGAATGTTCTCTGATCTTTTCCTGATGAACTACAGGAAAACTTGTCTGTCTTTGATACACAGAAAAGAGGCACTTGAGGACTGGAGCTCAAATGTTTTAGCCTGAGTGTTGGAGTAAGAAAGGTCAAAGGGGACGAAATGCCAGTAACTCACTGAAGGAGTCTTTAGCTGCAGACATTAGACACAGAGCTACAAGCCACAGTCCCTGTGTGATGTACTGCTCATTAGTGCCTGCTGCCATTCAATACCTTTTAGCCCATGAGTGCTTTCCCCTGGCTCATCACAGCTGCCTCTGGACGTTTACAGCAGCATTGCTCTCTCTCCCTGTGACTTACAGCTCCTTCCATTCACTGTTAGTGCTAGGAAATGCTGTGATAGTGTTGATGACTGAGCAGTGCGAATAGGCTGTTCAGAGTGGGCAGGTGATAAACAGCAGCAGATACAGCAGCAAGCAGCAGTGCAGGAACAAACACAGGCTCCTCTGCCCCTCTGCAGATTCTACTCATGCATGAGCCTGCTTACAGGGCTCCTGAGAGTTCTTGTATGCTCTGGTGCTTTGAGACAATCTCAGCATTGGAGAGGTTGGCCCACTGATGGAGGAGTAACTTTTTTATTTCTGTTCTTACTCATTTTTCACTATGGGAACTTTTCTTATTTTCAGAAAATTGTGTTTACCACTTAAGAAAATACATGGATATTGGTCAGACACATTTATGTGGCCATTGTGATACAGAAAAGTGAAGAGAAAAATATTGGTTCCTGGAGCATCAGTCCACCTTGCTGACCCACGCCACAGGTGTCCCCATGCAGCCCTTACAACATTATCCTTGTATCCAGGATTTTCAGGGTGAGGGGATGTTCTCTGGTGAGTTCAAAACCTGTCAGCTCTCAGTATAACTCACAGTAATAAGCACAGAAGTGCAGCAGATCAAATAAAAAATAAACATGTTATGAGGTGCAGAATAACTCCACTACAAAACTGTTCTGCTTCAACTGCATTGCCCGTGCAGCACCACCAGTTCTTTGTCCTCTGCTTTCCTCTCCCATTACAGAAGCCTCCTCACACTCAGGAACATGTGTTTCTAATCACAAAAGGCTCAAGGAAAGACCACCTGCCTACAAAGGATACCTTTTTTCCCAGTCAGAGTGGGCGTCTTACAGACAGGATTTAGTATACAGAAAAAAATAAGCAGAGCAAAAAAGTGAAAGGACAGCTTTCTTCTAATGAAAGCCTTCAGTGTTATCTGAGATGTTTGTAACAAAACTAGGAGAGAAGACATTTCTTAATTAATATTCCTGCTGAATATATCATGAATAAATAGCTTCATGTGAGAACACAGTAATAAGAAAGTTGTCCTTTGCTTTGGTGCTTTAGTTTATTTTGGCTTGTCTAACTAAAACTTCTTTTAAGGAAAAAATGTCAGAATGTACTCAAACAGAGAAATAAAAGTTTCTTAGGACTCCTGATCAGACGTTTCTGAGCCATCACTAAACAGCAGGCAGGCAAAAAATCAATGCTGTTGTTTCAGAAACTCTTTAAACATAAACCACAGAGACTGTTAGACAAAGCAGGTAATTATCTTTGTGGTTTATAACGTTAATATCAGATAATCCAGATGCTAAAAGCCTCTAAACACGAACTCAAAGAATAGGAGTCATAGAATCATAGAATCAATCGGGTTGGAAAAGACCTCCTAGATCATAAAGTCCAACCCTTGGTCCAACTCCAGTCCATTTACTAGATCATGGCACTCAGTGCCACGTCCAATCTCAGTTTAAAAACCTCCAGGGACGGTGAATCCACCATCTCTCTGGGCAGGCCATTGCAATGCCTGAAATCCCTGAGTCCAATCCCTTGCATTTGAGGCCTGATCCACAATGGGGTTGGTATAATGTTTTCTGTTGGCTTGAGTGGAGACCGAGTCAATCTGACTTTCTCTAGTATTTTCAATTTCACACAGTAATGTCTTTAAGAATAATGTGAATACATCATGAGAGTGATTGGCTGGACCATCAGTGTAAAAAAGGTGGTGAGGTCACTTAGATCCAGCAAGGACATGGCACCGTAAGTTTAATAGCTAAATAAATAAATTTTAAAAAACACTAAGAAAAGACTTTGTAATCTGTAGAGAAAAAACATTAGCAATTTAGTGATGGTCAGAGTCGCACAGTGCTAAGTATCTATATTGATGTTAGTCAGCATCTAATTAGGTGAGCATGTGAGAAAACAGCCCCTTTTCTCAGAGTGGTTCTCACTGTAGGTTCTTTTATTCTAACAGAAACTGGGGATGAAGATTTCTTCCAGTCCAAAGGGAATCTAAGGAGTTCATCATCCAGAAACAAAAGAGGCCTCTGCAGTATGAGCCTGCACTAGGCAGCTGCAGACAACTCTTGGGACACGGGCAATGTGCCATATGAGAGGCCAGCAAGAGACCTTGCAGCAAGCCCGTGTGCTGCTGCTGCCAGAGATCAGCCTGGAAGTTGACAGCTGAGTATGCTCCAGCTGCCACGCACATCCTGTGTGTATGCAGAGGTGGCTGTGGGTCATGAACTGCAGCCAAACGAGTGTAGGAGGAAGGAGAGCAGTGACATTGCGGTCAGGCCATCAGCAATAGGAGGGGGTGGCCTCAAAGCAGTGGCTTTTTCTCACATGTACACCACATGCTCACATATATACACAAGTGAAATTACTTTCTAATGGCTCTGCTATGCAGTAGATACAAAATCCATGGCTTAAGAAACATCCTTCTCTGTGCAGAACTTCATTGTTATTACAGTAATGTTACCTTATGCAATTCTTGCCCATGGGAAGTCTATTAAAAGCTCCAGACCTAGGGACACAAAATAAAACAGAAAGCTGAGCAGAACCATGCAATCAACAAGTCTCAGTATTCTGTGACCTTTTAAATGAAGAAAAAAACCAAACAAACTCTAAAAAGAAACTCCTATATCTTTAAAAGTTTTTTAAGGCCCAGAACATTATTAATTTTTAAAACTGCTATCTATTCTAAATTTCTCTCTCCTCAAAAGTTGAACACGCACACACCTTTCTTTTATGAAACTTCTTATCTAGGACTAGCTTCTTAATTCCTTTCTACTACACTTGCAGGCCTGAGATCAACAGGACAGGAAAAAAAACTCCAAAACCAACAACAATCCCAGTCCCACTTCCATCTGACAGTTCTTAGAAAATTAAATTTAAACAGACTCTTAGGGGTTCATGTGAGTCATGCAGTGACCTCCAGAGTCCTCAAGAATTTCCAAGCCAGCTCTTCTACATGCAGGAAAAGGCAAGCAAATAATGTGTACAGATACACACATAAACATGTGTTCTTCCTAATTGCCCACATAGTATGGATGAGCATTTCAAGCAATAATGTTTGATCTAAAATTATGTGTACTTAATGATGCACAAAAATCTCAAGTGGCTTAAAAGTTTGTTTAGAACCACCAGGGACTTGCTGCTTATCCAGGTCTTATCTGAGCAAATCAGGTCTCTTAACTTCAAGGAAACGGGGCTGGAAAACTAGAGGTGATTGTCTTCATGGTGGACCTGATGACTTTATTTCAGAGAGAGATGGGAAGAAGAAGTTTTACAAAATAAACAAGACAAAAGGACGTGATGAAAAACATCTGTACTGAAAATACACTGAATATATAACATCATTTTGAGCACCTAAATTCACCCAACCACCTTTTGTTTACATAACTGATGTATACTTCTAAATAGCTAAATTTACATTTAATTTAGGATAACAGCTAAAATCTGCTGCTGGGGACTGAAAACAATGGTATAAAAAAGGCCTTTGAGTCCAATTCTCTGTTTTCTGGAATGATGCTTGCAGTTTTGGGTTTTGCAGTGCTTGCCAGAATCACAGTGCCCTAATGCTCCTCCATGCCGGCTGGGTTAAGTACAAGTGGGTTTTTTCCCCCCATCTCCTGTGTTTCAGAAACTTCTCAGCCAAATATCCTAACCTTCCATTAATTGTATATTTTATGTCTTCACAGGCTATAATAGAGGTCAGGTCAGCTGCAGTTGGGAAATAGGGATGCAAGTAAATAAATTTATACGGAAGACTTGGTATCCTTCAGCAAACTTGTGTATAGTCAATGTCTGTCTCTGTTTTACATCAATATCCATGTGACACCTCAGTGTGCATTTCTGACCATGCAGTACCACCACTGTTCAGCCACTAAAGACTGACCCAAGCCAAAGATTTATGCAAGGACTGCATGCAAGGCCATGCTTCTGATACCAGAATTTTATTTCTTTCTTGTCAGATACAATGGTGATTGTGTTAAACTATACATCCACTCCAAGCAAATTTTTTTGCCCTTTGCTTCTGAATCTCCCAAATTCAATCCACTTGGAGTGTTTTTTAATTATTTTCTTTAGCCCAGGGGTTAGCATGATCTTCCCTCAGAAAGAGTGACCATCTTAACGGTTTCTTCAGGAAGGCTTTCTTATTTGGAAAGATTTCCTCAGCACCTACCTCAGTTATCTTGTAAATAACATAGGTGCTCCAAATTTTCAGATTGTTTAGGTAACAGCAGTTGTTGATGGCACTATAACAAATGTTTTGAAGGCTTTGGTCAAAGTCCAGTGCTACAGCCAGACATCTGCAATGGCTGGCACTCAGTTTCACTAGCAAAACCCACAAGTGGTTTGTGATCTGTCCAAATGGTAAAGAGACTTCCCATGCAATTATGGAGGCACTTTTAAGTCCAATGATAACAGTTAGACTTTCTGTCTCCTACTGGCAGTAAATCTATCCTCTTAGTTGACTATTCTCCAGTAGCTGTCACATTATGAGTCAGAACAATCTCTTCTCTTACATTACAGATAAGTTGTTGTTCAAAATAGATAAATAGGATACAGGGCTTTCACTGTTCATCCTATGTATTCACAAGATGGACTCCCTTTCTGTCTGTTCTACTGTCATCAAGATCCATATTTGTAGTTTAAGCATGTGTTTTCTTTTACAGAAGGTCTCAGCGCATCTGTGTTTGAAGTACTCTTCTTGGCTTATCAGTATGAGCTCTGCAAGAGGTGAAGATGTAAGCAGCACTTCTTAAATCAGCTTTCTAAAACATTTTGTTCACTTTACCACCCACTACATCAACATAAACAAACCCTTTTGAATGTCTAAAACACGTATTTCTTACAATCATCTTCCAGCTAATTCCAATGGCTAGCTCACTGTCTGTACACATAAAATAGCTACCTAACATTTAGACATTAGTCACCAGTTTTTACATAGCCCCTTCAGATGTGGATAGTTTTGTCTGGCTTAATGATAGATAACATTCATTCAGAATATTACAATGGTGAAATGATGTTGGTCTATCATCTAGACTCTCTAATTTAACCTCAGGTTTTTCTCTGAGGATCTTAAGCTCTCATTTTGTATTCACATATTTTGGCCTATATAAAAATCTTGGTCTTTACAACTCCTTAACTTCTTTCAACAATAGTATCATGCACATCTTCAGTACCTGGTAGATTCTCATTTCAAACTTTATCTCAGTTTCCATTTAATTTCTTACATGTCACTTTCTACTCAAGAAATTTACAATGGTCCCTTGAATACAAAGACAAAATAAAACTCAGGTTTTTTTGGGTGTTGGTGTTTTTTGTTTTTTTTTTTTTTTTTTGACTTACCATATATTTTAAGGTTTATGTTTTAGGATTTTTTTAAGTTAACTTTTTTTTGTCATTACTATTGTTGTGACCAGGATCAGCCATGCTATGAACAGTTGATACATACACTTCATGTACACTGATAAATTAATGTGCAACTGAAGTCTTTGTTTTCACATTTGGAGTATATAATTATTTATCTATGTCATTATTTGGCAAGATTCTACTTTCCTTCCTTTCAGGCATATATGTCTTTCCCCAGGACAAGAAAGTACTTTCCTCTTTCCTCTTCTTACTGTCTTTTGGTCTCTACACAACTGAATTGAGAAGATGATTGATGAACTGCTTTGCATTTTCTGGCTGAATGCCTAATCTTGAGGCATTTCTGACAAGAGGCCACTTAAAATATACATACTCACCTAGAGGGAGCTAGCTCTTCCAGAGAAGAAAAATCTTTTGTGAGCTTGAGACTCTTCCAGCATGCTTTGCATTTTGTTTACTAAGCCAGTTTGTTTTCCCCAAGTTTGTAAGCACAAGTCTTTCAGTATTCCTCACTTCTATTGTTATTACTACTTCCATTACTTTAGACAATGTTAAATTAAAAGCCTTAACCTTGAAAGCTGTCATTATTCATAAAAAGCCGTTTATCCCATACCATATGATTTTCAGAAAAGCAATATATAACTTTGTTGCATACACAGCTAGAGATTCCCTTTGCATCCTGACAGAAGTCTGAAATGTGAATAATTTTCAAATAGCTCCATGTAAGTGGTATGTAACCTTCTGTTAAGTTTCACAAATCTTCAAAAGTCTTTCTCGTTGGTTCTGAGGTCATAAGAAATTCTGTAACTGGACAGGGACTTTTCAGCTAAATAACCCTGAGGGAATAATTTGCTACTCTAGTCTACCATGTCCTTCACAAGAAATCAGTGGCTTCATTTTAAAATAAAATTCTAATTTTCACTGGTTCTACTGACTTCCTTAATTTGTCATAAATTTTAATGATTTTCAAGTGTTCCTTGTCAGCAATGTTGGTAACTCTCTACCAGAATACTTCAAGCTGAAAATGACTGCCTGACTTAAGGATGGCATGACTGGAATGGTAGTGGGGGGTAGAGCACTACCACTTAATGACAGGGAGTAAGAGTTCATATCTTCTTCTTTCTGAATTCTGAGGTGAGGTCCCTTGTAAGGCAGATGACTGCTTTATAAGCAAAAAAAATTGCGCGGTAGTCTTTCATTTTAGTTTGGATCAAACTGTCTGTTCACAGATTATGGATTATATGAACAGTATGATTTCAAATGTAAATTAATAAGAAGGATACACATAGCAGGTTTTTTTACACTCTTGTACCAAAGATATTTTTCTGGTGTCCCAGGTTCAAACAGCTACCTGCAGGCAATTGTTAAAAACGAAGGAGTAATTTATGTCCGTATTTATGTGCATTGAAGAAGGCTGCCCACTGCTGTGTGGAAACTGGACCAATGACCAGCTGACAATACTTTATTTCTTCTTCACAGCCCTAAATCTCTTTCAAGGTCAAAAATCCTGGGAACAAAGGAAATGCTATCTCAAGTTATTTAAACATCCTCTACCCTCTTATCTTTCATTTGCATTTGCATGCAGCTAGGAGGACAGTAATGTTACAAAACTATCTGTGGGCTAAAGGCACTTACACATCTGATGTTTATTAACAGCAAAGCATCAAGAACATACTCAAAATTAAAGAGACAATCTTTGTTCATCACCTGCCTTGACTAATAAACACTCTTCCATCCCAAAGCTGGACTTTGGCAGGATATTCACATGTAAGTCAAAATCCATGACTCAAAAATTTCACCTTACCTTTCAGGTCCTCTATAGGATTTAAACTTCACCTCTCCTCTTTGGCTAGAAGCATATCAGTCCTGTAAGGCCTGGTATGTTACATAGTAATCCTTCTTCTCTTGTACAATGCCAAGCCAAGAGTCACAAGGATGTGGCACAGTAATTGCTTGAATATCATGGGAAAGAGCAGTGTTTTCTTTGAGGAAGGAGGTTTCAAACCACATTGGCAATAAAGCAATTAGTGAAGTGGAATAAAGATCCTTAGGGAAGTGTGAAGTGGGGCAGATATATTTGTGCAGATTTAGGAAAACAGTGGCATAAAACAGACAGGGTCAGGGACAATTTTGCTTAAGCTTACTTTCCAGTGATTTGGAAGAACAAGAATAAAAACTGGGCCTAGACATTATGGATCAACTGCATTGCCAGACAGACAACAGAGTACATATGGCAGAGGGAAATTACAAGTGGGAGAAAGTACTCTAGAAGAATTAAGAATTGATGATAAAAGATACATGTCAAGCAGACATATGTATATTCTCTTGTAGCCACCTTCAAGTGAGGCACTGCCATACCTAACTCTTCATTTTGAATTTAGTCTTTTCACTAGACTGCCTAACTAGGAGGTAAAGTTATTTTAGCCAGAAATATCATATAATTTAGGTATTAAATCACATCTAACTACCCCACGTCCTTACAATATTATTTGCCAAAGTGATCAAGTGATCAATAGAATGATAACAAAATATGTAATAGCATCAGCATATAAATTTATATATTATTTGAAAATATTTCCATTTTGACTATACGCAGCAAGAATGATTAATTCAGTTAACTATTTTTTTACTAATCAGAATAGTCATCAACAGAAAATCTACTACAGCCAGTTGAACGACTGCTGGCTATTTCACATTTTCCTTCTTCTGCTGCATTATATTTAACGGAAATTAAATCCTCCCTATTTGACATTGAAAAAAAGAAGCAACCACATTATTTCTGTTTATCACGGTGCTTATACTATAAATAAGCAATCAACTAAATCTCAAGAATTGTGTAAGTTTTTTATAGAACTATAATAATGGATTTAGAAGAAACTTAGCTGAATTTCTGTTCATTTTATATGTTGCTAGGACCAGATTATGACTTCAGAATTATCTAGGTAAAATTGTTCTTCTTATATTATGAAATTGCTGCATAAAATATGACCATTACTTATTCCTCAAAAATTGTCATAACATTTCTTTTTGGTCTTCTGTTTAGAAGCCAAAAATCTTTCAGGTTTACCATTTGACATTTGAAAAATAATTTCAACAATGTAGATGTAATCTGTAACTTAGGTCTATCAGATAATGTAGGAAGACAGATGTTCTTTTTTTATTATTATTAGCTGCTATGTTCAGTAAACCTTTTATGCTGGTTATAAAATAACATGGTAGTATCACAAATGACCACGTTGCAGTACGAAATACAGCAAATGTTTCATAACAAATAATTCAGTGGCCAAATCTTAACTCTCTTCTTGTTGGTGAATTTTGTATTAACAGAAAATGTTTATCATTTTAATTAAACAGGAAAATTGTTTTGCAATATTCTGTAGTTTATTCAAGAGCATCTGGTTTCATTATCCAAGACAGGAAAACTGGACTGCTTTAATTGGTTGCATTAGTCACAAGATATGGGGTAAGAATGCTTCCACTTGGCAAGTACTCCCCCTTATTATTTTAAATGTGCTCTTTCAGTAAACATTCCTGCAAAAAGCTCTCCAACTAGCAATGGCCAACATGAGGCCAACGTTTAAAGTCACAAGCTAGTATATTTCAGAAGTGACTCCACCAGAGTCCCTGCTCAACTAATTCCTTCTCCTGTTCATTGATACACTGCAGATGAAAAAAAATACAGCACACAGGATCACTGCCAGTTTTCACTCTGCTGCAAAGTCTTCTCTGAACATTAAATACACTGTAAAATAATGGGGGGTTTGCCACTGAGAACTCTTAAGGGTGAAACCAGGATAACTAGCCCAACCACATGGCTTCCTTTCCCTGTTAAATCCCCAAGTTTCACCAAGGCCAACCATGCACTGATTCTCTGTCTTAGACATAGCAATAAGGTATGTCCAAAAGTCCAACACTCAGCCCCCCTAGGAAACCATTTGTGGTCTTCTGGTCTCTCTAGGCTTTTCTAACAACAGCCAAGTTGAGGTGGAGTCGCTGCAGATGGACTTGTAGTGCTACATGCCCATACATGTTCAGGCTTTCCAGAGGGGCTGAATGCAAGTCTACTGCTGACTCTACTACAGACCCTGCAGATCTGTACAGCATGGACTGCTGACGAGGGTTATGTAGGTTTTACCTTACAGACTTTTTAGCGAATCCAGGCTTTAGGGTGACTTAAGGTCATGACTAATTACTGTGAACACAGAGAAAGTGGTATAAAGACAACACAGTATGCTGAAGGATCTGACCTTCTTTGGATTTGTTTTTTTATTGTACTGTGGTCTTAAATATTAGTGAGAACAAAAACAAAACCCCACAAAAAATGCAAAAGAGCAGACATTGAAAAGACCTGATTTTTAAATTCAGTTAGGAACTGCTCAGTATCTAAGACAAAAAAATATTACTAGCGTTTTACACCAGTTTTACCCTTTGGGATTTTATGTTTATTTTGTTTCTTTGGCTAAACATTTGCAGTAAAAATGAAGATGAAAATCTTGGAAGGAACTTTTAAAAACAAGGAATGTACTCCACCCTTATTACAACATTATTCTTGTTTAGCCAAACATTTTTTTCCTTTAAGAAATTATTTGATATAGACACATATACAGAAATGGCACAAAAAACCTAGACCAGCCACATCCTTTTAAAATAAAAAAAGTAATTGGAGCCAGGGGGGAGAGTGTGAAATACATGAAAAGTTGAGAGAAGGCAAGGAATGTAAAACAAATAGGAAAGGAAAGTAATATCCCTTCAGTGAATAAAATTAAAATCGTGCATAATAGTTCCTTGATCCATGAAATGAAACTTAGGTTGAATTAAAAATCACATGGACTTCATGGTGGCTTCCCATTCATCAGATGAAGAAGGGAATAAGCATATGAAGAGTGGAGGGGGAAGAAAAAGATTAAGCAGCCTAGCAAAATGAGACGCGGGTAAACATTCTAAAGGTGGAAGTCACAGAAACCTGTGCCTTAACTTTCTGAGATGCTTCAGTGAGAGGAAGGCTTAAAAAAAAAGAAAAAAAAAAGAAAAAAGGAAACTTGCCATCATTCAGGAAGCTATCAAAGATGAGGGCTTTCCCCATGTTTATAGCTGGATTTTATTGCTGGAATGGTGTGCTGTTCACTCAAGGTTAGCGATTTATGCTTCAAGTATCTTTCCTAGAGCTAGACTGCTTGCTGAGGAGCCCCTTGGGGCAGCAGGTTTTTCAGCAGAAAGTAGTCACATACATCACCAGTTCCCTGAAGTCTATGTAATTGCCTTTGCTGACCTACAGAGACATTTAGAGCATACTCTCTCCAAAAATTTCCAGAAGGACTTGAAATAGGGACCATTCCTTTTTCTGACATCCTTCACATCTCCAAATACAGTTTTCTTCAAAATCTGATCTGGCATAATCTAAGTCCTAGGCCAAAAGTGCTCTATGGTTTACATTAATTTTTTTTGTCATTGTTGCTTCTTGATCGCTAAGCCCTGCTGAAGGGGAGCCCACTGATTCAGAGTTGTTTTCAAATTACACTTTGGCCATTGCATGCAGTCACTCTGCAGAGCAGAGTTCTCTTACGCACAGGGAGTGCCAATATCTCCTGGAGCAACCTGTTAAAAACTGTTTCTGTGATTCTGTAGTCCTGTGAGTCACAATATTGACATGGCAGCAAAGAACGAGAAGAGAGCAGAGAAGAGGCCTTTGTGTCATCAAAAGTCATGCCAAGAACATGGATACTCAAACATTACGAGTTAATTTCTGTATGAAATCTAGAAAGTGCCCCTTCAATAATTTAATAACAGTCATTTCCTCTATCTAAAAAAAGAAAAAAAAATCACTAAGAGCATTATTGCAGAATTTTGCTTATTAATAATTACTACTTTTAACTTGTAAAGTCAGAAATAGTTCACATTTCTGTCCCTTAAGACTTACAATATCAAATTTCATCACTATACAGATAAGCAACCATAATTAGGCTTATAATTAAAATTGATTTACTGTATTGGTTGTTTTGAGTCTGTATGAGAATAAGTGAATGTAACACAATCACAGGAAGTTTACACTAGTTGTAAGTGTAACTACGATGTTGAGAGAATCCCAGCTTCCCACTAAAGTTATAACCTTTGTATTTGCACTGTATTAATGATATGTAAATAAGGTTGGAAACCACTGGCTTAGGTGATCAAAGCAACAACTTTCTGTTATTTAACAACAAAAATTAGTGCTTCATAAAGTTGAATAACCATATCTAAAACCTCAGCAATATTTACTGTACTGTACAGTCAGCAGTGGTGCCTAAGAACAGGAAAAACACAGTCACAGGGTGAGAAATAAAGTATTATTCATTTTATACTTCAATAGGGTGAGCATCATGCCTTAACATGCAGTGTGTGCTGATGGCCTCATGCTCAGTAAGGTACATCTAGTTCCCTTAAATCTAAAACAACTATTTCAACTTTATGCCTCAATGAGGCACCTGGCAGGCACCTCAGGCTGAAAGATAAAACTTCAGTTATCATAGGAAACTCTTGTCTTCCTGCTAGAACTGGCTTCTTCAAGCCTCTTGCCCAAGTTAAAAGGTACAAGGAAGAGTTTCCCCTTGTTCTGATCTATCAAGTATATACTGTGTCTAAATATATGCTTATTTGGCATGTCAAGGCAAGTACATTACATTTGTGCTCAAGGAATACCCTTGTATTCCTTTAGATATGACCTATAAAATCATATATTTATACCTAATAATTGATAATATAATACTCTCAGCAGTTTATTGTTAGTTCTTGACAACTCCATTAAAAAAGTCAGTTATCTTCCCTTAAAATAAGAAAAAGAACAGATTTGAGCAAACAGGGCAAGCAGAGGAGGGCCAAATAAAGATCTAAGACAAATAAATTCTCCTTCTAAATGTTCAATGACATAGAGAACTGTCCTCAAAATTCAAGTACAGTTCACTTACTGTTTGCCTGCCTTCCTCTTTATCAAGAAATAGCAAACCAAACATGTACCTGATTTCTGAGGTGTCATAAAACAACAGAGAACATCTGAAACCATGCTACTCTAGAGACACTGCAAGTCTAAACATTTCCAAATCCCGCTCTCAGTCATCTTGAGTTAACCAGAAATCCAGTTCTTCCAAGAAGCATATAGGGCTACAGAAATCTTACATAACAGAATATCAGTCTGGGATGAGCACTCTACTTTCACAATGTTGCTGCATGTATCTGTTCATTTTGAACACATTTTCATATATATTTTCTATAGCTTTTATCAAAGCTTTTATCAAAATTTGGGCATTCCCTTAATTTTGTTGCATGTGTCTACCTCCAAGTGCCAGTTCGATAGGTAAGTTTCCTCAGTGTCGGTTCAAATGTATCTTTTCATTTCCCAGATGTTGCTTCAGTAACTTCAGAGTAAATAAATAAAATGCAGCTGGGTTTGAGGGACAAAGGTCTTCACCACTGAATATTTAGAAGAAGAATTTATTCAGCTCAGCTGTGTTGCCATTGCCCTATAACATCATAATCATAGTGAATCTTCTCTATCAGACAACCATACAATCCTTACCATCTTCCGGTGTATTTCTGTACATATGTACATGATGCACAAAATGAAATTACTGATTTGGCAAAGCTGAAACATCTCCCAGAGGTAGCAGTGCCCAATATTTTTATGGCACTTAGATAATGTTGCCTAGGAGTGGAAAAGGGGATCTCATAAAATAATTTCATGATCTTCGTCTACTTTTGCTGCTCAGTTGTTCAATCTCTAGACCTGCAAGACAACACATTCCACAAACATCTCTAGGGTTTTCAGCATGTAATGACCTCAGGACAGTGGGCTGACATATAGTTCTCCATTTCTCAAAAGTGAGAATGTCTAAATAAAAAATAAATAAAAAATAAATTAAAAAAATGCTTTTTACCCCAAATTGAGATAAAATATAATCTCAAAATTCTTCCCAACATGGAATGACTGTTATCACCAATTTCCAGTAAAGTACCAACTTCCCATAACTATGGTGGCTACCTGTTCTTCTGTCCTGCATGGCATTTATCCAATTGGAATCCTAAAATTGTTCACCTCTGATATTCTACAAGGCAATCTTTTTTTTTTCCTGCTGAAATACGGAACTAAAAACATGAGTGAATTTACCTAAATTATGCTTCACTGCCAGTTGGGGTTCATGCAAACAGCAAAGCAGACAGTGCAAATTCATTTTTAGGGTAACAGTTTTGTCCCCTAGGTTTGTCTGCATCTGCATAAGCTGAAAATGAGTATATATGTATGCAGGTAGATAAACCTTCTCATGCAACAAAGGTTCTCCAAGGTTGAATGCCTGATAAATAAGCCTGTCATGACCTTTACCATTTTGATATAGCAATACCCAAAACACATAACTGCGTCTCCAGGTACTGTTATGTTGAAAAGGCTCCGTGAATATTTTAATTCTTTTTTCTAATGTTTTTTTTTTTCCTTTTATAGAAGAACTAGGGGGTTTTTTGCTTGCCATGCAAAGAAGCCTAGTCAAAAAAATTTTGTCAAACCAGATCTGTGAGCCTGATGGCAGACTTGGAACATCTTCAAATTGCTTCAGAATTTCTTGAAGCCCATTACTCCAAATTCCCCATACCTGTGTGTCCAACCTTTAGGCACATGAAATATTCTCAGGTGGAATTCTTAATGCTACTCCTGCCATTAACTTAGCTTATTTTTTCTTAGAGAGGGAACATAGCTCTAGCTTTGAGCATTTTTTTATTTTTTTTTTTCATTTCTCTCTCCTTTCTGAAAGGCTCCAACTGATACTGGTCACAGAAAATTTTACTGGCACATATCATCCCATGTGGAGACCCTTGTAGATTCCCACACAAATGTCTGTGGGTAGTAAACATTCTATAGAATGTTTCTGTACCTTCTGATACCTTTGGCACTCCTCTGAATGAAATACCCCTTTTCAGTTGGGTTGCTTGAAATCAGCTTCAAGATCAAACACATCATCATGCTAAAAAACTTGTTAATTCTTTAGAGATAGAAAAGGCAAGACAAAATATTTGCTGTCTTTTTTTTTCCTTCTCAGGCATGTTTTAATATGCACTCTTGATGATAAAGACAAGCTGGAAAAGGCAAGGAGAAAACACCAAAAACAAGGAACTGAAAAATATGAGATTAGCTCCTGGGTGCCTTTATTTGAGGACACTAAAACTGTTTATGCTCTACCAGTCTGACCAAACATTGGTTGCTTGATTGAGATGTCTGCCTTTCTGATTCACAAAATTGCATTCACAACTAGGAAATCAAGGCTTCAACCTCCTAGTAAGTCATGCATTCTTATGAAAGACATTTTTATTTATATAAAAGGAACACATGTAATTTATTTTTAAATAAGTCAAGTCTCCCAAGAGAATTTGGCAGGGAACTGTTATTCTAATACTTTGGCTGTCTTTGCAAGATGAACTTCTTGATAATTTAAAATGTCATAAGATGTTTGCAGGAACAATAGGCCCGATTTCTGAGCTGGTGTAAATTGGCACAACTCCACAAATATAAAAGAAGCAATGCCAGTTTACACCAGCCCATCAGTGTTCACAAATTAAATGCATGTTTTGTGGTTTACTACGTGTCAGAAGACTTGTAGTGCAGCTCAAGTCCTCATAAGCTATTCTGCAAAACTATTTGATTTTTAATAGATCTACGAAAACAAACTTTCTCATCAGAATGCTAACCTCTAATAGGTCTTTAACATCAGGGTTAAAACCCACATCTTTAATGGTTCAGAGAATGAGCATGCAGAAGAGGCTATTGATGGAATACCCTGAAGCACAGACCAGATTTGTTCCAAATACATGTGCACATCAAGTGAAAATGTAACGCTTTTCAACACCTTGATTATGAGACCATGTCTTCAAAATTATTCTGTGTAAAGTTTAGCTGAAGTTTTATTTTGAATCATTTCCCTCTCTGTGACAATAAAGCATTATCTCAAGATGCACATTTTAGGTTTCTGTCATTCTTTTCCTAAAGCATATGAACGTGAATCAGCAATAGCAACATCTTTGTCTGTTCTGAAGTTTTGTTTTAGTTCCTTTTTAATTCAAAGAAATTCAAGACCTTCTAAACATAACATATATGTACACACATACACCAGATACAATATTTATGTGTTTTTAAATCAAAATTGCATAATGTGGAACTATGAAGAGTATTTCTAACATTAATTATATGTTAAATGCACGATATTTTACATAAAAATATTAATTACACTTAGAGAAAAATCTGTCTTCAAATGTTTCCAAAATCACCTAACATCCTGTGAGCCTCAAAACCCTCCTATAAGAAAATTACATATGATTAGGCCCATTAATAGATCATTCCGATATATTAAATCACTTTCTTACATTCAGCCATATTAGGAATAGAACCAACAACAAATATTTCATGGCATTTACAACAGCAAAGAGGAGCATAGTGTAAAAGGATGAGAGGACATTACAAGAGGTGGCACAAAAGCGAGGATATGAGTTTGAAGAGAAGACACAGCAATTCTGTTCATGGCAACACAACAGTAAAGAAGAAAGTCTGCCCACACAGCAAGCCAGCCCCTTGGAACCTAGAGTTGCTTTGCCCAGAAGTGACTCATCTTCTTCTGATAAGCTCCAGCTCTTCTAATTCTCCCAAAAAAAGTATTGAAATTTACTTTGTTTATGTTCCCCTCCCTCAGGCTTTACATGCCAAGGCATTGCGACTGACAGTCTTTTCTCACTTTTCTTTCCATACCTTGAATGCCGACTGATAACTGTTGCAGATCCTCTGCAGACCACTTGCAGATGGCTGAGCTGGAAGCCACACCTGTGTTTTTTATGTTTTTTCAAAAAGCAAAATCCTGGCTCCTGCTCTAGTAGGGATTTAGAATATGAGTTGTACATGCCAAAAATCTGTCTCAAATGTTATGGGCAGAAAAGTAGTCATATCTGGTGAAACACAGGGCATGGTAGGCCAAATCAAGGATTCTGGATCACCTCAACCATTACAATTAGCAGTCCTTTTCCATCATTGCTAGATGGAATTAGATAAGGATGCTATTAAGTCTTTGTTTCCTTCAGTATATTTATTATGATAGAAAGTTGTGCATAAATTTCTTTTGTATTAATCCATCATATGATGGCTTTCACAAATGTTTCAAAACCTGCCGACTAAAAAGAGACTGTTACTATGGCAGGCTATACTATGGTTTGTAATATGCTAGTCAAAACACTCTCCAAGTGCATACTTTAATTAACCCTGATATAAGCAAAAAAATTAAAATCTGTTCCTCATCCATTTTCCTCTCTGCAGGAAATAGAAAATCACACTGATAAATTTGCAGCAGGATGGTAGTCACACTCCATAGTTCTAGTTACAGTGTTGTCTAAAATCAAAAGAAATTGAGTTGGTAGAGCACTCGGAAAAAAACAGCAGTCTGCTTGGCACTAAAGACAAAGCTAAAACCTGAAGTAGTCCTCTGGAATAGCCCACCCCAACAAATAAGAGGCAGTTACATGGATAAGAGGCTGCAGAACAAGCTCTGCCAGGCAAAGTCACAGGGTCTGCCACAACTCAGTGAATGGCATATATGACACTTTTTGATGGTCAGATGGAAGCAAGTAGGTGTGTTTTTTTTCTTATAGGAATTGCCCCCAAAATGTGCCAAGGAACTGACAAAGCTGATACCTCTAGTAATGTGCTATAGTGAAAAACTATCATATTTGCAGGCAGTAATACAAAAAGTGTACATAGAAAATTTCTTTATAATTGTCACCAAATAAAGTCTGCCAAAGCAATTTATGCCACTGTAAAAACTATTTTTTCCTGATAATGTTTCTTTCTTATGTTTTTCTTCATAACACATTTACAATGAAAGACAAGGGTAAGAAAACCTCTAAGTTTTCGGTTCAATAACAAGTAGTTCTGAACAGACTAATAAACAATGACAACAAAAATCTGGGGTATTATTCACAGTCACTGCAGCTAAAATGCATCTGCCAGCTCTACTAGGAATATTTGGTCCAAAATACGTGCATACTGTGCAGGGATCTCAAAGTACAGGTATTACTGAAAGAAGTATGTCTTCTGTTGAAATATACTAGAACATTTGAAATAATCATATCCAACAAGGCCTTCCAACACATTAGTAACACATTTTGAACACTACTGACACCATTCCTTCTTCCATTGGAAGAAACTCATTGTGTTTAACTGAGCAAAGCATCTGAGATGCCAAAAATGGTGATGATTTATGGCTTCACAGTAAAAGTCAAACACTCCTCTGAAACTTGAATAAAGAAATAATGCATGAACTCTAAGAATATATCCCAGAAATATCATTCAGCTTGGCCCTGAACTTAGAAGACATTTCCTGTCAGTGGAGCCCTCTTCAACACAGAGAACTCTGCAGAGCTGTGGACTTAAACTCTGGAATAGCTGTATTTCTTTTAGACTGCTTTTTATTTCATCTTATCTAGAAAATGCACTGGGGAAATGTCCTACACACTTCTACATCATCTAATGCAATAGAAGGAGCATCAGGCCTGACTGCATCATTTGATCTCTAGTGCTACTTTAATACAAAATAAAATTACCATAATTGAAAACACCATTTGGCAGGTTGCTATTAAATATGTATTGGACCATCGCCTTAGACCCTTGTTTCATTTAATGCTCTTGTTCATAGGTTCTGGTTTCTATTATGTTTTCATTTATTGACTGTGGACCAAATATGGGTTGCAACACTTTCTGCAGGATCCCTTTCAACACTTTCTTTCAGCAAGGTTGCTGGATGCAGGCAGCCATGGCCCTACTAACCACACCATGCCACACTGCCCCACTGGGTCTGTTACCCTTACACTAGGCTGGTGCATCCAGCAATAGAAATGTAGTCAGGATCCATTCTGAGCACATAACTGCTTTGCTGTTGAATTAGCCAGGGTATCTGATACAGAGATCATGCTAAAGTTAAATTGTTTGTTTGTTTTTCGTTTTGGGGGATTTTTTTTTGTTTGTTTGCTTGATTTTTTTGCTTGCTGGGAATGACAGCTCAAATACCTGAAGGCACAATAATTTCAATAGATGATATATGATCCAGCACAGAAGCTACTTATATTAGGATATCCCCCACAAAATTTTGAACACAATTAAATGGTAAATTGAGTTTATATTGTTTTATCTGTTTCTGTCCTATAGTTGCACCTGTTTTAATCTAGTTCTACAAGCCGTCAAGTATGATTTACCGTATTGTGGAACCACGGTCTCAGTTTTACCAACTTGTTTCTCCTAGCAATTTCCTTGTCTTGAAAGTCCCCAAACACTTGCTAAAGGCAATTTATATTCTGCAGAAATCTTTCAAAGCATATGATATTTCTGTATCATGTGCCAGCTTGTCAGCTGGTGTAACTCCATTAAAACCAAGGGAGCTGCTTCACAGTTCACTCCTGGAGAGGATCTTACTGCCAGTATCGTGCACTTTCACAAACTAGCACTGTTGCAGTTCTCTTTGTGTTAAAAGCTTCTGTCAGGGGAACAATAATATCAAAACCGATTATCCACATTCAAGCAAAACTTTCTATTACAGAACTGAAAACAACTCAAGAGTTTAAACAACTAAAGGAACTGTAATGTTTTCCAGAAAGTAAAAGATGTCATTAATTCAGTGCAATGAAACTCCTCACAATTATTAGAATTAAATTAAGCTGATTTATAAGGCATATTAGCTGCTTTTTTGAAGGAGCTGTCAGTTTATTCTCTCTCTTTCATCCACCATGGTGTCACTTCAGGTCAAAGACAAGTTCGTGCAGAAACCCAAATCTGTGTTTTCATACTGTTAAATGCTTTTGTTTTGTTTTGTTTTTTCTTTTTTAATGCACACTTATCTCTGAATTTCCTGGAATTTTAATGCTTCAGAATGATTACAAGATCCTCTTAATGTAACTCTCTCCTTCTAAGGGACTTTCCAGTTTTATTTTTTCCCCCCTTAAGAATATTTAGTGATATTTCTTTAAAATCTCTACATCTATGAAATAGATTGTATCAGAGCTTCAAAATATATCCTAACATGTTTCATGTGACAATGAGATTAACAATAATGGTGTTAATAAGTGGCACGATCACTTCATCTTAATGAGTTGTTTATGACAGGGTGCAAATTTACTTGTAAATTATGCAATTTTTTCCGTGTCTTCTATTAGACCATTCTTCATTTAATGCTGTGCAGAGCTCATGTAATGTGGATATCTGATGACTCTGTTTACTGTTAGTATCTGAGCATTCATTACCCCATCAGTTTTATCATTAGCTGTGCACACACCTACAAAACACAATTCTGTGATGTGCCATTAAAAGTTTGAATGGTTGGTTGTGTTCCCAGGACTATTGAAACCAACACAACCCGCTATTCAACTTAATGGGGATAACTAACACCATTAAAATCAGTGGCAGATGAGCCAGTGCTATTGTTCTCAAGCACATGTTTACAGATGGGATCATCCAATAATTTAAAAACAGGCCAGTATGCCTTTAACCAGAATGCTCTGTAATTCCGTGTAGCATTATTTCATTTATTGGAAAACTGTGACTTTTATTATTGTATTTTCTACAAAAAATTCAGTTTTCTGGGGTGAAAAAAAAAAAACTGTTTTCTTAAAATTATGCACCATGTACTAAACCAAGCATTGTTTTATTTAAATGTCATTCAGGTCTTAAAAATACCAGGCCAAGCCCTCCAAAATCCTGTTGTATTTCAAAGGTAGTATAGCAGAACCACTTGCTTTGGAGAGTTCTGGTAGTCTATGACAGCAACCAGCTGTGACTGCTTTCCATGACTTTTCTAAGAGTTGGTCTTGATGATCCTTTTGAGTCCCTTCAAACTCATATATTCTGTGATTCTTAACCAGCATTTTTAGCATTGTGAGTCTTTTAATCTTCTTTTTTTAATATAAGAATTCCTAGCGTTATAGGGAGAATTACACTGATTAGACTTAGTCATGGACTATAAAAGGCTATGATTTTGACATGCTTGGTCATTCTTCTATATGCAGATAAATTCTTCTGACTGCTACTTCACAAAAGCCATACTTTACAGAGCCATGTTTTGTAGCTGCTGATTTGCATCACTGACATCCTTTGCTTATCGACAGAAAAGCCAGACTCTTTATACTTGTACGGTCTCACAAGTCAGCACTTGCATAATGGCAATTGTGTTAGTCTTGGTGTGTTTGCCTTATGGTCAGTGTGCAATTTAATGCATTCATCCTACAGTTTACCACTGGAGAACCATCCCACCAGAGTCCTCAGTCTTTTACAAACTACTTTGCAGCACCTTGCAGAGTTACATTTTTTTTAATTTAAGCTCTTGCTCCACTGTGTGCTGAAACGCTTTATAATAGCTTTTCTTACCAATATTGACAAGGCAACCAAATGTATGTTCACAGCCTTGGAGCTCTATCTATCAAAGTAAAATTGACACTGGCCTGGACATTTGCACTTATGACTTTGCATAAGCTCTCACCATTTCTCCTGAAATTATGAATAATTCCTTACAGATTTAGCAGTTCAATCATTTTTATCTTTGGTGTGTACCCTTATAAGGGCGCTGTTAGATTTGAGAAAAGCAGTCGGGGCTTTGTTTATTTGCGTCCATGGGGTCTACTGTTATCCAAGCTCTGAAAGTACTTAGAGAAATGCAATCTGAAAACTTTAAAACAAAACAAAACAAAAAGCAACTCATAGGAAACTCCATTTCCCCCTAATTTGTAAGTAAGACAACCTTTGTAACCACCTGCAGATGAGGCAGCTTTCAAAGTCTCCCTCTTCAGATATCAGTATGTGCCAGATCTTGGCCAAGGTCTGAGCTCTTCTTGTCCGTGTGATACCCTTCACTTGACAAGACTTACATGATATCCAGGACATCAAAAGAAAATATGCTCATGGTATCCAGGGAAGTGAAAGGACCAGCCTGCATTTCAGGGATACCTTTCCAGTTTTATCTGAACAGGTCTTTCAAGGCTGGCATGATGCAGTCTTGGCATCCGGACAACTCATAATGCCTATCTGAACAAATCACATTAATTAGTTACTGTTACATTTTTTTAAAAGCTTCAATTTAGTGAATAGTTCCTAACCTTTGCAAACCAAAATTTAGGAAAATAGCACACATGTTTCTCCTGCTGAGTAATTTTTCTCTTTATTTGTGTCAGGTGAAAAGGGGAGATTTCCTTGACCTTTATTGTGGGGAGTTTTCCTCCACCCTTAGTGTATTATTTGTCTGTCAGTGCCCCAGGAAAGCCAAGAACCTTGTGCCTGACCATAAGTGTCCCATTATGGAGACCCTTCACTCAACGGTCCTACTGGATCAGAGGGTAGTTCAGCTGACTTGTTCAGGGACACGTGCCAACAGCGTAACAGAAACCCCTCAGTGGTCTTCCCACTTTATTCATGTATGTTACCCACTGCTGGTGGCTGCTAGCACTCCTGAAGGACTCCCTTTAACAGATTACTCTCTATTAATAGAAAATTGTGACAGGTTCAAGGGTTGCCAGTGATAGTATCTGACTGCATAACTTTATTCAAAAGAATACACAGACAAGCTCTAATCCCCAATAAAAGTATTCAGAATGCATACAGTATGATTCTTAGGCAATAGGTGTCCCTATGGGGTAGAAGAGACCTTCACCCATCAACTGACCCCAGCAGTTAACTTTTCACCCATTCTCAACTTACTTTTATGCTAATTCTTTATGTTTAGGTGGAGCTTGAGTGACTTTAGTCATACATACCTTTGTATCTGATTGGTGTAAAATTCTCTTGCTTCATTTTTAAAGATACAGTAAAAAAATGCTCAGTGGGAGGTGGTTGTACTTTGGGGTGGGTAACTTTGTGATGGAAGTGTGGTTTAAATATTACCATTAGGCTTTAATGACCCAAGTTCATCTGAGGAGAGCAATTTCACCACAGTTGATGGCTCAGCAGCAGGACATCTCCCTTGGTTGACAGGTGCTGTGAGTGTTATCAGCTGCAAAGTACTATCAAGTTCCTCTTCCTACAAGGATTTATACAGAGCCTGGCTGTGGTGTCTCCACTCTACTCCACTCTCCATTTCATCCACCTTAGCATGTGCTTACTGTTGTATAGAGAATCATCATGGAGCATGCCCACAGTGGTTCAACCAGGGAATAGCAGCTGCATTTTGCCCTGTAATTTCTATCCTGTTATAACTTCTGTTAGGTTGTGAACATAACTTCTCAGTTTCTTCCAATTTTACCCCCAGCCATCTTTCCACAATTGGTATTACCTTTCAAATGACAGTACTAAAGGGCTATAATGAGCTGTACTGAAGATGCTAAGCAAAGGGCTCATTAACAGCTGAGATGAGCTGTAAAAGAAAGACATAAAATGTCAAGCTAATATAAAAAATCACACTACACCATGGAATGGGCAATTAAACAATAACACACAGTACAGGGAAGTCTGAAAATGAATATAGCAGAGCGATAGATACTGCTGTCATTAGGAATACAGTTCAGCTCTCATAGTCCATAACAGGAATCAAAGTCATAGAAATGTAAGGAGAAATATAGACATCCATCATGAAAAGTCAGTAACCAAGGTCCATGCTTCAGGCATACCATATAGAATGTGTAAGAGGGAACTCTATCTTCTAATAAACAATATTGGGTGCCAGCCTCTATCCCCAATGACAGCCTGTCTAAACAGACTTGTAATGGTAGAACAGGAACAGCTGTAAGCCATCATGATATCACTGCCAGCTCTGTGGGGAAAACCTGTGACAGAGTGGGAGAGGACAGCAAGCATGCAGTCTTGAGCTGAGCTCATGAAATAAATTCTGATTTAGCTACCTTGTATGTGCTGAGATAACAGACACCTACCATGACAGTTCTAATATAAATACCTATATTCCCTATGAAACGTGAAACCTCCAGATGGGTGACCCTATACCTGCTGAAGTTTCAATAAACAGGTCAGGCAAAATGGGTGCTTTACCACAAGTTTTTCACTTGTATTCTTTGAACTATCAGTCATAAAGCTTTAAATATTTTCCAAAAGAACCAGAAGCATCATGGAAAGACTATGAACCATAAAATCACTGAAAAAAGAGACTTAAAACTGTAGATACTCAGTCCTTGCAATTTGACCATTAGATTACAGTCTACTCTCAAGTGACTTTTCTGTTTCTGTGTTCATAATGCTTTGCCATGGGAAATTTTTAATCGTGATGAAATCTCTGTATTTTAGAGGCTTCTATGTTTTACTTCACTACTGAATTGCTCATATGACTGAGCTCCTTCACAGATGTTCTGAAGAAGTATTTGAAAATTCAGTTAAAGATTTTTAAAAATGCACTTTGTGTTCCTGAACTTCCATCAAAAGCTTGGTTAGTGGTCTGACTTTTTTACAGATTCCTGTGGCTTTTTTCAGTCCTACTTCATTTAAAGAGAATCATTATGGACTTCTGTGGAGCTACTGAAAAGTTAAAATGTACAGAATTGTGCTTCTTTTCAACAAAATATCAATCATCTGCTGCTGAATCATCAAAAAATGTGCAGTTAGCCCTTCCTGAGATTTCATTAGTTATTAAATTTAGGAAAAATGCAGCAGAAGTATTAAAGTTTTCATGGTTTGTTGACTTATTCACTATTTGTTTGGAAGTTGGTTGGAGTTTTATTTTATATGATTCTTTGCCCAGAAGAAGCAACTACTTGGCAGGGTATGATTGTTGGGTGAGGGTTTTTTTGTTTGTTGGGTTTCTTGTTGTTGGTTTTGGGTTTTGGTTTTTTTTTTTCAATTTCCATTTGAGAAAGTAGTAGTTAAAATCTAAAAGCAGCATATCATCTCTTCAGTCCTTTGGTCACACCTGAGCTTTGAGCAAAACTATGCCACTCTTGAAGTCTCATTAATACCAAGAGGACAAATGTCATGTCATGAAAGCATTTCCTAAAGTCACTTTAGAAAGACTAATAGATGATGTGATATGACACTGTAGCCATAAATAAAAATTTCTGCTGAATATGACACAGAAGGCAGCTCAGAAAATTATGATAAGATGACAGAAGAAAAATTCACCAAAAGAAATCAGTTTTAAAGACAGAGTAGAAGTAGGAGCATGGAATTGGACCACTGAGGATAATAAGGGTTCACCTCCTACATTACACCGAGTCATATTGACCCCCACACAGTTGAAGATCAGACAACTGTGGCAGTTTTTTATGCGCACTTCTCTTAATGTCCCAGAAACTTGCAGTCTCTTAATACCAATGGTGGTGGTGCAAAGGGGAAAAGAACATTATTGTTACTAGAAAAGAAACCAGAACTCTGAAGACATGTTTCTTTTTTAGTTAAAGGAGGGATTGGACAGTTTTGGAAAGCCAATATTCTAAAACAAGGAAAACAATAATGATATGTCAGCTGTTATAAAGAAAAATGATTCTGACAAAAAAAGTTTCAGTCATGGGAAATAGTCTTGAAACCAGATTCTGTTGTTAGATTTATTAAGGGTTTTGTTTTCTCACTTTTTTGACAGCAATGTGGAAACTCAAACCCAGCATTCAAACTGCAAAAATTACATACAAAAATAAATATTGGTGCTGGTGAAGGAAGATATTTTTTAAATAGTTCTATGTCTCAGGCAGACAAAAGCTCATCTTGAGCCCATTTTTAAGCATTTCCAACACATGGGACACATTTGAGATTTCTTCATAAAGTACGACCAACATGTTAAAGTGCACTAAAAGTTTGAGCCAACCCCAAAAGCTTTTCTTTTTATAAGTTTCCTACCACTTAAAATAATATGTTCTACCACACACACACATATATACATCTATACACTCTATGTATATGAAACTGGTTTTATATGTTGAGGTATGGTTTTACCTAAATTCTTTTAGTATTTTAATGCACACTTTTAAAGTTTTTAATATTGGAGTGAAGGTACCCTGGTGGTATATAAAATTTGTTTAATTCATTGTTTTGCTGTCTACCTTTAGTGGAAAAAAAAAATACAGTATTCTCTTTGAGGCACTACATGGCAATTCACAAGTCGTGCCTTTATTTTCTAGCCCTACCATTGGGCTTCATGTATAACAGAAGAATATTGAATCCTTTTGCTCTGTAAAATAGGAATAAGATTTTCCTTAGGAGGAGTATCCAAAGGAATGAAACAAGACCACATGCATAAAAATAAAACAAATTTTGGAGGCAGCTTGTGGCTTTATACAGTAGTATCTTTCTGTCTCAGTGCTGCTGATGCATCTTACCACCCACCAGAAGATCATTTTGTTGTAGCCTCCTCCTTGCTCTCAAACCCTGCTCCGGATGGTGGGAGGGAGGCAAAGGGCCATCAGGGCTCTGTGTTCATTGGGTTTTATGTAACTGTCATACTTAGATTAGAAGATTCAGGCCATCATAACCACTTTCTTAGGCATTAACTTCTGTGAACAACAGATCCATAAATTTCTTTATGACTATAAGTCCTTAGGGTGTGGACATAACCCCACCATATGTCTGCATGAAGCACAAGGCACTAGGACTATAGGACAATACTGGAACAGGAGAGAAATAAAGTAACAAACTAATCAGACTAATTTAAATGTCATTCTTAGTGATGAGAAGTAGGTAGCAATGCTCATAAAATGAGAATTGACTTATTTTTCCCTTGTGTTTCCCTTTATCTCCTTAGAAAATACAATGTTGCTGTATAATTTTAATTTAATGATACTTAAAGCAATGTATAGCATACTGTGTCACTGAATACCCCTCCCTTCTTTTTTTTCCCCCAAAACAGTGTCAAAAAATACATATTGCTCTGAATGTCTTGCATTTGATGGTATTGAGGAGTGCTTTACTAATACTTGAGTTTAGCAGCGCTAATACTTCTGAAGTGGTGTAAGTAATAAAAAGTATTTTAGGTTATAGAAGAGAGACATTTAAGCAAAGAGAAATATACAATAATTTGAATATTTCCTGATTCTGGATTTAATATTCCAGCTCTGTGAAAGTCAAGTACCTAGTGGGAGTACACACTAAAGATTACAGAATTATAGAATGGCTTGGGTTGGAAGGATCTTAAAGACCACACAGTTCCAACTCCCCTGTCATGGGCAGGGATACCTTTCACTAGACAGTATTGTTCAGAGCCCCATCCAGCTTGGCCTTGAACATTTCCAGGATTTCATCATGCTGACAAACAACGAGCAAATAAATAATCAAGAAAATGACCCTCACTTGTGGGACAAATTTTTCTACATGCAGCTTTCTGTTGATGTCCCACTTTAAAACTCATTAATTTTGAAACATTTATAGGGAAAATTCAGCACAGCCAGTTCACTAACTCATTAAATGTATTGGAATAGCAGTGATGGTCACAGTGTCATAGCCATTAAACTGTGTATAGATTTAAAAGGTAGCATGCCTGGTGCCGCTGGTGTCCTCCTGTTCAAGACACTGGACCAACACCAGTTAGGGTTCACCTGGGAGATAGGCAGGACTCACTGCACTGGATTGGAGCAAAGGTCAGTCTGGTTTGTTTTCCTGACCCCAGCAATGAGTAGAAGAGGCTAAAGGAGGGTTTCAAGAGCAGGGCAAATGCATGAGATACTTTTCTAAGCACTCTCCCAAGCCCTCATTTTCTGTTACATTTCTTTAGGAAGACCAGAGTGGACCTAGAGGGAAAGAGAGATTACTCTCTTCCAGAGAGTCACATGACCTGATTTGGGAAGGAGAGTGAGAAGAGGGGAATGGAGAAAACCTTGCAGTAGCAACCCTGTGTGAAGGAAAGGAAAGAGTGGGGGAAAGTTGTAGCAGGGAGCAGGACCCTGCAGCTCATGGAGGGAGGCAGTGGAACTGTAGTGAGAGCAACAGACAGTTGTCATTCACTTTCTCAGACACATCAAACTCTTTCCAGGTCCCTCTAATGCCCGGGGGGTTGGGTCCTTTTCATCTGCTCTAGGATCTGGCTGGTTCCTCCCTGCTTTGTTCCCTGGCCACAATGATCAGAGAGGTTGGTAAGAATTTGTTGAGACTCAAAAAATCACTAAGTGAATTAAAACCAAGCATGTAAAAATATATTTGCTTGCAGAGTATGTAGAAGGAGAGACACTTCCTATTTCTGATCCATCTGTCCAAATCACTCTGAGATCTATTTTCAAAGCTAATTATCATATTAGGTATTTTAATAAAAAATTGATTCTTTAGTCACCTTCAATTAGGTTGTCATAAACAAGGTATAGACAGAGCTAAGCTCTGGCCAGCTTGTCCCACTGCACACTCATTTTGGATTTTTTTCTTAGGTTTTTCTCTTCAGTTTTTACTGAGGGTCTCATAACAATTTGCAATAGTTCATTAGGCAGTATTATCACTGAAATATATAATTGCTGTACGGATCACACTTGGTACTAAAATACATAATTAAAGCATAGTATTAGATTCTGCTCTTAGTTTCACCAGTGAATTTAAACAGGTCATTTAGTGGCTCAGAGAAAAATTCTATTGATTTTTCATATCCCAGAAGATGTCCATTGCAATGTAGAGGCCTTGAATATGCTTGTCTGCTTTCTTATGTAGGTGGCTTAAGGAATATTGAGTACCTTGCAGCTGGAGGCTGTCACGTCCTGCTAAAGAGCTACCAGTTAGTATCTATCAGGCAATATTCTGTTTTAACACTTTCTCTGTTTAGTACACCCAGTTTTCCCCAGCAGGTGCAGTTCTGAAGGTACAGTCACCTGAGATCCATCAGGAACTCTGTTGTGCTCTGTGCCTTTCAGGTTTTGGGAAACCTAAGCCTTTCCATATTGCCAATGTATTTTTTAAAACTATACTCATTTAAGAATAAGGAAAGACATTTTCTCTAATGAAGAGACTTTTATTCTTATTTTCACTTGCTATTGGGTTTCCAATTAATTAATAGCATAAGTATTTATGATTAGAGACTTTTCTAGTCTAAATTATTTGTAACAACAAGTTGTCTTCGGTTATCCCTTGAAGAAGGCAGGCAACACATTCTCATTTCCCCTAAAAATCTTCAGATGTTCCCTGCCATTTTGTTCTAGGAGGAACTTTTGCCTCTCTCATATGTTTTTATTTTCACACTGAATTTTCTGCAAATGTAGTTAATTAAGGCCTTAATCTCTGCCTGGAGTCCTGCGACCTTCTAGGTGGTCAGAATAGTCTTAAGATAATTAAAATATTTTATGAAATCATGCATCATTAACAGAGTTCACTGTGGATTCAACTCCAGACCTTGAGGTCCCATATCATGCACATTGTAACCTGCCATAATGCTTGCTGACTCCTTACCAAGGGTTATTGACTCCTCACACACTTGAATTGCCATTGCATAACAACCAGAACATGGTTATTCCAGCCAGACCCCATGGTGGCCCACATCTGCACTTGAGAACCAGGGACAAACCATTAATAATATGAATGATAGCCATATCATACCACCTAGATAATGCAAGTTAAGTAGAATTACCTACTGGAGAATCTGAAAATGCCTATGGATAGTGAAGTTCTTAAGATGCAGTGTCACTAGCCTTTATACTCTACTGTAGCATTCTGATACCATGCTAACTGTCTCTTACCCGACCTTCACAGTAATGTTCTGCTTAGAAATGCAAAGAACTCTTTTTGAGCCTTTCACAACTAAGGATGAAATCAGTGATACTTTTATAACCACCACAAGGGCATATTATAGGTATTTGCTTTGTCATTTTCCCTATTCTACCTTAAATGTAATACAGAATTATACGCTTCAAGCAGCTTTTCAAAATCTGATCTGGCCAAGACAGGCTTTCCTCCAAATTTTTAATCCTTCTAAGAAATTCAATTTTGCTTTTGATTTCTTGTTTCCATTTGGGGTGCTAATCTGCTGGTTCAGTTTATTGGCTGTTTTGCCACTTCAAGGTTTCTGTCCTTTCTATGGTCTTATTGTAAGACTTTCCTATCCAAGACTGAATTTTCCAGTGTTTCAACTGTAACATAGTCTTTATGGCTCCCTGTCTCAGCTACAGTACCTAAGTTCCTTCTTTTGGGGAAGTACTTCTTCTCAGTCAAACATTCTCTTTCCTTCCCTCACTTCTGCCATCTATTTTACATTCAATATATTTTACAGGAACACTTTTCTCCCCATAACTATTCTATTTCTGTATTCTTTTTCTCACTCTTGTCACAGCAAGACAAAGTGTAGTTCAGGACAGGCTTCATTCTTGAACTTTTCCTTTTTTTATTCCCTGGAAATAAATCAGAAGACTAACAACAGAAAAACCTCTCATCCCTCCTCCCCCAGAAAGAAGTTTCTTCGTACCCAAGACTTGTGGCATCAAGCTTTTTGGTAACTAGTCCTTGCCTGAAGAAAAATTATACTCCAGATCCCCTTCAGTTGCCTAAACATAGGCATCTAGCACTACTTTGTACACCATAGGAACCTGGCTTGCAGCTGCTGAGTGCCCAGAAAGCCAAGGTTTCTCTTAAGTCCTGTGTCATGCCTGCCAGTCCCAGAACAATATTTTGGATAGTCTAGGACACCTCAAATTGTACCGAGCTCCTATATTTAGGCAACTGGATCATTTTCCGCATGGCATTGGGGATTAAATAAATTGTTCTGGGATTAAATAAATCACTTTCTGGAAGACACATTCCTTCCATTGACCCAAACTACTTGCTTACATGCTTAGCTTTCAGACAGCTTGCCATTGGTGAGAATAGCTATACTCTGAAACTGTGTCTGCCCAGCAAAACGGTGTATGACTGGCAGATGCCTCTCATGGCAAGCCTAACTCTGGCCAGGTAAGAACAGGAGGAGAAGATGACATACCACAAAGCTAGGGTGTGAAAATACCTACGCCACTGATACAGATTATCTTAGAGAACTCATATGCTGGCTACTACCATGTTCTAGAGCTGATGCTGTCACATCTCAATAACTATCATCTAACAGCTACTGTGCTATTTTAGATTAGATTAACCAAAGTATGACAGCACAGGGTGCCTTCATTTTCCTTATTAATGCTTTGTAATTATTAAACTTCCTCCAGCATAGCACATTTTATTTGAATGTCATACAATCATCGTTTTCTCCAGATAAAATGTGAACATATTTAGCAATATGTGAATATCTTCCAACCTTTTTTCTTTGTGCTTTTTTTTAATATTATACTGATTTGCTTTCCCAGTCTATCCATACCACTTTACTTTCATTCATTCCCTATGAAATCAGTCTAAACCTTCCCACAATAACATTCTCAAACCATAGCTATTCGAAAAGCTATGTACCACAAGAATCATTGTAACTGTGCTATCAATAAAAGGTAATTGCCCAGAGAAGCTGTGGATGCCCCATCCCGGGAAGTGTTGAAGACCAGGTTGGATGGGGCTTTGAGCAATTTGATCTAGTGAAAAGTGTCCCTGCCCATGGCAGGACAGTTGGAACTACATGATCTATAAGGTCTCTTCCAACCCAAACCTACAATTCTATTACAATTGTACACTGCAATGTTTGGAGGACTATTGAGAAATTCTGTAGCAATTTTGAATAAGTGGTTGGTTTGTTTGTCAGTTTATGATGTCCTTCTTTTATTTCCACAATCACATCTGAAAACAATAATCCTTCTATTTTATCCTCTGAGTGTTCAGTTATGGTTCATGAAAAGCTGCCATTTTATTTCTCTTTTCCCATTGCTCCCATCTTATAAACTGCTCCATTATTTAGATTGTCTTTACTCTGCCTTGTTTCCGCATGTGTACCCCTGTAGTATACACAACAGTGATTTCTCTGAAAATAGCTATTCCTCTTGCACAAATGTTAAGTGTTATAACAGGATTTTAGTCAGAACACTTCAATGTTATGTCAATATGATCTATTTTCATTTACAAAAAGACTTGGAGCATTATCAGAGCCACATTCTCTGTGTTAAGGCATACAGGGATAAATAAGACATGCTGGGGATTGCGTCGCTCCACCAAAACTGACAACAGTAAGGGTGGGTGAGCTGGATCTCACTCCATCTAGGGCAGAATTGCTTGTTTCCACTGAACTGCAAATTCTTCCCTCATGCTTATACAGAACTGAAAATTATGTAATCAAGATATGTTTACACCCCACACAGAGATGTATAAACCTAAAGGTATTAGAGCTAAGACAGAAAGCCTATAGTCTAGTGCTCCTGTTTGTAAGATTTTATGCTCAAATTATGTCTCAAATAATAAGCTGAAACCAAAAACAGTACAGAAATATGGAGACATAGAGATGGACTAAAATGAAGCTAGACTGAGGCATTTTCTTTTGACTCGCTATTATTATTTGCTTAGTAAATTCCAAACAAATTGCAGAGTAACATCAATAGGAAAGTATTTGTGATTTACTGACAAAAATACGGTTGCATTGATGGAAACTCTGACTTAACCTTATAAAATAACTCATTTCCAGAAGTCAGAATTTTCAACTGATGCATACCTTCTCTGTGCTGAGGCCGAGTTTCCTCCCTATAGTCACTGAACTCATTCTTCTGACTCAGGCCTGCTTGAGGGGTGGAGAGGGAAGAAGAAAAACACTCAGGAGATAAAAATGTGTCTGTGGCCTCCTAACTGTGTTTCCTGTAAGTTCAGTTTATGATTTGGGATTTGTAAACTGTTCGGAATGAGAATTAACAATTTGGAAATGTTATTACGTTTAAACCATTTTAGGCAGTGCAGTGGATAAGCACTATTCAGGTACTGAAATCAAAAGCACTGAGTGTTGACCTGTCTCTGCTAAGAGGGAGCTTGACCAGCCTTGCTCAGCTGGCCCAGCGACACCTATTGCCACTGTGCTCTTCAGTACAGCAAGATGAACTGAGCTCAGTTTGTTTGATTAGGAGACTTAGACATAGACTTCCCTGCAGTGAAACAAGAGGAAACACTGAAAACCTTGAAGGTTAGAAGTGAAATGTACATGAAACTAAATTTGATTTTCAGCTTTATTAATAATAATTTTTCCAGTACTCAAAGTTGGCTTTAGTACTTGTTATTCATGGGCTGACTTTATGCACAGTATCATGCAAGAAAGGGTTGGTTTTCCTTGGAAAGCCTTGAGCCTTAACCACATCAGTCCCTTACTGGCAGATGACTCCAGAGATGAAATCCCCACAACTGGACTTGAAGGAGTAGCTTTTTAGCTGCCACAGCATCCTGAAGCATATACCCAAAGTATCTGTGTTTAAAGATCTCCTGCAGACCTAACAGGATCCAATGTGAAATACAGACCTAAGGTAGATGAACACGTTTTCTGAAAGGAATGAGCTGCCAAGTGTTTGCTCTATCTTTACACTAATATTAGTCTAATAGCCTCGTTCAGCTGTAGAAACACATCAATAGCCCAGGTTTAGGCTGATTTTGCAGAGTAACAAGATTGGTACAGACTGTACTAAAGTCCTGCACAGTTTTAGCTTTGACAAGGGTAGGAAGAAAGACAAAGAAGATTTCATCATCCTCTTTTATGACTTCCTTCATATCCCAAGGAAAGAAAGAAAGAAATTTCCAGGAACTGCCATTTAGACTGTCTGTTCTCAGTAACCCTCTGAGAGGATTACACCTGCATAATCAACTGAAATTAGTATGGTTTTGTGAGGGATTTTTTTTGCAGGGGAGAGGGTGCATGATTAGTTTCCAGAGAATTGACTGTATTTATCTAATATTTGCCTGCTAACGCTGTTTTCAAATGTATTTTAAACATCTTGAGCAATTTATTTAAAGAAGGCATACAAGACTCAAAATTCCTACAAACTAACTGTGGTGTTAGGGAGAAAGACCCAAATTAGTGTCTCCACTGAGGAAAGGCAGTCAGAATTAGTTTCATTACACCACAGTTGCATGGTCAGAGATTGTACACATTTGCCAGCAAGCAGACCACATATAAATAGTTTCATATGCTGTCTTTGACCAACAAAGTGTCCATGGGACACAAGGCAGTTCATAGGAAACTGAACTTCATTAACTTTGCTCCTCACAGAAAATCTTGCTGTTATAAACTGGAAGACAAAATTCAGAGAATAGGGAGAAAAACAATAAGAAAGAATTATATAGCCTGGCTTCAGAACAATGGTCTAGTTACTAATTTAAAACAGATGTTCTGCTCTCAATAGTTCATAAACAGATAAAGAAGGAAAAAGGAAGCTTATACTTGAAAAGTAGTAGATCTCTGTTCTAACACATTGGTTCAGATATAGACTTGAAGATTTGGATACCAATCTGCTGGATCTGCAGCATTGGTCTGGAAATCTCATAAAAGCACCCTCTTCTTGCTGTATTTTAAATGCTGTCCATTTCTGGTATCAGCTGAACAGCAATATTGTTGAGAATTGAACAGGAATAATTAATAGGCCACAGGAGAAGTTCAATTAATCACATTCAGACTCTTCTAACATTTAGTTTTATTCAGACATTTTGGATTTTCAATTGCCTGATTTAACAGAATCAAATTTTCCTTGAAAGAAGGAACTTCAGCTATGCACTGATGCAACCCAGGTACCATGGATTTGTTTTGGAAGTAGTATTTCACTAAGTTCACTGGAAGTGGGGGATGGACAAGGTTTTTTCACAACTATTTCAACTAAGTATCAGGGTCCTCTCTCACTTTCAAGCAACAGATTTTTTGGCAGATAAATTATTAATTTGGGAAGGATAAATTAAATCTGAAAAGGTGAAGTCAGCAAGTGATTTTCCTCTGGTCTGGGAATCAAGCATACATTCCCTTCTTCTCTGACAGAGGGACTGCAAGAAGCTGCCTCAGCAACTTTCAAATTTTGTTCTGAGTAGGAAACAAGGAACACGAAGAGGCCTCTAAAGTGGGCAGAGAACAAAATTCTCAGGCTGTACTGTGTCTTGTTTCAGAGTACGTCTCTCCAGACTCTTGCCAAAACAGACCTATTTGGAAATATTGTTACTGTCTTAAAGAAAACTTTAGTCCTATGACACCAGGCACATAGGTAGGGTGAACCATCTGTTACACAATTCCTTGTTTTGTGTGAATTCCTCTAGTCCTTTCATCCACAGATAATTTTTTATCTGTTACTATATTTTTGTTGGGCATCTTGGGGCAGATTTTCAGCTTCTCTATGTGAATCTATTGCACTATACATCTTGAGTAGTTCAGCTATGAAGAAAAGTAGATGACGACTTTGATTATTCGTCTCGGGAATACACCTTACCCACAAAACTTTGCTTCACATTTAGCTCATGAATTATGGGATCTATGGGATTATTCACAAGTTTGAAATTAAGCATATGCTTTTACACATTGTTGGATCAGAAACTGGAGTTATGGCTTATCTGTGCCAAGATTCATTTTTGTTCTCTTGAGGAAATAGAACAAACTACAAAACTTACATCTGGAGGCTAATTTGAGCTTCCTTCACATTCAGGACAGAAGGATGGGATTTGAATGAATCCTTATTCACTATTATAGGAATCTATTGCCTATTTAAGAAAACATAATATTTTCTAATCTTATGTTCCTGTAATTAGTAGAATTTGTCCACTGTGTTTATGACAATTTTATGCACAATAATGTGTTGCTAGTAAAAGGAGCAGAGAACCATACTCAGAATTTAAATTAGCAATCAGAATGTAAAAAAGAAAAATGTGGTTTGTGTCATAGATATAAAGCTAAATACTTGCAAAGCAGAGCTTTCATTTTCTTTCATTTAATCCAAAAGTACTTAAATAAAGTAGCTTCTTAATTCTGTTTTTAATCAGCTTTTACAAAGAACAATTCAGAGAAACAAATAATATCAATTATGATGAGAAAGAAATATTAGTGAGCACTATGACTAAACATAGTGCTATGAAAATATTACTGAACATCATTTAGTACCTCTTCCCTTTCTTTTCCTCCCTTCTTCCTTTTCAATAATATATTATGTACCTTATAATTTTCCTAGTCAGTAGACTATTGATAAAAAGAATATGAAGTAGTTATGATCTGAATTATTGCATTGAGTGATTTAAGGAGTTTTTATGCATTCCATGTTTTTTCATAACTAAAAGAAAAATGGATGGAAAAGGACTCTCAGGCAGCCTACAATAAAGGCTTCTGGTTTTAGCTCTGTAGTTAGAGCATTCAGTTAGTTTAGAGTGCTAATGGCTACCATTAGATCTGGAAATTGTTTCATGTGTTTTTAAGACATTTTGGTAACTCCTCCTTACTCCTGAAAATGCAGAACATACTCATGGATCCTGTAAGTTCATCTGTCCTGACATGAGGAAGAACAAGTCCCCTCTACATTTTGTTTGGGGCTAGTAACGGATGCCAGAGTTAAACGTAAACTAAATAGTGTAATTAAAACAGAAGACTGAGTCACTTGTTTGGGAGAAGGGAAAAGGGAATGGAACTCTCAAGAACAACCGATTCAGGGCGCTACATGTAAAGGCTGAAGAAAAATTGTCATGGAACAAATAATGTAATGTGTTGGCATCAGCAGTAATGGTGGAATAGAGATGTTAGTGCCTCATGATTGCTTAATGTTAAGTGTCAAATGTAATGCATACAGAAAGACTTCCGCATTTAGCAGCACAAATCTGAAAAGATGAAAAGGAAAAACAAAACAAATTGCAAAGAATTTGTGTCAGAGGTGACACTGCTGCTAAGTATGCTTCACATCTGCTCTTCTGTAAAATATTTAGGAAGCAATTTTACGTTTGTTAAGCACAACAATACTAGTCCAGTAGCTAATATTTGCTTGTATGTTTTTGTCAGAGGGTCCAGACCCCTCAGTACTTTTAAGAACTGTGCCTTTGCAACAAAGACTGCTAAGATTTTTCTGTAATATAGAGCAGGACTTGAGCAGGAATTATTATAAATAAAAACATGGTCAAGATGTTGGCTGATCATTACTGAATACGCTTGAACATAACATGTGCTAGAGTGAGTGTTTCCTGCATCAATTTATTTTGTTTTATTTCTCATTCTCTAGGCCTTGTCTGGACTTGATCATAAACAATAGAAGTATTGGTTTTGCACTTACAAAGGAGAGCTTAGGGGCTTGACTCTGCCAGAATGACCGTCTTGTGAGAAATTTGGGAGTATCATTGTGATTTCTCACATGGTTGTACTCAGAAAGTCCATATTTTAACTTCTGGAGTAGACATCATCTTCTTGTTGAGAAGCAGATATGGCTGTAACTGTCCTCAAGAATGCTCTGTTTTCACAAGGCTCAGCTGTGAAAGGACTGGAGGTGGCCTGCAAAGCCTCGTCCAGTTCTATTACTTGCTGTGGACCTTGTTTAAAGGCTCAAGATTATCACAAGTTACCACATATCAAGGCTAAACACCTGAGTGCACAGTCTTGGCAAAAATAAAAACTTAGGTTATGAATTCACAAGCAACTGAGTCACTTCTAATTGATCACTACAGCCACAGGGACTCATTTTATTCTCTTTCAACTTACTCTTCCATTTCTTTGCCTTTTCCCTTCTCTCACCCCATCCCCTGTCTCACAGCTCTCATAAAACACACCACTGAGAAAACTCAACATCACTGAGTTGTCAGAAAACCACCCAGTTCTCTTTGTAAGGGTTTTGTTGGTTTGGATTTTTTGCAGTATCAGTGAGCTAAATCTAGTCAGGGTGTGATGCCATGTGTGTATGACAGGGTTCAATACTCTCTCTGACCAGGTTCTGTTATATATTCCACATGAAAACAGTTTAATGTTTAGTACCAAATTTACTTATTTGCATATACTTGACATTAAATGGGATTTTGATTTAGCACAGTGATACCGCAATGTACTGAAATCACAATACAAGCACAGTATAGCAATTGGAACATAGTTAAATTACAATATAGAAGCGATTCCCATTACCAGTGCTTGTAGACTCACTGTTGTGACTCTGGGCAACCCCAATTGCCAGGAAAGAATATATGGAATATGTATCTTTCCTGAGCCTTTCATTAGAGAGGTTTGGTTGTCAGTCACAGTGCTGCAGCTGATGTATAATAAGCACAGAGAGCTCAGAGCAGGGAGCAAGAAAAGAAGGAGGAGGGACTGGGAAGTATGAGATGCTGAGTCAGTTTATTTGGCCTCATGAATTTGCATCTCTGGTTTAATTCACCATCCTTGTGGACTACAAAACTCCTACCCAGTACTGAGAGGCACACATAATGGTAATTACACACAAATCCTACCTCCTCTTGCATCTGTATTGTACTTTAGCATCTGTATTTTCCCTACTATACCATCCATCATCAATTTCTGGAAACATAATCTTGGAAATCAGCTTCTCTTGAATAAGGAGGAAGGAAACAAAATTCTTATTGCCCATTACTGATCTCCTCTGTTCAAATCAATCAGAAGTAGTTCTAAGTCTGACTTTCTGAATACCCTCATGGAAGATTTCAGAATCACGTAGAGACCCCCCATGCTACTGATAAATAGATTATGCTTCTTCCAAAACTAACTGACTTAAAGCAGGATTGATCTTTGAAATATGTAATTTATTCTGTTTTTAAGGTCAATTCTCAGTGGAGACCTAAATCCACAACTTCAGCAGCACTGTCAATTGTGGCCAGTCCAAAGGGTAACATCTTAAGCAGAACAGCAGTGCAAAGCACAAGCACACACACATGCTGGCTCTGACAGAAATTTCCCGTGTTTTCTAACTTCAAAGCAAGACCAGTAATATCAGTCTGCAGCAGCAGTTCTAGAGAAACTATGCAGGTTTTTAGGAGCTATGGAAAAGATTATTTAAAACAAAAAGTTGTTGGCTCAGTTCACCCTCATAAGGACAATCAGAATGGCAGCATAGAGTCCACATCCACTGTTTTATAGAACAGACAAAAAATCTTTACAGTTGGCTGTAGCCAGAGCTTCATTTACCACTGGCTTCTGGCAAACATTTTCTGCTCAACCCATTTCCATCCTTTACATTTCTTTTGAAAAGAATGAAAGTAAAAATTGTCAAGCCCTCATTTAGCTAACTGTCAGTGTTTGTAAGGAAGAAATATGGCAACTCTTGGTTTTTCCGTATTTTCACATCTTAGAACATATATGGACAACTTTCTGTAGGAAGGGTCCTATATGTCTCAATAGCTTGAGCTCAAAGCATTTTGAAAGGAGCTGTTTATCATCCTCATTAAGGGAAAGGAGCAATGAAGCTTACAGTTGAAAAGTAGTTCGGACTTTGTCACTGGCAATGAATAGTAGATATTTGCTTTGGACTCCCTCTCTCAGCTCAAAGGCTAATGCCTTCACCAGTCTGAACACTCTTTGTCAATGTTTTGTGACTTTTGCCATTCAATAAAAAGATGCAGGAAGTCACAAATGGAATAATAGTGATTTGCCATGGAAACGTCAGTGAATATTTCAATGAAATGAAAACAAGTCGCTGTGTATATCCAGATCCTTAGACTGTGACAAAATTCCACCAACAGTCATGTCTGGTGCCATAGGTTATCCATGACATCTACAGGGGAATGACAAACAAGAAACAGAATGTATGGGTGACCTGTAACCTTCTAAACTAGCATTTGAATGCCATGCAGGATATCTTGGGGCATCAAAAAAGGCAAAGTGCACTCATGTTTAACTAACTGCATTGAGCTCATGACATTTGCCTTTATGTTTCCAGGATGCTGAGAAAGGAAGGGATATTAAAAAAAAAAAATATCATGTCCATGCTTAAATACAGTCCACAACTTTTGTCTACAATATGTTCTTTGTATAGCTAATGTTTGGCAAGAATCACCTCTGAGAAAAGACAGTAATTGTCCTAAGTAAGTTAGCTCTAGGCAAACTGTGACTTTAAAATGAGACTCACTGCAACTGTACTGCCTTGGGATTGGTTTTTTGTGGGTTGTTGTTTTTTTTGGGGTTTTTTTTTGTGTGTGTGTGTGTGTGTGTTTTTGGTTGGTTGTATTTTTATTATTATTATTGTTTTAACTATTAAGCATCTTTTGCACAATACTGGGAGAAAAGACAAGCTAGGAAATGCTAGTTTGTGGGTTACCTTTTATCATCTTAAATCATCTTCCTCATTTGACAATGAAAACTTTAATTACATGAACACGGAACATTCTTGTCACAAATTCCTTGCCTCATTGAAGAAAGATTGCATGTAACAAACAGGTAACACATAGTTCTTATCATGTTTTCAAGGTGTTTGTTGATATGCTTTTTTAAAAATACCGAGAATCTGGAATTGCTCTGTCATGCCTATCTTCATTCACACTGGACTTGATTTACCCAGAATGGAATACCAGAGTAGAAGTGGATTAAGATGGTTTGAGAACCTGAATTCTTACATCCCCTGCCTCTGTCTCTCCAGTTTGAATTTGATCAGTCGTTTTTGTTTTGGTTTGTTGTTTTTTTTAGTTCTTTTCTAGCAAAAAAAAAGCAAATCAAGAATAGTAAAGTCTCTATCAAAATTATGCTAGGATGGAGTGTCTCTGAATTGAGTTAACCTAATAGTTTGAAAACACAATTTTTTAAAGCATCTGCTTCGTGAGGTTTGGAAATTGATCTGCTTTAATGACAAATTAAAACCTAAAAACCCTTTTATGTGAGACTGGTGTTAATGAAACCTCTTCACACACAGCAATGTAATCCTAATTGCAACAGTTTTTCTTACAAGTAATGGAACTGGATTTCAGTCAAATATGGTTCTTTTGGGTCATTAAACTATATGGTAGCATTAGGCATGTACATTCACTGTCTCATTACCACCGTGTGAATCTTTACCATCCCAAGTTTACGCAATAATTATTTTTTGTTTAGCATATAGTCTATAAAGCTTGATAAGGCAGAGATCAGCCTTCTGTCTTATGTTTGCACAGAAATCCACCTAAAGGACCTAGGACTGAGTTTGTGAGATACCTCCTTCATCACAGTCCACACAGAAATTAATTTGTAACAGACTCTTCTCCAAAATACTTGAGCAAGGGGCATCATTATTCAACTTTATTCTGAGTCTGAGCCTGACTGTTCTGCCCAATGAAGCCTTCAAGAGGAATTCTTCAGCACATATCCATTGCTTTCCAATGGATCACATCACCTTTTGTTTCTGCCCATACTCTAAAAGACTAATTATGTTGCACATCTAAAAGAATTGCATAGCTGTAAAAGAGTGTTTACTAAAGGACTAATTAGTGTGTAAGTACCAACCACAGCTACAAGAACTGGAAAAGGAAGTCATATAAAGGGGTTGTATTCATCTATTCTAAATAAAAGCAGGTGTAGTGATCATATTGAAACTGATGGCATTTGGCCTGTACAAAGCACAAGAAACCCTTTGTTGTGATATTGCTAGTTCTGGCATGGGAAGAGCTGCTTATTTACTGAGACCAAAGTCTTCTGAAACTGTGAGAGATTCGCTTCTCCAGTTAGATGTGCTTAATTTACTCTCAATGTACTCTTTGTCTGTAAGAAATGGCCCATCCACCCAGAAAAACTGTTTCTGTTTTGTAGAGTAAAACTTGACTGAATTTATAATAGGAGATGTTCTGCATCAGTTGTCCAGTTAAAGATGAACGAAAGAACTGCATTGTCTGCCAAGACCTGAGTTCAAGGAGCCTGTGTCCCCCATACAATTATTGATGATGATTTTGGCAACCAAGCAGAGTGGGAAGCTGTATCCTTTGTTCTTCTTCAGAGCATAAATTGTGCAGATGTATGTTTACTGATGCAATTTGAACGTGTATGGATAAAGCTGAAGGGCAAGTCTGTGGTCCTTCCTGCCCTCAGAAGAACTAAAATGTAGCTCCTGGACTATTTTATCAGTATGACGTAGCTACGTGTGTTATTAGCACTGTCCGTGCTGGAAAGGGACTTCAGCCATTGGCACCTATAAAAGATAAGAGTAAAGCAGTTTCTAATTACTGCCTGTAAGGTACTAGAGCTCTCAAATGTGGTCAGATGTAGAACCACATCTTTCAAGTATGTAAAAACAAATGCTCAAGACTTCTCTTTCCTTATTTGTCTTACACCAATCTAATGCCAATACATAGGCTGAGGCTTCTTTGTACTCCTGGTTAGAATTTGTCCAAGGGAAATACATCAGGAAAGCAAGGCATGAATAAGCCATCATGTAATATCACCAGAGAACTGGAGGTTCTATACCCATAAAATTATCTTTTTCTACTTGCAAATCAAATTTTTTTACTTGTGAGGCTGAGAAGAATCACAGCTAGCTTCTCTATGACATGTCCTGGTCTGGGTTGTGTTGCAATAGACCAACACATAAACCTACAGATGGAAACAGATCTTCTTGACTTCCTTTTGCATATTGTTCTCCTACACACCCATAGAAGTTAAAGCATCTTCAATTAATTTCACACTTAAAGTTCACACATGCTTAAATCAAAAAACCTTGATCTTGTCAATATTTTTATCATACAGTTTATTGCACAGTCATTAAAAATTATCTAATGTACAAATGCCAAACTTCAAGATAATCAGATATTTGAAGTGTTCTTTTGTTTCTTGGATTGGTCAAGGAATAAATAACATGGACCCCAATTCCCTCCTCTGTGACAAAATGATATAATGAGATTGTTTGCATGCATTTGATTTACTTATTAATTTTTAAGTCTCTGTTACTTATTCATTTTTAATGTCTCCATTAGAAAAGAAAAAAATTCCTGTCACATTATGAAACATTTTAATCTGCACCTGACATAAAACCATTTTTTTGCACATGATATTAAACCACTTTTTAAAATAATTGTTTGACATTGTCTCTCTCTCCATGAGCATTTGTTCTTATAAACTTGTTCTCTCATTAAAAAAAAATATCCATTGAGAATGCATTTTTAATACCAAATACACTTTTCAGCACGCATCTTAGTGATCTGCAATACATCCAAGATGTTCAGAATAGTCCAGGAATCTCTTCACTGAACTAGCTGAGTTAAGCACACTAGGGAAAACATATGCATTTCCCCTTATCATGTAGGAATCGTTGAACAAATGGCATTATAAGTTTAATGTTAAAAATTAATATGAAATCAGAGTTCTCCCTACAAGAACATGGTCCCTAAGCTTTCATTAAAGCTATGATCCTGTCCATGTTGTAACAGGAACAAAAGTAATTTTTTCCTATCTGTGCTTACCTGGAACTGGTTATCAAATCAGAACTGGAACCTTATTATGGAGTATATGATGCAACATATCACAATAGCTACAGATTAGCATCAAAGCTGAGGTTGAATGTAATGAAGAAGAACAACATATCTTGACTTGCCATCAGAGTGGATGTGCAGGCCCTTCATTACTCAGACACATTTAAAGGAGGGCAGCATCTCAGTGCAGTGTCAGAAGTTCTTGGTATACTTGTCTTTGTTATGCAATTTTTTATTGTTTCTAGTTCTGTGTTTGTTTCTTGCTGTTTTGCATGAAGCAGTTCACCAATCTGTTGGAAGACTGGAGATAAAATCTGTTAATCTTATGCTATACTTTGCGGTTTATGTGGAAATTCCAGGATTACACCAGTCTCCCAAAATCATATTTCTCAAGAAACAAGGAAATTATATAGATTTCATTTTTGGCTCTAGCTCAATTAAAATGGAAAAGTCTGCAAACTGGCCTTTTGCAAAAAATCTGCTTTGGCTGTCAAAATCCTTGCCCTGTGGAAAACACATGACAATATGAAGACTCCTGTCCAAAATTTCCCTATGTATACACTGTGGAACTGTAATCCTTGTGTGTAAGTGCTGATATTCAGAAATACTTCTTTTTCATGTACTCAAAAGTAAAACTGCACTCCCCACAGCTTTCTTCTCTATTTCTTTTTCTTCCCACCCTTCTCGTGGCATGAGAGCAACTCTGGAGAATGTTTCACTGTCAAGTTCTAAGAGCAGCCTCAGAGAAGCGAAACAACAGGCCAAAACATATTGTCACATTTGTCATAGCTTTTTGTTGTTGTTGTTGTTGTTGTTTTTGACAGTAACTTATGACATATTTCTGTCTTCCATCAGACATTCTTTTATTCTTTATAACATATTGCTCAGTCAAGTCATAACTGTGCTGAGGCATGACAGGACATCCATCTTCTTCACTGAAATGACAAGCAACACATTGTTTTTCTAACAAGCTTCTCTTTTAAGTGCTCAAACTCACCTTCAGTTGACCAATATTAAGCTAACCAAAGAAAGAGGTGGGAAAGCTGTTGGTTTATCACTTAACTTAGAACAAAGGGAAAAATTATTGTCTTGCAAAGAATAATTCTGCTTTTCTGTGCTGAAGAGACATGGCTCTGTGAAGAATCCTTGTCTAACTAAAATTACTTTTATTGATTTAATTTAAAACTCTGTATTGCCTCAGCTCAAGTAAATCAAATGGAACTGACACAGCTCAGAGGAGTTTATCACATCATCACAGCATTAATTTCCTAGATGACTGCATCTTGAAATTACATTAAAAAGTTAGTTTCATCAGTTTTAAAAATAAGAATGGACTTCAGTAGGACCACTGGAAAAAAAGGTTTATTCCAGCAAAGAATTTCTAGAACTGTGAACCATTGCCTGAAAACGACTCCAAAAGATGCCACTGTAGTGCATATCTAACCACTGACACCTGGGTAAGCTCTTAAATGACAAAACTTTAATAGCAGACCTTGAGCTTTTGCAAACCAAATACAGCTGAAACTCCCAAGAAACTGGCCTCCAACATCTGTACTCTTTTATCCATTATGTTTCATATAATATTCTGGAAGACATGAACTGATAGACATGCAATTCCTTTGTATATTTTAGGGTATTTCTGTTGTTTTGCTTCATTTTCTCAAAAGTGACCATTTGATAATTTTTTTTTATATTATTATTTTTATGTTTATCATAGGTTTTAATAGTGCAGTAGTGTTTTTCTTTAATCTTAAACTTGGTTGCTTATAGGGATAAACGACCTTTAAACGACACGTTTGTATATGAGTTTCATCTCATTGTATCAACTTATTTACATGAAAAAAATGCAGCTAGTCACAACTATTTCTTTGAGATAGATTTTCATTTGACTTTAATTAAATGCAAAATATACTCTGATTGCAGGGTAGAATTTTAATGGATGCTGAAATATAACAAATGGGACTAGACAACATAATACTTCTCTCTTACCTTAAGTTTTAAGAATAACTACTGTGAGGAAAAAGGTCCAGAAAAAAATTCTTCCTCTATCCCACCAAATTTCTCCTTTGTCTGACCCATCCGCTCTTTTCATACCTTCACACTATTTTCTCAAGAAAAAAATAATTATTGCTAGTTCACCTAAAGAATTGTGAACACTTGCATGAAGGCAGACGTGCCACCACAACTGGGATGCTTTCTCTTCAGAAGTTGTCTTGTTTGTCTCTTCAGGAATGTATGTAATATATCTAAATATCAACTTCAAATAAGGACTTCAGAGAACAAATTCTACTTCTCATAAACCTGCCATTTAAAATGAAAGTTTGACTGCACTTATTTTCGGAAGGATTTAACCAACGTTTATTTCTCATGCATCCAGAAGAAGCAAAATATCAAGGCTATCAGGAGCAGCACTGTGCAGCAAATCACAGTACAGTTGAAATTGTGTCATCTGCTTGCAGTTTGGAGGTAGCTTAGTTATATTTTTCTGCCTCTGCTTTTCAGTGCACTTTACTTGCTGCATTGCTATGTTTAACTAATTATTAACATATCAGATATGGTGTTTCTTTCACAGACAAACTGTATAACAGGCTATAAAACTTACTCTGCATATGAGACATATGTGACTCTCTTTCAATACATGAACAAGAGATGTGATGCTTCCATGTCACCCCATACTCCCTGCAGGGTACACAGACATACATATTTTGATAGAAAAATCTTAGCCTTAGTACATAGTACTAATTAGTCCCCTACCAAATGCACTTAACAAAGCCTCTGAATATTCACTGAAAATATGTGATATTTCCCCAAAAGGGAGCTTGTTTAAAGAGAAGATCATTATTTCAGGTTAGGAGGTCTCTCATACATTTCACTCAGTGGCCTTGATCTAAAGCCTAAGAAGTCAACATGACGTTTTGCATTGAGTTCAGTGGCTTTGATTGGGGCCACAACAAAATGCCAGTGGGAAAATTTGACCTAGTAGTTTATGGGTTTTAACAAGGAATTTGTTCCCTTATGGTATCTTAACACTGCTAGATTAAGAAGTCTCTTCATCTCCTGAAACACCATGTAGAATAGTCATTAGTTAAAAAGAAATATTCACACATTTTTCAAAGGGTTTGAGTGAGTTTTGAATGAAAAAGCACATGAATTCAAGTTACTAAATTACTCTTTCTCTGAAGTGTTCTCCTGTGAATGTGTAGAGGTATGGTATCATCAATGGTGTTTTTTATGAGTCTACCTTACTGCTCACATTTCACTGGTTGTTTAATGATGGTAGTATTGTTTCAGGCTTTAAGAGGACTACAAACTTTTAAGGGTGGTCTATTAATGCTTCATAACTTTACTTTGCCTTTCTCTTTTCCAGTAAAGGTTATCAACATTTTGTGTGCTAAATTAATTTACTGGCCAATTTGAAAAGTCATCCTGATAAATGTTTCACCTTTATTTCTTTTCATACCTGCACCACATGGGTTGAGTAACAGTGTTAGCATGCCCAAACTTGACTTAAGGGACCAGCAACTGAGCAGTAGTAATCTGGAAAATGGTGTGCTTCACAGGAAGAACTGACTACACAACAGGAAATGGGGCTTGGCTGTTGCCCGAAATTTGGAACAGCTTTTGTAATGTGCGATTAAAAAATAAAATAAAATAAAAAAATAAATAAGATAAAAGTCAACCAGCCTCAATATTGGATTTCACTTTCTTTTTCTTATAAGTAGTTCTTCCTTAAGACCTTTTCTTGATGAAACAGTTTGTTATTAGCTTAACTTTATATAGAGAGCAAATAGTACAAATCCTTTAGAAATAATGAACTTTGCATCATATAAAAACCTCTGAAAATAGAAACTGTTCTGGTATATGATATAGAGGAATCCCAAACAGATATTCTAGTTTGCTCTGCAGTGCCTCATGTTGAGAAATGTCAGATCGTTTGCAAAACTTAGGGCTCCATACATACAATTACTGATTTCTTTTGTTTATTCCTATAACTCTTGCCCCAGTTGACATGATTTTTATGTTTTCTGGAACGTGGGTGTTTCTGTGACCCAGCAACAAAATTATATTTCTCTTAAGTGGCAGTGTAGCTTTAAGAGGCAGAGCTTTTCCAGAATGAGGCAGTGGCAACAATAATAAACCAATTGCCTATACCATACGACTACAGACACAAGAAGAATCAAAACTCAAATAGCATAGTGGCAAAATTTTAAAAGACATTTTCCTTTTCATATAGCATACATTTCTACTCAAGAAATATGAACCATCTGTAGAAAACCCCTGAGGGAACAGCCATAGTGCAGATTGCCTATTAATGTCCCGGACCCCCTCCTGTTTGCAATACATCTCAGGCAATCTTTGTTGCTATGTACATTTCATGATCTCTTACACTAATTATTTGGAATTTATTTATAATAAATGCCTTATGTCTCTTTGCAGCGTAGCATGCACGCTGAATGTTCATCGCTTTTGTGTGACTAATACAATAGACTTCCAGAGAAAGATAAACTTTTATGTTGAGGAGGGTTTACTTCAAAAAGGCAAGGAAATAAGAGCAACATTACATGGGTTGGACTGTGTGTCCAGATATATTTCCATCAAGGATGGTTTCATTTCCTATTTTGCTTATAATATGAAACAAATGAAAAAATGTTATTTGGACAACTTAAATTATCTTTAGATGAGATGCAACTTATTTAGAATTACCAGACTTTTTGTCTGCGTATTTACTTACCATTTATTACTTACTCTACTAATTTATCTTGAATTTTGACGAAGACTAATAAACAGTTACCTTTAGCTGAATTTTGTAATGTCAACACCTAGAGAGACTTTGAAAAAAAGGTTTCTTCCAAGCACCCTTTTACAGGTTGCTTATAAGAAAGAGATTATATATGCTAGAAATATGTTAGAAGCCATTAGCTTGCCATGAGAAGAGATGCAACAATGTCATGTCTCTTCTTCCGAGAGTACAAGCAGAATATAACATACAAGCATATTTATAGTACATTTTATGGCAAAACTGTGACATGATACTGGTTTTTGACTATTTTAATTGTTATCTAATCTGAATTTGGACTGTTACCAGTATCAGTCAAACTCTGACAACCATGTCTCTGGAAAGAAGTGATAGCAGTTTTACATATTGTTGTTCCATACATTGTTTCTATTTGATGCTTTTCACTGTCTAAAATGTTTTTTTTCTTTTCATGAGCATAGTAGTAGACAGAATAGACCCATTGCTTTCTTTTCTCATCCTAACACAATGCTGTTCTTTTTATGTTTCCACAAACATTTCAACGAAATGTTATAGAAATAAGAAATTTTCAATTCCTAATCAGTATAGTTTTTGTTTAAAACAATACCAAAACAAACAAACAAAAATGCCAACAAAAACCAACCAAACAAAAACAAACAAACAAACAAAACCCAACACAGTTTGAATGTGCTTAACATCTTTGCTCTTTGGTAAAAGAAGAATGGTACAATAGTAGAGCCTATTTAGTCACAACACAGAAGACTCCTGGTGACTGAGCTAAAGCACCTCTCTCAGAGGCTGAACACCTCACAAAATACATGCCCTTTCATCTCAGCTGTATGGTATATATAGCTGTATGGTTCTCTCACCTTGACTTAAATAACCGCTGAACAGATATATATCATAACCTGAAAGATTAAACTGCACTTAAGAATACAAATCTAACTCCAGCATCCTGTATACTCACTGAGGACACATGGAGAGAACAAGCCATGTATGTCACAGACAATTTATGCACAAGACAGTCATCCAGTTGGATGCTCATCCAAGAATCCTGAAGAAATGAAGTAGGGAATAGAAGAGACCAGACAGAAGAATGGGATCTATTACAGCACCTCATCTAGACCTCTACCTTAAAATAATGTATACTTTCATCAAAGGAGCTGCAATGTCACATATCTAAGGCATTAGGCACCAAAGCCCACTGTGCATGATACTGGGCTTTGCCAGGTGCTAGGTCTCCTCATTCATCCCAGAGTACTAGAGAAAATGATCTGCGTCTTCTCCTTTTCTTAGTTTGATGCCTATCTAGTCCTCCAACTACTAATTTATCATAGTTCTTGTCAATGTTTCCCCATGAAAGTATCTTCAGACTGTGGTTTGTTTTGGATGAATTTAGGAGATGAATTCTACCCCAGTGACCTTATATGTTATCCAGCCTGTCTTGCCCAAGATTCCTTATACCCCAAGAGACTCCACCACCACCATATAACCAATAAGTATGCTGTCAATAACTTTCTTTTCCTATGGGGGAGGTCAGAAAGGTCACTGGAGCTGGGTTTGATGTTCATTTCCTTATGCAAAACAGCTTTACACAGGACTAGAATTTGCAGAGCCTTGCAACTTAAAAAGTCTGCCTGTCTGCCCTACAAAGTTTGGACCTTGAGGTTATCATTCTATGATAATGAAGGAACGAGGTTGCCTCCAATTAGATGCTGAATGCATCCAAACCAGTTACTCAAAGTTCTCAAACATTCTTACCAGATGTAGCCACTTGAAACCTATTCCTTGTTTTAAATAAAACCTAGATTTTCTGATCCAAATGCAATATTGTCTGAAAGAACTAGGAACCCTGGCACCGGCCTCGAGTGACTGTTTTTCCTTCAACTGTAAACTGCAGGAGAGCACATCCAGCCAGACTGAATGAGAAACTGAACGCTTCATCCTAAATTACTTACATGCAAAATGCTGTTGCTATCATTTTAATTCAGATTTACATCTGAATGAATGTGGAAGTCAAGGATAGACTGTGCCAGTTGCTACTTTTAGCTCTTAATGCAATAGGACATAATTAATTTCCATGTTTGACAAACTGGGATCTTTAAAGGAAATTGTTTAGTCACGTGTTACTGGAAGAAGCATTTATATATTCTGGATGTTTTCTTGTGCTTCTCTTTTTCTCTGTAGTTTAGTTCTCTGGTACTAATAAGTTTTCCAGAACAAAAATACAATAAATCAAGCAGTGATTTATGTGCTAAAACAGAGATTATTCTAATGCTGAAAACTGATGTATATTTTTTTCTCACCTTCTTTGCTATAAACAATAAGGAACCAACTAGACCAATTTCTTAATCTTTAAAGACTTCGTCCAGTGTGCACTTACAGCAAATACCTAACGAGTTTCAGAGTAGACCCTTAACAGTCAAGTAGTGGGGCAGTATGAAATACACAGAAATATGCATATTTTTCTCTTGTATGATGAAGTTCCTGCTGTTGTCAAAGTGCTGTTACTACCACCCAGTGCCATTATTGGCACATCTCCATCTTATTGTTCTTATTCCCTTAAGATATTTTTGCCAGTTCTCACTCTTTTTTAGGCATTTTTTCCATTGCTTGGTGTATCTGATATTATGCCACAGCACTGCATTAACCTGTTCATGATCCTGTGCAATGTGCTCTAGGATGATACTGCTTCAGCAGGGAGGCTGGACTAGATGACCCTCTGTGGTCCCTTCAAACCTCACCACTCTGTGATTCTGTGATCTGTGTACATTCCTTCTGCCAGGCCAAGGTTTGTCTCCCTTCCCTGATCTGCAGCTACACCCACATCCAGTGTCTAAATCCTTAGTGCTGCTTTCCCAAGCCCTGCTTTCCTCATTCTCCCCTCTCCTCCCAGCTCCCCATTCCCTCCAGACCCAATAACAAACCCTCCCACTTGCTCAGGACCCTCTTCCAGGGCCTCTGCCCTCCTTAGAATTCCCTCACATCCCTCTTCTCAACTCTCTGACAGATCCCTACTCCGCCTACCATTCATAATTGTATTTTCCCTGATTTGTCATTTTCTTCAATAGTACACTCTAAAAGCCACAGTGAATAGCTAAAATGAGGGACATTGTTTTGCTGGAATGTGTTAATGGTCTCCTGAGAGTAGGACTTTGGTCTATAGACAATTAAAGAACTGTTCTGTCAACTAACCAAATGCCAGGGACTGTATGTTTCCCTTTTGACCCTTTAACTTTTTGATTTCTACCCAAACACCTAGGATTCTGCTCACTGTCACCCAAAACATCCCATAGATATGGCATTCAAAAGTTAGTATGTTAGATCCAAATATCCAAGCAGAGATGCCAGACTGCAAGGTTTTATAAGCGCAGATAATAAATGCCACAAGTGCCCCTATATTTACTATCTCTCAAAGAGAAATGTACTTCATACACAAGCAAAAATGTGATTTTGTTTTTCTACCACCTTTGCCATCACAGGCTGGACCCTGATGCTCAGGTCTGAGTTCATTCCTTTTTATGCATCAACATCAGTACCAGCAGTCCTGCAGACCAAACAAGGCCCCATTCAGCCTTTCAAAACCCAGTTTTCCTCCTGCTGTGTCCTCAAGGACTTCAAGGCTCACCCTGTTCCTAACAGTAAGGCCTATTTCAAGCATTCAGCCATCACTAGGTGGTCTTAAAGATCAATATCATGAGCTTACCTTAAAACTAAGTTCTTTGTTCCTTTACATTTAAAATGCATGTAGGTTACCTTCTAAAGCTTTTGTTTATCCTTGTGAAAACTAGCATAGAATTTCAATGTTACTATCTGTAAACATCTTGATTCAAAGGAGAGTCTTTTAGTGTGTCACCAAATATTGTCAGGGGCTCGTGCAGCAGTGCACAGAAGTTATTGTAACTGGCTGCATTAATCTGTCATTCTACCATTGACAGACTGGGTGAAATAAAATCCCTGGCTCACTCTGCTTATAGGTCTGTGATCACTCTATTCTGACATAAGTGGTGGCCACTGCCAAAAAGGGGGTGATCTCATTCCTGCTACTTTTCTTGTGCTGATTCTGCTTTTCAGTGGCTGCCTGACGAGCTGGATCAGCAAACTAACTGATATTCTGACAGGTTAATTGTAAGATGGATCAGTTCCTGACCCAAAAAATTATGTGTATGATTGAATTTTGCTCTTACTAACATTTTAGAAAAGACTGAAATATGAAATTGAGGAAAAGTATTTACCTAAGAAAACAAATTTTTAACCATTCTTCTTGATATAAACACACATTCTCCAATCAATCTTGCTGCAATTTTCACACCAACTTGCCAACTGAACTTGCCCATACCAGTCAATCAAGTGCATTTACTATGCTTTTCCACCAAAGGTAGCCTTCCTCTAAATGTCAGGCTTCCATTGCTCCACTGCCATAGGGGCTGATGGATGACGGGTGAGCATCATCTACCTGTTACATGGGCCACGAGAGCACTTATGCTATACATATCAGATTAAAATCAGTAAATACTTCACAAGACTTCTCACCACCCACTTTTGCTTGGAGCAAATATGGATTGTATATAGATTCCACCATAAAGATACACACTGATGAATACATTGAAATAATGTGGTCATTCTCCTTCAGGCTGGGTTGATTTAAGATGTAATATTCTACAAATCTTCATTGGTTAAAGCACGAAAACACATATTTTAAATTAAAAAGATCTCTGGGAAGTTTGTGAAGTATTTTGAAATTATTTGCATACGTCCTACCAATATATTAATTACTTGTAAAACTCCAGGCTCACCCCATGAGCTCATCAAAGGGGTTTTGTGCTAAAAAGACATAAGGCCCCAAAATCCACCTGACAGATTTATTAAAAGGGTCTTAGGTTCTTTTCTACCTTGATGCCATGCACAGGTAAAACACTACAATATTTTCAGGGGGTCAAAATAACACACTCACTGGCAAACTTTGGAAAATAAGGGAACTTGGCAAAAGCTTGAAGGAAACATTCAATCAACATAGATCATTTCACAAACCATTGATTCAGCACATTCTAACCCATCCAGGTTTAAGTTTCCTTAAGGAAATTAGGAGAAGTAAAGAAAGAGGGAGATAGACAAATTATAGCTACACCTTAGATCCAGTGTAGAACAAGCTACTATGAATCCAAGGACAATAAGGCCACAACAAGGTCAAGGCATTACAGTAGTGGCTTTATTTGCTCTGGACTCCTGTGGCCATGCAACCCAAGTGGGGCTTTCATTCTGCTAACCATTCTGGGAATGGATTAGGGGCTCCAGGAGGTGTGGGCTTTGGCAGTGCTCCCAGTGCCAGTGACTGAGAGCATCATTCCACCTTGGTAGAACCTGATTTGTTCCCTCTCCCACACAGAGAGTTGTTTCAAACCATTGAATTTCCTTCAGTCCATCACATTTGTTTAGAGTGTAGAGCTGTAATTGTACATTTGATAGTTTTACAATAGCACATTTGCTTTACTTTTCTGAAGGATTGTGCAGATAACTTATTTTCAAGGCTGGAAGATCTCATAGTTTTTTAGGGTTCCAATATTTGGTTCTTTTATGGACTGATCTCACCAAACGGTACTGAAATATTTAAGACTATTTTTCTGACATGGTTACATTTCATATGTTTACAGATTAATGACAGCTTGAATATTCCTGATTTGTTTCATACCAAAGTAACTCTTCTTGAGAAGTTATTATTTTCTCCCATTCAAAACATGAACTGTCTGTCCATGCTGACAAAGAACTTTGCTGTTCCTATTTCTGAGTCTTCCAGAAGTGTTTTTTGGCATTTGTTTAATTATATCCTCTAGAAAATATATGACTCATACCTCCTGATATCCTTAGTTAAATGTTCAAAAAATTTTGTCAATTACAAACCCTTTGATGTACACAGATTTATTAACAACCAAGGGTGAATTCTGAGCTGAATTGTCCAAACTTCAATTTCTGCTGCAGAAACAACAGCATAATCACCTCCTAGAAGAAGTCAGAAATTATTTTAAATGTTATTAAAACACTCTGCTGTACCCCATTATCTTCTTCACAGAACTGGGAAAAATGGATTTTCTGAGTTTCCAAAGAAATTTAGCCTGAAATGAAAAGCAAGTATGGAAAATTCCAGCTTCCATGATTATGGTAAGCAACTAAATTGAGGCATTCAGAATATAGAAGCCTACCTTAGTTATAGCTTTTATTACCACTACTTCTTACACAGATTAGAAGCGGTGACAGAAAACCTTACCTAAAATGCTGTGCAATATCTGAGTATGTCTGAGTAAGGCAGGATTTGTAAATAAAGAATAAGGAATTTTTTTACTCTGGACACTCACGATACCCTGCTGTAGGGGTTATAGAATACACTGAGCTTGTTGGTCAGAGAGAATAATTGAATTCTTAATATGTCCTTCAATTTTCATTGTTGTTCAATTCAAGCACATTCTACACTATCTTCCAAGGAGATTTTTAAAATCTGAGGAGATTTAGAAACACTTAGATACTATGTAGGCATGAGTAGCATTTATTTATAATAAACATAAAATGGGGGGGGATTAATCCAGAACAGATTAAAAATTACATAAAAGAAAGCCCTGTTAATTTTGATAGGATATAGTTCAGTCTTCTTAGCAAAATAGCACGGTGTAATATTAACCTATTCTGATACATCCTAGGAGCTAAAAAAATACAAGTATTAACCTATTCCAATCCCTGACATATAAAAAAACATTTGAAGTGTCATTCTCCAATACCACACAGTGACACTTAAGAGTCCCCATAAGTATAAGAATCCCATGGGGACACAGCCAAAGAAACACAACTATTAAACCAAACCAGTGGCTTTCTCAACACTTAAATCCATTTATACTTACTCTGGTACAAGAAAATTCAAGACAAGCATCAATTAATCAAAATCTTCAGGGGCAATTTTATAATGTTTAAATGTTTTGTGCATTATAATGTGACTTGGAGTTTAGAATTGTTCCAGATGTTGAAAACATCATTTTATGAAAATGAAAAGGAGTTCAAAACTCTATTGTAACCCATCAGCCTCTATTCAGTCCAACTCTTCTAGCACTGACTCTAAATCACCGATTTTTGGGGACATGCCAGGAAAACAAACCAGTCCCTTGCTAGCATCTTCTTGTCTATACAGAGTTATATATGTACAATTAGAGAGTCTCCAAGAATGATGTCAAGGCACCATTTATAAACTGAAAAAAAGCAAAATCAGAATTCAGGACCCAGATGAATAGAATATATAAAAATAAATGTAAATATAAATGTGAATGTAAAATACACATGCACATAAGATGGATAGATATGGATTAGATGGATGTATAGATAGATTTATTGATAGATAGATGATAGATGGGGAGAGAGAGAGAGAGAGACAGAGAGCTGTAGGGCCTAGGTAGGTCTTTCCTATGTGTGCCAGCCCCAGGAACAAGTCTTCTGCAGTATCATGTCCCCAGGTGCAGAGGGGAGCATGGCTGAGCTGCTGTTGGGTGCACATCTGTCTGTGTGCACACACACAGAGCCCTGCACAGTGAGCATGCAGTGCCTTTGTCAGCACCCACAGAAACCCCAACAGCACTCCCATAAACATGAGCAGTGCAGATGGCTCCAGTCAGCTGTTCAGGCTGGATGTCCACTGGTGAGTCCTGAACACAGAGGGCGTGGGTCACACCAGCAGCTGTCCCAGGGCTCTCAGGATCCAGAAGCTGCTCCTGGGACCTCCTGCATACCCACACACCTCTGGGCCCTTGGTGAGGTGGTCCTCCTCCACTGCTGGTGTTCAAGTCTCCCACCTTGCTCATCAGCCATTCTGACTTGCGCTTCTTTAGCAGTGAAACGTGTAAATGCAATGTGGGACTGTAGTAGCTGGCCTAAGAATCACAGCCTCTCCTGCTGCTGACTCCCAAATCTATGGCCTCTTCAGACCCACGGCCCTCTTCTCTCTGCAGCTGCTGGTACTCAGACCTCGCGTCTGATCCGCTACCCAACCCAACCTGATATTAGAGGTGTTGCATCACACACCTCTGATGTCGCATCTGATATTTCTCAGATTAGAAAGCACATCCATGAGGAATACAGTTAGAAGCAGGATTGAAGTAAAAAGATAGGACAGATGCTTGTTCCTCATGGATCCACTTTAATCAATCCCTTTTCCTCTGGACCATGCCCTAAACATCCATGAGTAAGTTTTACACCTTCCCACAGTCCTGTTAAAAGGTCTAGTAGCAAGTTTTACCCAACTCCACAGTTTTCTATCCCCTACGCTCCACAGGAAGCCATGTGCCCCTGAAGGGTGTAATCCTGGCCAAGTTTGCAAAGTGTCTTTGTTGGCACCAATTGATGGGTTTCCTCCTGAAGACCATGGTCTGATCCTTTTTCAATAGCCCCGGGAGTGGCCAGGTCAGGGCATTCTGTTTTAATAGAATAGACTGTGGAGTCTCCACCACCCATCATTGTTTCTCTTTGCTTAATATGGTTAACCTTCAGTCTAGTGGAGGGCCTCCAAACACTGGAGAGGAAAGACAAAGAGGCAGAAAATAGAATAGAAGGGGAGACAGTGGGGAAGTTAGAGGGGTGGGGGCAGTGGGTATGTGAGTCTGACTCCTAGCCCCTCACATCAGGGATTAATACCTTACTCACTTCGGTCTGGTGAAGTTAGCTGTCTGTTGGACGTGCATGTTTCTGGAGGGAAAGGCAAGACCTTAAATTTGGTGAAAGGACCTGCTTTGGTCAGGAGTTTAGGAACTACTCCAAAGATTTGGTCTGTGGACACTTGGAGCAACAATGGTTAGAGCTATCCAGGTAATTATTTAGTTTCAGTGGGGCAGTTTAGAGGACTGTTAGATCCTGGGAGTTTTGCACAGCACTGAGCTTCATTTTCCTTTCATCTTTAGTTATTCTTTCCCAACCTTTTTGGTGCTTCAAGGTAACTTCCATGTTCATTTTCCTTTCTTCTACTCCTGTCTCTCTCTTTGCCATTGAGATTGCCCCGTCTCTTTGGACTATCCTAATCTTGCTGATATCCTAGTTATTCCTTTATCATCCTTCCTTTAAATAGCACTTCTACGCTGATGTTCATAAAACTAGGCATTCCTACAAGGACTTCAAAACCCAGCAGGCAGGAACTTGGTGTCTTATGGCAGAGCAAGAGAGATTAGAAGACAAGTAGGTGACAATTAATTTTAAAACTTTCTTTTGAAAATTAAATCCTTTTTCTTGTGACTAGATGAGTTAAGGGAGAAGTTAGCAGCTAATGAGAATAATACAAATTCAGCATTTTGCAAAAGATACCAAGACTGAAAGCATGTGTGGGATGGAATATGCCCCATGTTAGCTCATGCATTCAGACATCTTTTAACAAATTTCATGGCCCACTGTGTGGTTTGTCTTCCACTGATCTTTGGAAAGAAGCACATGTAGAAACTAGGATTCATAACTGAACTTGGCAGCTTTGTGTAGCTGAGTGAATTAAGCCAGTGCAGTAAAGGAGGAGGTGGGCAAGCTGAAATTATTTCCATATGGGAGAAGAATTTCTATTTCCTAAGAGGATTTTAAGCCTAGAGGCTGAGCCTTCAAAACTTTCCAAAATTATAAATGCACCTTTGCACAAAAGCCTGAGAGTTATGGCTGCAGTCCTCTCAGAAGCCTGAAAAGCGGTATGGTCCTGGCTTCATGGATCTCTAGGTATGCAATAGCTGGGGTGATAAATCTAAAAGAGAATTAAATGCAAAGAAAAATAGCCAGATAAAGGAGGGAGTAGCTAATATCTTGTACTTAGTCAATAGTCTTTTAAGCAATTAAATATGGCATACAAACTTCAGAGTCAAAATGTGATCACACACCAGTGTGGCTCTACTTTGTTCCTTTCAAAATCTGGAAAGATGCTGGTTTTCAAGGTATAAATCCAGTGTTAAAAGTTTAGTTATGTAAGATGGCACTTCCTCAGCTGAGAAAGCAGTGCTGGGGGGGCGATGAGGGAGTTGGGGTGTTATTAATATCTAAAGGATCTTCACATGGAAGAAAATGCAGGACCATCACATCATATTCAGCACGAACTGAGCCCTGAAAAGCTGAAAAATCTGCCAGACAAGCAATTTAGAAATTGAGAATAATAGCACACAATAGTATTTTTAATAACAATAACCACCCACCTAGATGCATCTGTAGCATCTGGGGTCACTGTAATTCACACTGCAATTATTATGCTTCATTTACACACTTTCTCATGTTTAGTGAGAATTTCAGCCTGCATACAATGATTGCTTCTTCATAGTGGTGCTATCATTTGTTGATGCTGATGGCTTTATCTTTGTGTCATTAGCCTGAATAAGTTTGTTTATTTAGCCTTTGACTATGATAGCTTCCTCACCTGTATTGGTTGACTTTAAAAATTATTATTTTAATGGCAGGGAAAAACATGCTCATTTTTGGGCAGATTTTGAAAATTCTGAATGGAAAAATCAGTTTCACATGAAACGTGTGTTTCATTTAAAGGCTTCTTTTGCTTCACTTTTTCTTGTTTTACTTTGTATTGTTTTGCTTTGATTCTGATTTCTGGGGGAAAGGGAGAAATAAAGAAAATTAAGGTGGTTATCTCTTTCTATTCATAAAATATTCATGCAGAATGTCAGAACAATTTGTAATTATTGCCTCCTAATTAAAATTCATTTCAGGCTGTTGAAGGAAGACAAAAATTGCCGAAGAAAATTTCAAGACCTGGAAAATATATCATCAAAATATAACAATCCTAGCACTGATTTGTATAGAGTATCTTCATGTCAATTTAATTTAGACCATTTGGTATTACTTTCTCTTCAGTAAACTCTGATGTAAGCCTTGCATATCTGCTGTCAATAATAGGTATACCTTTTAATTTTCCATTGTATATTAATTCTCTTTTATTTTTAGGAAATTATCACTTCTGCTGTCTCTATAATTCCATAATGAGTATTCAGCCTATATCTGCTAGAAGTATCATCATCATCTCCATCATGGCTAGGCTTCGCAAAGGAAGATTTGAGAAGGGCTCTACCCACACTTGCTGCAAGCGCGCTGGTGGCTAAAAAGGCCAATGCACGATAGGCAAGTCCGGTCGCAAAAGGCACAGTGGAAAGTCTCCACAGGCTGTATTGGCGAGGCACGGTTCTTTCTGCGCTGTCTTTTTTCTTCCAGACTGATCCTGCATGCACTCTCAAAGGAAGCAGCAGCGTTATAGATGGTGTGCCTCCATGCCTCCCGATTGGAGGCCAGAGCGGACCATTGATGGTGGTCAATATGGCCAAGGCTGAGGTGTTGTTTGAGGGAGTCCTTGTATCTCCTCTTCGGGGCTCCTCTCTTGCGGCAGCCGGTGGCAAGCTCACCATAGAGCACAATCTTAGGGAGGCGGTGATCCTCCATCCTGGAGACGTGCCCTGCCCAGCGCAGCTGCGTTCTCAGCAGCATGGCCTCAATGCTGGTGACCTCTGCCTGCTTAAGAACAGCTATCTGGGAAGCATCATTTCCTCAGATGGTAAGATTGACAAAGAGATAGATAACAGGTTAGCAAAAGCATACAGAGCTTTTGGAAAACTCCATAGAAGAGTCTGGCACAATAAACACCTGAAGAAAAGTACAAAGATCAAGGTCTACAAAGCCATTGTACTGTCCTTACTTCTTTATGGCTCTGAATCCTGGGTTATCTATCGTCACCACCTGCGACTCCTCGAGCGCTTCCATCAGCGCTGCCTCTGTACAATACTAAACATCCACTGCTAGAAGTATATACCACAGGTAATTGATATGCACATAATGGGAAGCCTGAAAAACAGTCCCAGAACTACTTCAGTCCTTCATAGTTATATAGTGATTTTGTGTTCTGCCAGTAAAGGTACAACAGCCAGGTGTATATCACTGGCTGTTTATTCTGATCAAGAAGGAAGTGATTTAAATTAATTTGAAGACGTGAGAACACATGCTATGTTTTGCTGTGGGCAAATGTACTATTTGCACTTATTATCTTCCTATATCTGAAGCAAATAGAAGTACATTATAGCCTGGATACAGCAGATGCAAATTTTTGCATTATCCAAGGACTTGACAAGATAGAAGCTGTACATTTCTAACCAATCCAAAGACATCCTTCTACAATTCTTACCACATGGGTATATCAAAATGATTCAGGGAAACAACTACATTCCATGAGCTGCAATATAAATTCTGACCTACTGGCTTGTCTTGGCTTAAAGTAAATGCCCCACAGATGTAACTGAGGTTTGGACAGAGTAAAGGCAGATTTTGTATGACTTAGATGGCAGTTATTTATGATTTGTGCTATAGCAGTTTCACAGTCATCACCTGACAATGGGGGACATGGTGTGCTTGATTACAAGCAGTTTGCCTGGAGTGTGTCCCTGTTTCCTTCTGCTCTCATCCTTACTTTGTGCTTTCCTGGTTTTTCTCCTTTTTTCCTTTGTGCTTTTTTCCTTCCCTAGAATATTGTGAACCAGTATAGTTAAAGATTTTAGTTCTGTGCTCTCCTCTGTATATCCAGTGCTGAAACTGGTTTTGCAGAAAAGAAGGCTGTAGCCTCGTTGTACAGCTAGGAAGCTGATAGGAGTCTGAGTTCATCAAATCACTACCTCAGGCTGAAGAAAACCACTGCATTTTTAGATGTTTCGTTTATGTATACTTTGTAACTAAGTAGTCTCAGAAAGCACTTTTTAAACTAAAAAAATGCACACAGATACACAGAGCCTGCAAAGTCTTTGCAAGAGGGATAGAACAAAACATTTTGTTAGGTTCGGCAGTATACAGGCTGCAGTTTAAATGCTTGATATCTGTGGGTTAAAACAGAAGGCAGTCAGGGAACGTAGTCTTCAAACCACAGATATTGCATATCTCTGGATATCACATGCTGCGATGCAAATATATTTCTTCAGTCAGCAAAATTTTCAAGTCTCATAAGAGTCCAGTGGTACTAAACGACTGATTCATAACATTTAGCAAATTCTAGCATAACTTTCTCCTGGAACCAATATTTTCAACATTCAGTTAGTATTCTCAGGAATCTTAATTTCTTCTCAGTAACAAGTCAATAAAGGGGGTATGGTATGCTTACTAGCATGACCAGGAAATGGTACAAAAAAAAAAAATAAATTACTGTTTCTCAGGAAAAACTGTGTTATCTCAAGTGAAATTAAGCCCTCCCAGGATGAATTTGGTAGGCTGTTGTATAATTCCCATGGGCAAGATGGCATGAAGTGCACAGAACCTTTGTGTTTTGGCAGCAAAGTTCCAAATATAGAAGCATTTTTCTTAGGTCAGATGAACTCTGCCACTGCAAGTCTGCACTCAGAGCTCTTGGGGTCACCTGAGGAGTCTTAGATAAGACTGACTTCCCCAGGTGCAAACTTGCAGTTCACATACAAAGCCAGGAACTATTAGAAAGAGAGACAACATTGCACCTGCTTGAAAAAAAAAAAAATCAGGAATACATTCATAAGTTTATTTCTCCATTTACATTTTGGTTAAATTTATTCCCTTGTTCTGCCAAGTTCACCAAAAGACATATACATAACATTTACAAGTTCATGAAAATTTCTTACAGGTGACAAAGTACACAACTTTATATAGCCTTTTATTTGCTCTCTGACACATTTTTTTTATGGCACAAGATGACATTTTATGATACTTTATCAGTTTTATGGTCACTGCCAGATTTTTTAATCTGTTATACATTTAAAGGTCAATAAAGTCTTTCAGTTTGGGTATTAGAAAGATTATAGAACACAGCATTTTGCAGTGCCATTATCTACTCTGACGTTCATATGTCAGAAAATAATGCCTATAAATCCCATGGGTAAGTGTTGTGAGCATTCTGTACAAGAAGTGACATTGGCATTTCAGCAGCTCAGGGTATCTGCATGACAAAATATCAATATTTGTTTACAAATTGAAGTTTAACAATTATAAAAATAGCTGAGGCTTCCCTTTCAAGTCAGAGATCTGTTTCTGAATAAACAATGTTTATATCCATGCCAAAAAGCCACTTGAAGGTCAGTACAAACTGAAGCCAAATTTTTGTCAAAAACTCATAGCAAAGTCAAGAGCTGCGGTTCACTACAGGACTATATTAAGCACTGTGGCCAACCATTGAGTATACATTGTTCCTGAACCATGTAAAATCTAAACATACAAATGCCATCACTGTTGCCTTTCCAATGAAGTAGGTGGACCAAAGGTATTTCCCAGAATGCTGCTGTGATAGCCTAAAAAATATAAATCCATAAATGCTATATAATTTCAATATTATATATATATAATGATATGCAATATATAAATATATTAAATTTTAATGTAACTGTGAGATATTAAATGGATTAAACTACTTCCTGGAGTTGCACAGACTGTCCATTAAAAGGAACTTTGAGGAAGGACATAATTGCATTTATTGCCACACTAAAGATTGTTATTCTAGAAAGAAATATCTTTTGAATGTCACTCACTTCACTGTGTTAAGCCTTCAGACAGAGTCTCATTTAACACATGTAAAATTAGTTAGGAAAGGCTTTCTGAGTACAGATTATTTATGTCTCCACATACTCCTTCTACAGTCTTTGGAAAGAACGAATGCAGTTCCTACCCTGTCAATAATGTGCACTGCTTGTACCTATAGTACTAGACAAGTCAGAAAAGAAAACCCTGGCTCTGAATACTGTTTTAAGATATGAAAAAGGGTTAATGCCCTCTGGATTAGGAGTTTGTTAACAGCAGTCTGCAAGGAATTGGTAAAACTTCATGACTGCAGCCAGTCATGCTCAAGATCGTAGAAGTCAGATGTGATTCAGAAGGGGCTCCTGGCATGCTCTGAAAGATGAGGAGATCATCTATGAAAAGATGAGTTTTGCTTAGCCTAACAAAACAAGCTGTGAAGAGCTCACCTTCTTGACTCTATTTATGCTCACATTTAGAAGAATGTAAAGATCTGGATGGGAATCAAGCTGTTCATGTTAGCAGTCAGAAATTAATTGATTTGAAAGCTCTTTTCTTTCAAGATAAAAAAATGAACTTTTTGTGGTGAAAATTGGATCAAGTTAATCAGTAATAACTGAAGTCTATGTTGTCATTCATTATATGAGCCACCAGGACCACTGAATAATCTCTAGGACAGTCAGAAAATCTAGATAGTTTTAAATGGGGCTTAGATAATTCAGGAACTGAATTCTGTCTGATAGCACCTTTAACTGGATGTCATGCCATTAAGGGAGCAACTCAGTTGCTGTACCACAGGTAGTAAATGTCACTGCTGACGTGCTAGACTTACCTGAGACGTCCTCATGCGACTAGCATACAAGACATAGGACCTGCAGGAAACCTTCTGGGATGGCAGGCAGAGACCAGGAAGGATGCTCAGTGTCCAGGATGGTCTAGCACCTCTATTTAAGCACTTAAACTGATCCAAAGAGATACCATCCAGGGTTTTTTCCTGTTGAATGAATCTATTGTTGCTGTCCTGGACTAACTCTGACTCTGCCTTGTTTCAGAGTGCCAGAAAATATAAAGTCAAGCCTAGGTGTTTCCTCTAGCTGTATTCCCACATGTCAGTCTTGACCATCTGTTCCACAATTGCCTAAATCAGCAGGCTAAGCATTCCTCTGGTCTGGGAATGAATCTGAAAAGTGATTTTATATATACATTAACATAATTTTTAATAGATTACCACAGCCTGGATTTGCATCAATGATACCTAGACTCTTATTCAAAATTATTATAGTCAATTATTTTATTTTATTACTCTGTGGTATTTAACCATTTACAAAGCATTTGGCTCATACAAGCACTTATTTAGGGAAGGACATTGTTTTTGTAAAACAAAAAAAAGACCTGAGAAGAAGTGATCAAACCCACACACAATTACTGCAGGATGAGGATTCTGTCTCTTGTTCAACGATCCCTCCGTGGTTTCATGATCTCAGAGAATACAAGTTTGTTGTTACCAATGATAAATTTACCCTTATTTGTGCTTTAAATATTTTTCCAAGTAAGGAAAAAGTAAGGAAGGTCCCAAGCAAGTAGGTTGAGGGTTAACACAAAACGCATTGCTTTCCCAAAGCTGCCTTTGGAAGAACGCCACATTGTAAATAACACCTGGACTTCATACAAAAGAGCAAAAAGTGAAAATTTTCATAACAACAGAGAAAAAAATATCTCTTTTCTGCACATAATTGTGAAGATTACCACCAGGCCTGACAGCAGAAGTCAACAGAATACTCTTTTGAGCACACAGGACAGTGTAAGAAAGGGAAAGTGAGAACTTTCAAAAAAATACACACTAGAAACAACATAAAAGGTTTACTGCTAAAAAGGGATTTGTAGGGTCATTTTCATGTCAAATTTTTTTACAACTTCATGTTCAAATAAACCAAGCATTGTTAACAAAGAGTCCCCTTATGTTCAAGGATTAAAATGTGCAATGTAAAAGCTTTCTGACAGGCTATATTGGCTAAAAAATCCCACACTTTAAAAGTGGCTTTTAAAACATAACTGCTTTCTGCTGCTTATCAAAAATTTTAAAAGGTAGAGTGAATTTAGACTAAGGAAGCCCTGAAAAGCCTATTTTTTAGGGATAAAGTGAATGAAATTAATTTCTAAGGCTTTATCTACCCTGTTTATTAAGCCTCTTTGAATACGATAATGTCTTTGGCTATAGCTTCCTTTCATGTTTCCCTTTCCTCTGTGTCCTGCACTGACCCTTTTCAAGGAATCTCAGTCATTGTTTCCAGCTGGGATTGTATAAGTGAAAAGACTCGAATCACACAGAGGTATGGTAGAAAAACAGTCATGTTACCTTCCTGTCTTCCCAAAATTTCCACATGAAAAATTAGCTGGTGGCCAAACCAACTCAGAGGTGTGATGCTTTTAGAAACTTATTCCAAAGACACTATTCCTATAGATTCCAGTGAGTACATGCAGTGGAGCATGTGCTACAGATGTATTTTAGAGAGCAAGGGGCAGGGGATCAAGTAAAGTTAGACATCTGAGATGCTTAGAAGCAACAGAGCAGTCCTTTCCCTGAAATCTGTAGGCCTTCAGGTGCAAAGAGTATTCATAAATTTCATGACCCAAATGGTGGGGGAATGTGGAATTCCAGTAAATGATTTTCATGGACTACTCCTTCCTGCTTTGACCATCTTATTTTATAATTTTGTCCACAGGTATAATGTCCAGGGTGAAGCCCTGAAGTGGAGGAAAGCAGTCAAAGGAGGCAGCTGTTGTCACGGGATGTAGCAGGGACTGATAGAGTTGTGAGATGCAGAAGAACTTAAAGTATGGTGGGAGGATTTAACATGATCTCAGCAGAAGTCAGTGGAAGAGAGAGAGGGAAGAAGGGTCACAGGCTTTGCTAGTTCTGCTCATAGAACTTACTTTTTTTCTTTTCTGTATTGGTTCTATCTGAGATAGAGTTCATTTTCCCCACAGCAGCCCTCACAGTGCTGTGCTTTGCATTGTTGCCTAGAGATGTTATTGATAACAAACCAGTATTTTGGCTACTGCTGAGCAGCACTGGCACAGCATCAGTGCTGTCTCTCAATGCATCTCTCCCTCAACAAAAGGCTGGGAGTGGGCAAGATCCCAGGAGGAGACACAACTAGACCAGTTGACCCAAATTAACCAAAGGGATATCCCACACCATATGACGTCAATAAAAAAAAAATACATATATATATAAAAGCTAAGGATATAAAAGCTAAGGAAAGTACGAGAAAGGGAGCACATTCATTTTTACAATGTTTGTCTTCCCAAGCAACCATCATTTATACTGAAGCCCTGCTCCCCAGGAAATGGCTGAACACTACTTGCTGTTTTTGTATTTGAAAGTGCAAACTTTTCCTTTAGTAAACTGCCTTATCTCAACCTACAAGTTGTTTTCCATCTTATTTTCTTTTCTCTGTCCATCTGGGAAGGGCAGTAGTGGAGCGGTTTGGTGAGCACCTGGCATTCAGCTGAGGTCAACCCACCACACTATCTGAAATCCATTTAAAAACTAGCCAAAGGTCATGAAGAAGGATCACTGTGTTGTGTCCTGTAGTGAATCCCTCTAGAACAACAAGAACTTTGTGTATCTGCCTTTTTACAGAAATCAGATAATCTGATTTTGGAATATCAAGAAGCATAAAGGAGAAAAAGATTATCTACTTCATTAATAAATGGTTATGGTTCTGTAACTTTTGTCTGTGCTGTCCCTCATGATCCCTGCCTGCCATAAACCACCAGCATTGGGGCCTGAAGCAGTATAACAGTACAGTTTCTTTCAAGTAACATGATCTATTTTTGCCTCATAAATTGCAGTTTGGATCTTTCAAACAGCAGCTGATATAGCGTTGTTTTCCTGGAAAAGTAATTTTATCTTTATAAAAAACTCAAGAATCATGAAAGTGGCCTACAAAGTTTCCTTGGTACTACCATTGAGGAGGAAATACTTTAGGAGCAATAAACAGATCCTGTGGGACAACAACTTGTTGCACAGTTAGTATCTCTCTTTGAAGTCTGAAGCCTCCTAGGAAGAGACAGGATTCACCTGATTAAGATAGTCAAAGAATTTTTGCCAACAAGTTGTCCAAGCTGATGAGTAGAAATTTAACTAAGAATAACAGGGGATGAAAATGACAACCCACAATCAAGTGAGGAAATGGTGGACAAGGTTGGCAAGGAAATGGTGTCAGCTAATATGGTCAGGAGACACTTCATGATCAACAAAATAGGTGCAAAAGAGGCCCACCCCAAGTGTTAACAGACAAATAAAGAAGTGCTGATAATGCTGAGGAAGCTGTCACACTTTTTCTGCAAAATCAGTACTGTTGGGTGCTTCTCTGAAGTCCCTGTACACGAATGCATACAGCAAGGGGAACAAATAGGTGGAATTCGAGATCTGTGTACAATCATGGGGCTGCAGTCCCATGAGGATGATGTAGTGGTGTAGCTCACTTGGCTGGAGCGCTGCACAGAATTGATAGAGGGGCTTCAGGAAAGACAGGCTGTGATGGGGGTTGGGTGGGGGGCAGAGTTGCCCTTTACATAAGAGCAGAAGAAGTGCATGGAGCTCTGCCTAGGGCTAGATGATGAACCCACTGGCTCATGGGTCAGGACTAGGAGGGGACAAGTGAGGGCTGTGAGGTAATGGTGTGTATCTACTACAGCCTGATCAGGAAGAAGGAAGTAGATGAGGCCTTCTTCAGACAACTGAAAGCAGTCTTATACTGACAGGTACTGTAAGGAGAGGAGGGGCTATTGCAAGGACAACACAGCAGACACAAGCAGTCTAGGAAGTCTGAAGTACATTGATGACAAGTTTCTAAACAAGTGATTGAGGAGATGGTGAGGGAGCTGTTCTGCTGGACTTCATATTAACAAAGAAAGAACACCAAGGTTGAAGCAGCCTTGGCTGCAATGGCCATGAGATGGCAGAATTCAGTATCCTGAGAGGAAACTACAAGTGAAAAAGCAGAATGATCACTCTGGAGTTCAGGAGATCAGATTTTAGCCTTTTCAGGGATCTGATTGGAAGAATCACATAGGATTGAGCCCCAAGTAGATCAGTTAATAATTTCACCTCCTCTATGCTCAAGAGCTGTCATTTCCATGAGCAGGAAATCAAGCCAAGTTGGCCTGCACAACAGTACCTTATTGTTGTGTATGGATACCTGATGGGCAAGTAAAGAAGTTGGACCAAGGCCCTCCTATCTACTGACAGGACAAGAAACAATGGGCACAAAAGGAAACACAGGAAATTCCATTTAAAATAAGAAACACCTTTTTTACAGTGAGGGTGGTCAAACTCTGGTGTAGGTTGCCCAGAATGGTTGTGGAAACTCCATTCTCAGCAGTGTTCAAAAACCCAGTTGGATACGGTCTGGGGCAGCCTGCTCTGGGTAAGCAGGGATTTGGATAATCACCAAGGGACCTTTCCCCCTCTGCTGTCCCGTGATTCTGAGTGCCTCCCCCAAGGGTGGCCAGTCCTTCAGTGTAAAAGTCAGCAAGCAAAACAAAAACACATTCTTCCTGGACTGCAAAATGTTGTTTGCAATGTTTTTTAATGAGATCAGTCTACTGAGGTACTCTTCTTTTAACACTTGTCACAACAGATATTATTTTTAGACAATATGTATACACATACTTTTTAAAGTTCAGTCATAAAATTTAACTGGAACTATTTCCTGCGGTAATGGATTCTGCAGGTGAAGTCCACACAATGAAGACAGGAGACATTTCCTTCACTTTTGTCTGAATATAGTGGTCAATAATGCAACTGACTCCACCTAATCTCATGTTGTTTTGGTTTCATGATGCCCCAAAATACATAGATGTTGATGTCAACAAACCATTTTAAATCTAGTTCATCTCTTTGGTTTTGTTTTTTTTTTTTTTTAATTGAGAAAAAAAAAGTGCTTAGATATATGAGAGGAAACAAATCAGAGTAAAATTATGAAATTCTAGGAACTACATTTGGCAAATGTTGCCTATTTTCTGACAAAACAGGCCACATAGGAATGTAAACAACTGAGACAGAGAAGAAGTTTTTGCTAATAAAACAAATCTATGAACAAACTCCTGAGGCGATTCTTGCATCTGATAAGCAAAAAACAGATCAGAATGAAATAGATCCTATTTAGCAGTACAGATTCAGGCTTGAAGCTCCTAGGTCTACATGTAGGAGCAACATCTGAGTTTTTATTTTGAAGCTTTCCAGTGAGGAATGGAAAAGGAATTCCTGGTTTTTTCTTAATTACTTATGTTTTGTGCACACTTGGACCACACACCTGGCTAAAGCAGGGGAAGGAAAAAGCAAAATCAGGAGCACTGAGCTGAAAAATGCATAAGCTATATCTAGCTCCAGTGCCAATTTTGAGACTCCTGATATTTCCCGATTTCCAAAGCTACTCAACATCTCCTCTTCCCCTGGAATGGGTTGAAGGTTTTTAGGTTTTTAATCCTACACATATCCTGCTCCATGAAGTGTGTAAATTTAGCAGCCCAACTTTAGAATTTGAAAAGAGAAGGTGAGAAGTGAGGTTGTTTTTAAGGTTTCCAGCAAATTGACAAATAGACAATATCTGTGAAGTAGCAAAGTTAGGTAATATTTAAATGGTGAAAGCAATCATCAACTGTTTCTTTCAAATATGGCCAAGAGTATCCAGGACTAGCAGAGTCATGGGACCAGAAGAAGAGTAAACAAGAGCGAACATGGGGTTTAGAGTGTACTGCTGGGAACAGGGAATCTCAGTGCTCTGGATCATTTCTGGGCTTTGTCCAGTGCCTGTCTAAAGTAAACTTCCTTTAAAAATTCAGGAAGCAAAGACCAGAGCCCACAGATCTCTGCTAGTGTTTTTGTTTGCAGCAGAATGAGTAACAGCAGTACTGCCACCTCTCTTTCCTCTTTGATCCTGCTTCTGTAAGAAAGCATTCACAACACTGAACTCAACTCTAGCCTGGAATCCTTGGATCCTTACCAAAACACCAAAACGTGAAGAAAATATGCATCTAGATGCTAAGTTTATTGATAGATGAACTAACTCCATCCAAGTATACACAAAACTTAATTGCCTAAGTGGTATCTCAGACACCTGAATGGTTTGGGTAGGCAAATTTCATCTAATTTTTGCTTTAGTTTCCTAAAAGCTTTTTTGGTAAGTTGTTCTTCAACCTGTTTAAAAATGCTACCAGAATATCCACAGTTAGAAAACTAAATCAACATTCAGATGCCTGAAAGAGTGACTTGATTTTCAGAGATGCTAAGTAGCCAAAGTGAAGTTTGCATCTCCTACTGAGAGGTATATATTTCCATGTTAGGTAGAGGATGGCATCAGCATTTAACAATGCACATATGCCACTGGGTTTCCAGTCATAAGCTTTTTAGGAAAATAAGGTGTATAATATATGGTAACACTTTAGGAAGAGGGGAAAAGTGGTAGAAGAGAACATGAAAAATAATGGGAACCAGCTTTATGCTACTGGTAAGCAGCTGGATAATAAAACTATGATCTTTTTCTTATACAGAATGAATCCCTCTATTTAAAAAAAAAAATATATTTTTATGGTTTATTTAGCATTCATTTCCCAACAGGGCAATATAACTTCCAATTAAACAGCAGATGTGTACAATATCAGATATTTCCCAACAGTCCTATATTCTTCCCTTCAAGCCTTCACTTTTCCTTATCATGTAGCAGGAGTCCTATACTGTGTCACATATTAAAAACATCACCTTTAACTCAACATAGCTCATCAGCTTTAACCTCTGTCTTTTACTTTTTCAGCTTTCTTCTCAGTGTCTGGAGTTCTTCTTCAATCCTAGATACTATCCAGTCTGCTGGTTTCTCAAATTTTTTCTACCAAAAGTATCTTAAAACCCAAAACTGAGAAGCATGCTTACCTTTTCTCCCTTCCTGACCTACCAGTGTTGTCATTAACATCAGCAGTGGTTTTTTTCCTACCTTCTCTTCTTTCTTGGATTTTATGCTTCTTTCCTGCTTAGCTGCCCTTCTACTCTCACTTTTTCCTTAAGGTCCTTTGCGTTACTTCTCTTTTTCCTCTTCCTTTGATGTCTATATTGTCTTTTGCCCCTCATCATCTGCTGATCTGCAGTAATCTTCTTCATCAAACCAAATTCTGGTAGCATGTCAACCTAATCTCACAAAACTATAGATTTTACTTGAGCTCCAGTTGATTCTGTGCAAAATCAAATTTTAGCCCCTTGACATTTTCTCAGAGATGTCTAGCTGTCAGCTCCATTGTCTAACCGTCATTATTTAAAAAGACCACATAACATTCTGCACAATGTTCCTTTTCTGAGTTTCTGTGGAAAATATTACCGTTTAGCCTTTTGTTTTGGCATGTTACCATGCACAGTCTTCAACTGCAGCCATGGCCAGAGCTTCACATGAGAATAACCATAGTGAGAATTTCTATATGACCTCCTTCCTGGAAGCATCTTGCTTCATGTTGTGCCTTGGCTAGTACATCATCCCTTTTTCTGGTGCAAGTGAAGACTTGCACATGTAATTCATCATTTCATTTGCCTTCTGTTTTGATCATGTCTCTGCTTTCCTTTACTGTGGTATCGAACATAAACTTCTTCCTTTTCAGATTCTATTATGTACCAGTCATGCTATTTCTGCTCCACATAAGTATAACCCACCTATCTTAGAACTCATAGTTTCTTGAGTCTGTGAGGATGATATCCATATAAAAATATATGATCTTATTTTTCCAAAAAGAGCCCAAAATTTCACATTTGTGCAGAGCAATTGCACATTTTTACATAAACATTTCAGATATGCAATCGCCTCTGTAAAAAGAATAATGCAGTATAGGTAATCATTTATATGCAATAACTAACAATATACAGTTATTTTTTATGCCATGAGTCATTATTCAAATGAGTGGTTATTAGTTTTTGCAAAAGAAATATTTTTTTTTTTAAATTTCCATTCTGGCATCATTATTTTTTGTTCACAAATAATTTTTCTCAAGTTTTTAGACTCGATTCTACAGATATGCTTCTCCATATGTTTGGGTTTGTTTTTGGTTTTGTTTTTCTGGAATTCCATCTCTTTGAGGAAGTCTTCATCCCACCTGGAAGCTAAGATCAACCAAAATACAGGTATATCCAAGATTCACAGTATGCTCGATAGTTCACCATAATACTCGAAATTCCCTTCTCATGATGTTCACTTTACCCAACACACCTTATGAATGCAACACTTTAATATGATCTCTACTCTCCAAATAAACTATGTGACAAAGTACCTTGCTCTTTTTGGATTAGAATGATTCAAACCGTCTGAAAGACCACTAAGGAGTTACTAGGTTACCAGATAAACCAATGAATAGGGACAACTGCTACTACTGAAGCCCTGTGATGTTAAAACATCTTTATCCTTTGTCTGTCATAAGCTTCAAAAATTTACAAAAGAAATTTCCTATAAAAGACACACGAAAATACAAAGGGATTCAGGGATTTTTGTTGGTCTCTGTTTACTTTTCTCTTGGCTCTTTTCCTTTGAGGTTTTAAAACATTTTTTGGACCTTGTGTGCCCATATAAAGTGTCTTAGTATTGGACTTAGAAAAATGACAGTTCAGTGGTTGATTTTGTCATAGTATTACCCTTGTAATTTCCCTAACAAGTTCAACTTTGCAAAAATAACAACAATGTGCTTTTACTAATTTGGCACAAGCCATTTCCATGACTGTAAACCAGTCACTGTGCTGCCGTTCAGGCTGCAATTGGATTAAAGAAGTGATGTGGGGACATCAAAATAAACGATGGAAAATAAATAAGAATTCCAGTAAAATAACAGAACAAGAATGTTATGTCTTGCCTTAAGTGGATTAGTGGAAGATAAAAATATTATCATTAAAAAACAGCTGATGCTGTATGGAAAAGTTTGAAAGGCATTCTGTTTAGAAGCAGTCATACACAAACAACTCTTTTCCTCCACTCTTTAGTGCCATCACCATTTGTGCACAGTGAGGGGAGGCCAAACACACAAATGCTGACTGTGGGCCCTTTGGTGATGACTCTCATGTCTGTTCTTAAATTATGCTGGAATAATGGTCCCAGCTGGCCTGGATTTTCCTCCCAGTGCTGGGTTTTCGGTGCTGTCAGTATGATCCTTAAATTCACATGTCATGATCAGTTTTCTCAGATCATTGAGAGTCTAGAAGACAAATATGTGTTTTAAACTTCCCCTGAAGTGATATATATGCATTCTTCTAGCTGTGCAGTACTAATAATCACCTACAATCACTTATAATCAATGAAGCAAATGCATATAGATGGATTATTTAAAAAGCAGCGTTTTAAATAAATGACCATGCATTGCAGATACTGAGCTGAATTGCACAATGTGCAGTACTGAATGCAAAACATACTTTCCAAAATAAAGATACCTGTATTCCTGTGACACACCTATTTTATACAATGAACCATGCAGGCACTCAGCATATGATCACATTTGAACATGTGGATGCTTAAGATAAATGGGAACATACTGTAGGCAGCTTGCATGACTAGTGTATATAAAAATCTCAGTGTACTGAGAATTACACTGTGCTGTGAAGGAACTCCCTGGTTATAACCAGAAATAAATCAACATAGGAATCGCTGGATTCAAAGTTACCTGCTGCTCACATTTGGCTTGTTAATTTCTCATTATTATATTGATGTCTCATTGGGAGAGAACTTGCACATCTTCTATGTGCAATAAAACCATGTTTTCATATCCAGTGTAAGATAGATAACTTCTATTATTGAATCATACCTCTAACACAAAAGGCTTTAGTTTTAAGTGACAAGAGATGAGCCTAAAAGTAAATTTAAGTAATAAGTTGCTGTTTTAACATATGGTGTATGTGAGTGCATACTATCCTGCAAATATAATATTGCATGAAAGTGTTTGTATGAAAAAATAGTATCTATACGAGAAAATACATGACTGAAAAAGTTTGATTTCATCTGCCATCAGAACCCCATAAACTGTTTCCCACAAGATCCATGGGGAAATTAACTGATGTGGATAAGAAGCACATAAGAACACAAACAAGAATATAACGCATATAGAAATCAGACAACTAGGGATTTTTTTAAAATATTTGGGGGTTTAAAGAGTATTAAACCATATATAAATCTCATAAAAGATAATCTGGATAGTATTATGAGTGCGATTCCCCTCACCCTATGCAAAGACATTGCTCACACACTAGTCTCATTCCAGACTGACAAGAGTGAAAGCACACCTGATAACTTTATCTGCAGAAGCAGCTCACTGAAGGGGGAAGTAGTGCTAACTTTCCTACTAATAACCTGCCAGTGTGCCTCTACACAGCCACAGAGGAGCCATTTCTAGGCATCAACAGGTAGTCTTTGTGCTCAGTCAGCCTATGATTTTTCTGCTGAGAGTGCCAGAATAAATACATTTCCAAGAGCCTCTAACCTTTGAAGGGAATTTTTGAAACAACAAGTCATTTCTCAGAGTTGCAGTGTAAGTTGGAAGAGAAGTAGAACACTCTTGGGGAGTCAGAGCTAAGAAAAATGCACCAGAGTAGTACTTTGGCAAATGTTCCACATCACTGCAGCCAGATTAACTCCCTGTTTTCTGTGCTTTCTTTCAACACAGTGGTGCTGGACCTAATTCCAGACTGTTTCTTCTACTATTATAGATTTCAAGGCATGCCTTGAAGGTCTGATGCACAGAAACAATCTTGTTCTACTTTATATAATCTTGAAGAAATCCTTTAAGCCTCTGTTACATTTCTTACTTGCAAATCAGTTTCCAGATTCCGTTTTCCTTTCACCTTTCTTGTACGCCTCCCCAGCTGAGTTCACCCTTCATGCTTTGCCAGAGCCTCTGTGCTTGCAGACTGTGCTCTCATGATCACACTGCTAACACTGTGACCTAAAGCTAACCATCAGCAAAAGCTGTCATTCAGCTTTGAACCTCAGTCCTTTCTGCTGAAGTGCAAGTTTTCTTTGACTATCCAAAAATTAAATCCCTACTTCCTTAAAGTGAAATTGCAACAGAAGAAATTGTTCATTCTCTCATTCTGTAGCCAAGTGACTGAAAAAAGCAATGGACATCTTGAATGTTGTGGCTTACCCCATAACAAGACAAATAGAAGAAGGACCTTTAATTGGCAGAGCTGAAGTTATATTTGTCATGTAAGTTAGTATATATCTTACAAAATGTACATATTCATATGGCTTTCTCTTCTTCATAATTTTGGGAAAAGCTTAAATGTGTCATAACATGTTTAAGATGCCACGAGGAACTAGTTTTATCCACCCTTTCTTTCACTCTGTGTGCCTCCTCTTTCTTTCATTTTGACTGATTGCTGAAGTGTCAGCCTTAATAAATCTTCTCTTCGGTTTACATAGTTGTCCTGTTGTCCAGTATCCAGGAAGTAGCACAAAGCATAATTTTGCCAAGTCACGATACCTTCACATCGTGTGAGTGGAAGAGTTTCCTGGGGAGAAGGATAAGCAAAATTGCATTACTACATCTCCCAAACTTTAAGCTTAGCAACAGCTTTGTCCCAGAGAAAATTATTCAGCTTGAGGTTCCCTAATGAATAATGCAGGGGGACTTGAAGTACCAGACAATCTTCTTGCCATTTATGGATGCTAAGTTACCCAAGACAAAAAGTAAGATGCTAATTTTGTAAACAGCTATTCTTTGGTAAACATTTTGGAACGCCTCCTTTTTTCACCCATAAGTGAAGAAATCTTCGTTGTGCCTGTAAAAACAAAACAGCCTTAGCAGAGAAAGTCTGTGTTAACCTCCTTCAGAGAAAGAGCCAGAACAATTTTGAGATGTGCTTTGAATTGGGAAATAAAAAAAGAGATTCTTGAATTTGGTCTCCAGGGCAATATTTTGCCAGCATTCAAAATCATTGTGTACCCTACTTAAACAGTTTTGTTGATTAAATTGAGATAATGCAAGGAAAGACCACCAAATCAAAACATGAAGTTTTCTGGAATTAATCAGACTCTTCCTCTAAATAGGCTAAACTTTTCTTTCTGGAAGATTCCTCATGAGGAGCTGTGTCTTGAAACTGTAAGACTTTACTTGCTGTTATTACTTTCAGTCTGTGTCGAAACTGAGCATAGCCCAGTCTGCTTGGCAATAGGAGCACAAAGATAGGTAGAGTGTGTCATTGAGAAAAGACAAATTCACCCTTGCCTTAGAGAAACAAGGTCGTGTCAAGATCATCTCAGAAAGAGATGACATCATATAGGCCATGTTTTTTTGACCCACACCTCTATTTAACTGGAGTGTATTTCTAAGCGTGGGGCAGGGCACACTGCAGGGGTGTTCCATGGCTTAGCATTCAGTGTTCCTAATCCTGAATCAAAAGCGTACTTTGAACAGCCCTCACACTAAAATTTCATGCACCACTTGCCCAGTGTTGGCGGAGCTACACTAGTTTTTAGGGAACTGATGCCAGCATTCCTGTCTAGAAACATCCTGAGCCATAAGTTAACTAACAAGTTCATATTGTTGCTTGTTCTAATAACTATGATTTCTTTTTTCTACTGATTTTGGCTGTGCCACCAAATTACTGGAATGTGCTGACAGGACATCCAGTACACTGTAACTGAAACATTCAATGCAGTGTAAGATGAACTGGTCCCATGAGAGAATACAGCAGCTGTTACAGTCCAGCACTCTTTAGGTTTATAACAAAACTTATATCTGGCAAGGCATTCTGAACACATTCAGGACACGTACTAAGCACTTCGAAAGCTGTTGGCATTGGGCAACATGGCACACGTGCTTGACTGATCTTCATTGCTTTAAAACTTGTGACTTCAGTGGATGGAGTTAATCCTGATCTACAGCTTGATTCTGTACCCATGGTTTTTTGTTTGCATGTTTGTTTTTTACATGTTGATCATTCAAGTCAGAGTAGAATAAGGCCTGATAGCAACCTTGATAGGTATTTCTGAAAGAGACTGACCCTTTGATGGTACATTTTCTAGGCATTAAGATGTTTTTCAACTTTGCCACCTACATTAAGATTCATTCCAGGATTTTGGAGGTTCTGAGGTTTCTTTCAGATGACTGAATTCTTTGAGTTAGCTTGTAGGTAGTTTTGTATAACTATCATAGCTAAAAAAAAAATCTAGTTTAAACTCCTTTACATCACAGTTAATCCAGGGATATTTTGAAGAAGTGGGAATAGAAGCTCTTTATTCATCTTTTTTAAAAGAGAGATAGAAAGTTCTGGGAATGGATTTTCTTAACTTGTAAGACTTCCTTAAGGCAATCCATTAAAAATTTCAAATTTCAATACTGCTTTCCTGGACACACCTTAAAAGGCAACTTGTTCCTCAAACAGCATTGAACATTTTTACCCATGACTGTAGACTCCTTTCAAGTGTCTCAAACTACATGACTCCAAAAATCACACACCAAAACCAACTAAATGAGATTGAAAAATTTTGAGTCACTTTATCATTAGACTACTCCTTTAAAATAGAAGACTTCTTTAAAATGACTGTCTGATATCTGTTATTAGGCAAGTTATAGAAACATTATTGGAACAGCCTTAGGAAAGAAAGTTCACTGTAGTTATTTGCATTTGCTGGAAATTCAGTTTGAATTTCTGATTTTACATTTTTTGTTGCTGAGTTGGGTTTTTCATTGCATATTTATCATTTGAGTTTAGAAACTCTAGATGTGTGAGTCTTGGAGTATTGGGACTGTAAACTTCAGGGCTTACCCCAGTAAATATCTAGCGTCTATAATATGCAGTCCAGCAGCAGATGATGTAGGAGAACTGTTGTGCTCAGTGATCACTGAATCAGGAACTTACAAGAAATCAAAAGCTTACTGTCTCTGTCTGTGTCCATCAGTAAAAGCTGTCCAGGAAACTCAGCTTTAAAGACAGTGTTAGCAATACAACTTCCATTTGTGTGTGGCTAGCCGTCGCGAACGACGATGCTTTTTATGCCTGCGCGAATGGATTTATTACGTGGAGCTCAGCGTGCGCGGAACTGGCCCCACCCCCTTCAGCCCTGGGACGCTCCTAGCCTTGGCCGGGGCAAGCCCGGACGAAGTTGGCAGAGAGCGAGACCCGCAGGATTCGAACCGGCGTCCTTCCGAGAAGGAGCACGGATCCAGGGGCGGCGGCTTTACCCACTCGGCCACAACCGCCGGCACAACTTCCATTTAAGGCTGAAAAAAAAGCAGCATACTTTGTGCCTGTGCATGATGGGACAAACACAAATCAGAATTGTTTAATATTGAAAACAAAAAAAATTAATTTCCAATTACCATACCTACAGGCAAGGAGATAGTTTAAGGAGCATGTGTCCTTCTCATTATTGTTGCAAGTTGTTCAAGTTGTTCACCAACAATTGTTCAATTGTTCACCCAGCTGGTACCAGAAGACTTCTCATATTCTGAAGCAGAATCATCAATCAGTTTCAGTCATCTGAGCTGTCCAAACAGAAGGCTATAGTCATGTCACCATCAGTGAATTAACAGAGAATTAAAGAGTAGTTCCACCACAATAAATGAATCAAAATCATGCTTCGATATGTAGAATTACTTGTCTTCCACAGCAGAGATGTGGTGATGTTGGTTAACCCTCGCAGGCAGCTCAGCCCCACGTAGCCACTTTCTCAATGCCCCAGAGTGGGATGGGGGAGAGGATCAGAAGATTAAAAGCAAGAAAACCTGTGGGTTGAGATAAAGACAGTTTAATAGATAAGGAAAAACTAAATATGAAAGCATAATAAGGAATTCATTGACTACTTCCCATGGACATACAGGTGTTCAGCCATCTCCAGGAAAGCAGGGCTCTGTCATGCATGTTGGACACTTGGGAAGACAAACTCCATCTCTCCAAACACTGCATATTTACACACTCCTCCTTTTTCTTTGCCCAGCTTTATACGCTGAGCATGATGCCATATGGTCTGGAATATCCCTCTGACCAGTTGGGATCAGCTGTCCTGGCTGTGTGCCCTCTCAACGTCTTTGCACCCCCAGCTGGTGGGGTGGGGTGAGAGGCAGAAAAGACCCTGGCTCTATGTAAGCACTGCCCAGCAATAGCTGACACATCCCTCTATTATCAACATTGTTTTCAGCACATGCAAAACATAGCCCCATACCAGCTACTACAAAGAAAATAGCTATCCCAGCCAAAAGCAGTACAGACAAGCAATGAACATTCCTAGCTGTTGAACTGCTGCACCAGTAAGAGCTATGCCAGAAGTGCTGGAAAGGGACAAAAATCACTCCCTCTACATTAAAAGTATTCTGTTGAATAAAAATATTTGATAATCATTCCTTTGCTTATACATAGGGATTTGGAAAATACACTTACATGCATAGCAAATGAGACTTCAACTAAATTTAGTCATTTCAGCTTTTGCAGGAGTATCAGTTCATCTCAGAAGAGCCAAATGTAAGAAATTATATGGTGAAGGTTTCTGTAGAAGATCTTTGTTGGAGTTTTGGGCTCTCAAACTCTTCAGGGTGCTCTGATCTAGTTCTTTGCTCTGAAACAATGGATATAGAAGAGATAATCATAAAAATCAGATAAGATGCAAAATTCCACATAATTTCTTTCCTCCATTTGGAAAGTTGACATCTATTCAAAATGGTCAGCTTACCTTGCTTATAATATTTACTTTCCTATATTCATATACTGGTGTCTGTATTAGTTATACTTGCAATTCCTGTATGCAGTTTAGATTTGCAATTTGTACATTTTCCAGAACAAGCAGATTTACACTGGAAAAAGGAGTGCAAGAAGAGAGAAAAGGGATATGCGAGAAGTGAACTGTCTGTGTAACATATGTAATAAATGTAGTGCTGTTCCTTCAAAGTGGGCTGAAGGTGCTGTGCAAGCTAAACAACTGTGCCAGAACCAGTTAATCCTGCACCATCCCACTAACCTCAGTGAACAAAGACAATTCTGCACAGCACATAAAAGAGGGAATCATAATAAAATCTCACCAAGTTCAACTCATAAGTTCAATAACTTCAGTAAGAGAAAGTGATTCTTCTAGTCCTGAAAGAGTAAATAATTTTCCATATCCAAGATTTTTACTCATTTTGTAAAGCTGACAGCAGTTGTGTCAATTACTAACATCTAATATTTTCTAGTTTGTAATATCTGATGCAGTGCCATGCAGCAGTGTCTCAATTTACACACAGAGGACTATAATTACATAGATTTCCATCCAAACCTGTTACCTCGGCAAATATTTCTGGTTTATGGTATATAAGAAAGGGTCTCAAGATACATTTATGAAAAAATCAATACTGTTCTCACGTCACTAGAACAAATCTATCTTCTGAAGTCTGAACAAAGCACAGTAAAATAATATTAGTGAAAGTATCAAAATACTCACATAAGCACAGATTTGGATGACTGGAAGAGCAAAGAGCTAAGTCAGCCTTTTGGGCACAACCCTATTTTTTAGGATATTGGTTGCAGTTAAACAGATTGTGGTGTGTAATAGAGTTGATTTGCAGTCTTTGTCACTTGGATGTCTCCAGTGTTGTTCAAATTTTGCCTTTTGGCCATTTTCCTACAGGATGAACTTCCAGAAGAAATGTGCAGTGCTCAGCATTGTTGGTATTCTTTTTTCCTATTATCTCTTAGCTAAATGGATAAGGACTACCTATTTCATTTAATTTCTGAGAGCATCAGCCCACAAGTCAGAGATATTTTTTATGTCTGATATCTGCAAAATGAGTACCTCAAGGCTTCTGTACCAGGTTACCACAACATTAAGCCTGCTTTTCCATTTTTCTAACTTGCGATAGTATCCAAGGCTAGCTAATGAGTTTCCAGTGAATGAGTTCTGAAGTAGGCCAAATTTTTCTAAAGCCTCAAGCCCTATTTTTCTACTCTCAGAAGAGAAGGCAGACCTACAGACATCTTCTGGTCTTTGCAGTTTCTAGAAATCACCTTTAGTTTTAGACAATTTTTAATTTTTGGCATTAGCTCTGTGAATGAAACAGGTTCCCAGAAACATAAAATCCAGATAGCTCAATTTAGTCTGTGATATTGTCCAAAAACATAAACAAATTGACATGAAAAGCCTTCTGGGGATACAGCTTAATTTTAGCACATCTGTTCAGCTTCTCAGAGCAGGCACATCCCCTGGTATCTCTTGGATTTTATTAAATTCTGCAGATGCTGAATACCCCATCTGCACTGCTCGCTGAAAGTGAGAAAAGCTAAATAGTCACTGAGGTTACTGACACTGTCTCAGTGTCTCATGTAGGAAGCACTGCTGATGAGCCCCAGTGGGGATTGCAGGCGTTGCCCCTTGGCAGCCTGAACTCCTGTTTCTAGTAACGGCGAGGAAAAGTACCGGGGTCATGGGGGGAAACAGTTCATTTCACACTGCTTGACCACATCTACTGCACCACACTGAGCTGCTGCTGCCTGTTGGTGGGGCCAAGCAAGGTTCTTCTGCTGGGAACTTGTTGGAGCTTGACTCACGCCTTTGCCTTGGCTGTGCAACACACTTGTGTTGCAGAGTCTCCAGGGAATTCCCACACCCAGTTAAAACAAACATGAGCAGGCTCCCTTCCCAGACTTCATTGTGACTTTTCTCTATACATTTTGCTAGTTTGCATGTTGGCTCTTCTTGACTAATGATTTTGCTTACAGAAACTATTCTTATTTCATCTGAGGTCGCCTACACTAAAATCTGCCTGAATGGACACGATTCAGTGGAACAGGCTTTCAAGAGACAGTTGTTTTGCAATTAGAGTTCAAAGGACAGTGATGTAAGAAAAGATGCAGTTTACATTTGATGCATCTGCTCTCTGAAAACTCAAAAGACACAACTATGTGCTTAAATTTAAAAGCATTCCCAGGAGCATGATAAATATGATGTCGGGAAACAACATGTTGATTCCTTCATTTGCTTGTAGCATTTGAACCATGAATGAAACCCTGATTTTAATAAGAGATCTAGCAATAATTCATATAAAAGTAAAAATAATATATCAATTTATTGTGAATAGATAACATGACAAGAGTTAGTAGAAATTGATAAGGTTGCCAGAATTATGTCCTGCTAGAGGGTATATCTATCCTGTCAATTTTGTGGAGTTCCCACTTTGTTTGAGGTCTGAAGGCAAAAGGGGAATGCACAGATCCTTCCACAGAAGTGGGATGCAGGCAAGAGGATGGTTTGGTCACCCAGTGCCCACTGACAGGCAGCACAGATGTATATTCAAAACACTGCCCTCCAGCCCATTCTCAGTAGGTTACATGCTGTCCTTGGGCCTTCAGTGTCCTGAGTCAGACATCAGTTCCCTGACACAATCACCTCACAGTGGGACCATCACTTTTGTTGCTCACAATTTTGTAAGACTTCATCCATTTCTTCATCTGAACTCAAAGCCCATCCTTCCACATCAGGCATCCCCTGGGCGACCTGTTACCATTTCTTTTGCAGTTCTCAAGCTGAGCTTTGCCTCTGTTCCCTCCATCTGCATCTCATTTCTCATCCCAAATTCCTTGTTAAACCAATTGTAAGCATTGGGCTTGCCTCAGGCTGCCAAAAATGTTTTCCTAACACTTCAATGATTTTCAAAAACTAAGTTTCTTGGGGGAGAGACAGTTTGTTTCAGTTCTTGATGTCTTCACTTTGTAACATTCACTGCTCCATGGTTTGAAGCTGTAACTTGTAAATCCTAGTCCATAGCTTGGTCCCTCTGACTGGGGAGATGCAATTCCTGTCTTTGCAAAAATCTTCCTAACCTTGTTCCAGTCTCTTATGAATCATCCTGCTGAGCAGACAAAAAAAAAAAAAAAAAAAAAAAAAGAATCCAGAAAAACTAAAAAATGAGCATGCCATTGTTAATGGAGGGTTGTTAGCTTCCCTGGTGGGAACAGAATGCCAGACTTTCTTGAGCTTTTCTTCTGGCTTCCAACTTGAAATTTGGAGAGAGCTGGTTGATTTGAAGAACTAGGGTTGTTCATAATAGGTGAGCCAAATCAGTCAATGTGCCCATGTAGTGACAGTGCAATCAGACAAAGCAAGAACTAGAAGACACAGTGGAGGGGGTGGGTGGGAGTGGGGATGTGGGAATCAGTGAAGGAAGCGTTTGGATGAAGAACTATGATAGAAGAGGTTGGGACCAGAAAATTAAGGCATCAGGAGAAGATAGAGGAAAACTGTATTAGGTATGTATGGCAAGATTTTGGTGGTCAGGGGGCTGCAGGAGTGGCTTCTAAGAAAAGACATCAGAAGCTGCTCTGATGTGAAACCAAGAGAGACCCAGACAGCCTAAAGACAGACCAAAGCAAAGCACATCAACAGTGTTGGTAACACCTCTGTGGTAGCATATTTAAGAAATTATTAAAAAATATGTACACCACTAGCCAGGAGAGAAAAGTGAGAACATATGAGTACAGCTTTGCAGACACAAAGGTCAATAAATAAGGAGCAGGAGGAAGTACTCCAGGCACCAAAGCAGATTCCCTTGTAGCCCATGGTGCAGACCATGTTGAGGCAGACTGTACCCCTGCAGTGCATGGACGTCCACAGTGGGACAGATATTCACCTTGTAGCTCATGGAGGATTCCCCACTAGAGCAGGTGGATGTGCCCTGAAGGAAGCTGCAGCCTGTGGACAATCCATGCTGGTGCAGATTCCTGGCAGGACCTGTGGCCCATGGAGAGGAGCCCATGCTGGAGCAGATTTTCGCTACACTGAAGGAGAGGAAAAGTGTGATAAGGAAGGCACAGCAAAGACAAAGTGTTATGAGTTGACTGTAACATTCATTTCCCATCCCTCTGCACCACTTGGAGGAGGAGGTAGATGAGTTGGGAATACAGATGAGCCTACTACAGATGAGAAGGGAGGGGTGAGGGGAAAGTATTTTTAGGTTTGTTCCTATTTGTCATTACTTTATCTATAAAGTAAATTAATTTCCCCAAGTCAAGTCTGTTTTGCCTATGATGGTAATTGCTTCCTATCCTTTTGTTGACCCATATGCTTTCTGTCATATTTTCTTTCTTCTGTCCAGTTGAGGAGGGGAGTGACACAGCCACTTAGTGGGCACCTGACAGCCAGCCAAGATCAACCCAATACAAAGACTAACAATGTTTTAGAAATCTGGGAACATTTTCAAATAATGATGAGCATAAAAGAGGAATCCACATGAAAATCTGATAAGTGTTCTCTTAATCAGATTTTTTAACAAATATAAAAGCATTAACTAATGAGACTAGAATAAAAGCATGAGTAGTCAGAGTAAATAAGCAAGTATAAACACTGACTGAGCCAAAGCTGCTTTGAATAATTAGTGTCATCACTAAGACCTCCAAGATCATTGAGTCCAGCTTTTGACTGAACAAACACCATGCCAACTAAACCATAGCACTAAGTTACACATCCAGTCATTTCTTGAACACTTCTAGGGCTGGTGACTCCACCACTTCCTTGCACAGCCCCTTCAAATGCTTAATCATCCTTTCAGTGAAGAAATTCTTTCTGATGTTGAACCTGAACCTTAACTCCTCAAAAACTTTTCAAAATATATTGTATTTATAGTATTACTAAGAGTTTACTTGAAGAAATATGTATATATACATGGATGTAGTAACTTCATAGAAGAACTGGGACTAAGAGGTAATGACAAGATGGGTCATAAAGTAATATTGGCTCAACTATCTTAATTGCATAATTACATCCCAGATGAATATCAGGCTATCAGCTTTTGCTGCCTTTACAGTGGGGCAAGGTTACTTATGATTCACTATTAAGAAAATCCTAACACCCATTAAAAAGTCTACACTGCCATGGTCTGTTGTTGAAATGAAAACAAAACCTGCATAGAAGCTTAATGCCATCACAGAATCACAGAATGGGTAAGGTTGGAAGGGACCACAGTGAGTCACCTGGTCCAACCTCCCTGCTCAATCAGGGTCATCATAGAGCACATGGCACAGGATTGTGTCGAAAGAGACAGCTCTTGAGTATTTCCAATGAGGAAGATCCCATAGACCCTCTGGGCAATCTGTTCCAGGGGGTGGTCACTAGCACAGTATCAAAGTTCTTCCTCATCTTCGGACAGAACGTTTGGTGCATCAGTTTCTGTCCCCCTCTCCTTATCATAATTAACCCCAAAATTTTTTTTCAGCACCACCGGTCAGACACACCCCCACGTCACTCAAAACCAGATATGCAAATGAGTTCACACCTCATTACCACCTAATTAACTCAATTAACCCTCTAATTAATCAGTTATCCAAATTATCCCTATCCTAACATGTTGGGGTTTTAATATGGAATCTCATATTTGATTACATCATTAGAAATTAGCTTTCTAAACAGCTATAGAAAACAATTTTCTTCCCTGATTTACGTACTGCATTTCTTCAACGGAGTTAGACAAAAAGTGAAATTAATTTAAATAATAGGCATTATCCATCCAGAATGTCTTTTGATACTATTCTGCCTCATTTCCCAAATTCCCTCCTCTTCTCTCCTCTCCTCTTCTTGCCTAGTTTCTACACTACGCTACACCTGATCTTAGCTAAAATGCCAAGAAGCAGCTTATAGTTTCCTAAAGATTTATGTCTGATGTTTGACTGTCAGTTCAAATTAAAAATTTCAGTTTGGTTATATATGAACTTCTGTTTCTTCTCCTCTATCTAATGATTTGACCTTACATTGTGACTTTTCCTTCAGACGATCCTCTTATAGCTTTCTTTTCTCTTGGTCATCCTAATGCCAAACGACTTTTGTGATTTACTCCATTGGTATATTTATTTGATGACAGATTATATGTTTTGAATTTATTATGGGCAGTTAGAGGGTTTGACATAGAGAAGCTCAGACAATATGAAGATATGAAAGCAAATTGGAAAAAAATTTAATATGCCTCCACTCTAGATCCCTATATTGACTTATTTATGATATTACCTTCAGATTACTATTAGACTTAGTCCAGGAACGCTTTAAAATCATGCTTGGGAAGCTAAAAGAGACTAAGGAGAGCTTGCTGAAAGACAAGATGACAATCGTGAAGGAGAAAAGCAAAAAAATAGGATATGACAGGAAGGAGAAGCACAGTGGAGTGAAGCAATAGGAGCAAGGTAGGGATCTTGGAGAGGGGTAACTGTGTCTAAATTGTTTGCAGCCTTCCATTAAAGCTGTTGTGTTTCCTGAGGACACTTCTGTGTTTTCAGAGGCCTCTTCTGAGCTCAGGATGCAAATCACTATGCCATAACAGAAAGCTGCAGGATCATGGCTAGCAGCACTAACACTAGAGATGTGCTTCTGCAAAAACAATAGCATTCATTATTTGGCCCTCAGAAGTCTGTCCAAAGTTCAAATGCCTAGAAATGGATCTTACATCACCTGAGCCTTGCACAATGCTGGTACTTGTCATTAGCAGTCTCCACAAAGGGACTCATTCTCCCAGTGATTAGAAACATTCTCTGATATAGCTGTTTAACAGGTGGCAAAGATTATGTGTGTTTTGTCTCAGGCCCCTGACAGATTTCACTAAATGATGAAACTAGGCACATGATTTCAAGTAATTTGGAGGAAGCACAGGAAAACCCCTTTATCACAGGCTGCTCTGCTCTGACTTGTCCCAAGGAATGGACACTGTGCTTTAAGCAGTTGATTATTCAGCAGCTAGATAGCATGCTGATGACAAGCTAGCTGATTAGTTATTAACAGCTATTCCACTCATTTTTATTTTACACAGGCCACATTGCACCATCTTTACTAATCCTGTTTTAAATCCCCTGGCAATGAAAAATAAGTAGAAACCACAAGCTGACAGTTCTTAAGAGCTGTAATACCTAGGTATTGCAGATATAGCAGTTTTTTATGTGATTTAGAAATTACTCAGAAGAGCTCTCACTCAACAGCAGGTTACAAATTTCTAAAGAAATAACAAAGTTCAGATGGCATTTGTAGCTGCTATTGTGGTGCCATTGGTGATTTTCTTAAAATGTATAATTCATTGTACTAATGATAAGTGTCAACTATGAGGCATGGCTTGTGTTTCTAGCTTAGGGTAGCATTATCTAGGATCTTTAGATCCAAGTATTCAGCAGTTTCAGCCATGGAGTGTCTCAACCAAGTGGTGCCAGGATTTACAAAACAGAAGTTCTGGGTCTGCACTCTTACCCCGTGTAACAAGTACTGGGTCATATAGGACTGCTTGGTGGCCTTGCATATCATGGTCATATCACTGCTCCTCAGTTTCCTCTCCAAGAATAAATAAAATAGAGTAGTACTGACTTTGCTGGCAAGGTGTGGTGACATCATAGATGTACGAGCCCTGCAAGTTGAAGTCCAGACTTGCAGGATAGAAGTCTGCACATGAAATAATTTTTTGGACTTTCTTTGTGGTCAATGAAAACAAATAGGAAACTGTGGGGGATTATTTATCTTACCCTAAAATAGTAACTTTAATTAGGGCAAATGAATCCCACCTCAGAAGTGACTGTTTGTCTGCAATGACTATAGCAGGAGTCAAGGAAACTATGTCTCAAGTAAATGTCCATGCTACAAACACATGAAGTTCATTGAAACTATTCCATCTGAAGGTCTCTGCTGGTCACAGCAGGGACCTCGAGATCCTGATATTAGCCTCCAGCCTTTCCCTGCTCAATGAGCCTTCAGACTGAGAGAAGCCTCTAACTCCTCCAAAAGGACAACCAAAATAGTGACAGAAACTTGCAAATTGCTGTCAGTCTGCTCTGTACAGAGGTGGTGAGAGAAAACCTCTATCATAGCATTACTATGGATCTCTAAGCTCCAGATTCTGGCTGTCAGACTGAAAAAAATGTACTCTACCATGACAAGGACAAACATATGACAGACTTATTGCAAGCATCCCCAGGGAAACATGTTTTGGTCATAACTCTTCTGTGCTAAGTGCTGTACTATTAAGTTAGAGACAGTCTATACCACAGTCAGTCTCACAAACAGCTTTACAGACAAGACAATCAAAGTAATGTGGTCAATCCCTTAAAGATGGGCAATTGAGGCAGAGATTAAAATGTGACTTGTCCAAATTATATAGGAAGTCTGTGGTGGGACCTTGGTTCTCCCAAAGCATTGTACATAACCACATGCTTGCAGCAATATTGCTAGTTTTCAGACAGAGGGACAGTTTTCTATCAGGGCTGTGCTTACAGATGCTATGTGATTTGCTATTCTGCAATTTGGCTTAATTTCTTAGTGAAATGTTTTGCAATCCAGTGCATGACTGTACAGTATTAACCCATATCATTGGGTCAATACTCACCTCTTTGGTGAAGAGGGGATGGAAGAAATGCCTTGAGTAACTTTCAGAAAGTTTCAAAAGCCTTCTTTCCTTAGCCAAACAATGTGGAGACAATCAATGCTGTAATAATGATATTCTGAAAGCTAGGTTGCTTTGTTATATTCTCAGCATGAAGCTAAAAGTTTAGGATTGTACACATGTAGGACCAAGCATCAGCTGCTGTTAAAAAAAGTGTTCAGCTTCCAAGCACAGAAAATTTACACAAAGTTTATTTGCAAACTCATAAAGGTTCTAAAATGGTGGGTTTGTATTTACAATTAAAATCCAAGGTCATAAGCAATACTCATTGGTCTCTGATGAAAAACAGATGAGAAACACTTTTCAAGAGAGATGGAATTTTTCCCTCTATAATACAAAAGAGGGAAACATCACAGTTGTCAAATGCAAATGAACAAAAGTTCAAGAGTAAATTGTGGTTTTTTGAGAAGTGCTTAGTAATGGAATGATTCAATATTAATATGCTATGATGATCACATACAGTCACTGAAAAAAACCCAAAAATTAATCTCTGCATCCATTACAGAGGATTAACCTTACCCTTTGGATAGAAACTACATTAGCCAGATCCCTGGCCTTCATGCTTTTTAATTATGGTTAAAGATCAGCAAAGGAATCAGCTCTTTTATCCTCATGAGTAAGTGATTTCTAATGGCTACTGAATCCCCAGGGTGGGTCTGGGAAACCCCTGCCTGGATGCCAGAGCATGACAGTGCCTCATCTGTGTTCAGTGGCAGGCCAGCAATGCTGTCCTTGGGACCCAATATCAAGTAAAAGGTGTCATAAGTAGCTATATTTGAAAAAAATTTAAATAAAATACACCCACCTCCAAGACAAAACACTTTTTCCAAAACTTAAAGTTATGTTTGAATCTCGAATTATATGCTCCTAATTGTTCTTGGGGGTTTTTTGTTTGGTTTTGTTTGGTTTTCTCATGTGACTTTTATCAGAACTGGGGTAAAACTTTGGACTGAACGGCAGAGTAAAAAAAGTGCCAGGAGCAGAGGAGACTTTATGCCCTTAGCTTGCACCCTGTCTAGTCGCAGCTTACTGAACCCTTGAGTTCCTGATCACCTTTCAACCTACATTCATCTGTCCATCAGCTAAATCCCTCAATTAATATGGAGTTAATGGAGATGTCATGTGGATTTTGCTACAGAAACATTTAACAGTCTTTCTTGTGATTATTAAATTCATTTTATCCTTCCCAAAGAGAGTAAAATCGCTTCATGGAAACTCCATGCAGCTGGTCTGAACTCTGTGATCAGCCACAGGTCCCTTCAGTCTTCTAAGCTCTGGGAGCAAAAATCCAGATTTTCCCTGCACCTGCTTTATTCTCCTTCATACAGCAAATCTCTCCAAGGATGGCTTCATGCCCTGCCCCATGGCATGCTCTTTTAAGATACAATGCTCCACACCCTTTTCTTCAATCATTCACTTTCAACAGAGACCTCCACCTCACAAAAGCTATTTCCATTGTACTTGCAGACTATTGAAGGTAATGCCCTGAAAAGACAAGGTTGCAGGCTTTCTAATTACCAAAACCTTGCCCCTGGAAAGCCAACCTACAGCATTCATTACAGGTATTTTAGACAAGCATTTTCATGCCCTTCTCCTGCCCTCCCTGTGATAACAAGAAGCATTCACAGAGTTACCTCACTGTCTTTTTTTCAGATCCTAAAAAGCTAAATCCTTTGCAATTGCAGGCAGTCAAGTATTTCACATTTAGCACAGAGTCCAGGGAGTTCTACACTACATGATCCCAAAGATCAGAAACCACAAAAGACCCCACAAAACAAAACAGAAAACCACAAAAACCCCCCAAAAACACAAAACCAACCAACGAAACAAAAAAACAATCAACCAAAAACACCACACATAAGTCTTTGGAACATTTTTAGAAGCATTCATGCAGAGAGACTGCCAAAAACTAACCTGTCTCAAAGGAAGGGACCAGGAAAATGAGGAGGAAATGCAGTATCTGAGGTACCTGCCATAGGCAGGGGGTTTGTTAGATGATAATAGAACAGAGAAAGGCAATCCAAATCCTGATCCATTACAGGTTTAATAGAAAATACAGTACAAATCCTGAAATATAATGACTGGGTTTAGCCTTGAGGACATGATTATATATGAGTCAAAGTGATCTTATGTATCTCAAGGACTTCCCACTGATCACTGACATATGAAAAGAAAGTAAAACCCCATCTTTCCCAGAAACCATATTTTGCATTGAAGGGGAGAAAAGAGAATATTCTAGTCTGTCTGCCAGAGACTATGAAGCACAGAGCTAATTAAATACAATCTAAATGGAGTGAAAACAGACAGGATCATCAAACAACAATCAAGTCTTCTTCCAACCCCTCTTGCAGATATCAGCAAGTTGAAGAGCCAGTTTCATGTGCCAAGTTGTAGATCCTAACTCCAAGATCCTCCCTATCCTGCTGTAAATGCCTCATACTCCATCTTAAAGCAAATGCATTTCTTTCCTCTCACTTCACATGTTGGAAGTCCATTTCTGTGCTTTCAAGAGACACAAATCTTCTGGTTATCTGTGTTTAGGAGGAAATTGTGTGTGTTTTGTTTTGAACTATCCTTGTATTTCAACCGATCTTTTCTTTTCCTGAAATTTACCCATCTCCAAAATGTACTTTTGAATACTACACTCAGCCTTGACTTTGATAGGTAGAATCAGCCTAGCTCTTTTCACTTTCCTGTTATAAGTTTCTCTATATCTCTTTTGGCAGTGCAAAAAACCTGATCACTAGTAACCTTGTATTCTCCTCTGTCTGTTTTTATCTGTATCCTGTCTGACTTTCCATTCTAGTTGTAAGCTCTTTAGGTCACAAAATATTTTTCTGTTTGTCTCTATGAGCCACACAGTGTGCTCTGAACTGTGACTGAGGTTCCTAGGTGGTTTATTGCATCAATACAAATTTTCATAATCAAATGCAGAAGGCGTATCTGAAATCCCACTAGAAAATTACTGATGGCATTAGGAACTAATTTTCTCGAGTTTCCAAAAGTGTCCATTCCTATTTCATTTGAGGAATAGGGAATGCTTCACCCAGAATTTTCCTTTTTAACCAACAATTGTTTTGGTTTGTTTTTTTTTTAAACCAACAGAATACCTGGAAAAGAGATCAAACAAATTCATGAGGTTCTTACTTTCTCTATCATGAATGCCCTGACATGCTCGTTTTTTTAAAGGAAAGAAGATGAATCATGCAGATGAAAGAATACAGGATTGGGAGGTGGTTGAGAACAGTAGAGAGAATATCAGATAAAATACAATACATTTATTTTATTACACTGAGAGAATCATTTGGGAGAGAAACTGGATATGGAAATGGAACAGGGAATGATCTAAAATAATATATGTACATTTCATTCCTCTTCCCAGGGCGTGAGTGATATTCATCATTCTCAGCACAGGGACCACATCACACCGTTCCTAAGCTCTGTTTCCTACCTCAGACTTTTGTCACACGTGTATGGGTTTGATCCCTGGCTGGCATAGCTCTGCTGACAGAAATTCCTAAATTTCAGACAGCTTTACCAGCAAACCATGTGTTTCCTTGTTTTAGAGAAGGGTGGGTTTCTATGGCAGAACAATGCCAGGCTAACTTTACCCACATCAGGCATGCTTTAGCTATCCATCATTTTATAAGTAAAGTGATCCAAGAATAAACTCAGGCTTAGTTAGCACACCCTTGGGGTGAGGTGTGTATTACCAAAATGAATATACAATTAAGTTAGTGATAAGTATTCAAATTAATGTCTACATGCCTGACCTGAAGCTCATTAACACTGATTTATATCAACCTTGTTGTGCACAGAGCTTGTTAAGGGGATATAAGTTACAACAACCACCATATTTGCATTTTCTTTTAAGCCTTTTCCCTGCTCAAGAGTGGAGGAAAAACCCTGTAGTTTTAATGAGAAATCTTCCCTGTTTTTAATTTGTTGCAAGAGAGGATAATTGCAGAATGCAGAAGCATTTGCACCTACAAAAATCTCATGCCTTATCACATGTTTTCCCTTTGCCTTGTCCAGAAAGAAGTGGAGCAATTGCTCTAAGTTCTTTTTCATGTAACCTACAAAACAATATCCTTTTCAAGTGCACTCAAACTTTGCCTTAGAACTCCTAAACACTTTGATGAAGAAAATTCCAAACAATAAACATACATAAGAAAATTAAAACAAATATTTAGTTTCACTCAGTTCTATAAAATGTCTCTCCCAGAGCAAACTTTCTGTAATGTGACAACTCAGTAATGACATGCTCCATGACTTATTGGGTGATAATTATATCCAAATCCATCAAATAGTTCAAAGAGTGATTACAATCCAACTCATAATTTTTAGATCATAAGGATTCAATTTCAAAGCTGAAGTATTCCATTAATTATCCCATTGTTTATGGTCAGTAGGTTAACTAGATTTGCATCATTGTAGGGTCTCTGATGCTTCAAAGCAAACTGGTTAAAAACTGTGTTGTGAGACTATTATTTCTTTCCCAAGATGGCAGAACAACCCTCTATCTCAGTTAATTTTTGATTACATACAGGACCTGCTGCTTTGGGATAGATTCATGCTCAAATAGAAGAAAAACTTTCTAAATTCTTACATAATTATAGTGTGTATAGTAGTATACATATAGTCTTACCATAAAAGAGGGAAAAGACAAGACTGGGTTTGTGCTACTTATGAAGTGGTACTTCCCTCAAGCACTGAGATGCTATGATTATCTTCATGACTCTTCTCTTGTGTTATTGGCATTTGCAAAGTCTCGTGTTCTTTGTTCCCACAGTGGTATCTGGCACAGGGGTATAGTGTCCACTACAGAGTTCAAACAATGGGGTGATTGAAAAGATAAGAAAGCAAGGTTTTGATGAGAGAATAAACAGGTTCGAAACATTTGTCAAGTATAAATGAATCAGCTACAAAAGTGAAAAAGACAGAGTGCTATATGATATATTTGTGTCTGAAAAAAACAAACTGGTGAACTATGGTTACCATTGCAGCAAGAAATCTTTCTGCTGGTATAGAAAATTCTCTTTGAGGATGCTAGGAAAATGACTCCTTAAGGCCTAAAGAATGTCCCCTCTAAGGACAGTTTTTGGCATAATTATTGTATTACAGCTTTCCCAACCAACTCTTCTCAAGTATAAAGAAATTCCCAAACAGCTTCTTGTAGCCAAGATATCAGGATGTCAGGGAATAGCAGGAAGCAAGCTTATAATCACTAACGTAGATTAAATATGGATGGCGAAGTCACTGTCTCTGAGTATATACATGTATGTTCAGCCTCTCTACCATAAGTTGCTAGACAGCTGAAATACCTGTGAAACAGCTTCCAAACCACCACAGTTACAGCAAAGCCAGCACTGATTTTGAATTGCCTTTATTTGGCAGAGTATGAACTAGTGGAAGACTAAACACTAAAACTGAGGAACTGGTGCCGTTTCTGTTACTCACAGGAGCCTATCTTTTGAGGACACAGATCTTAACCCTTGCTATTACACTTGATAAGAAAGGTCTTGATGTAAGACCTCATTAAAAAGATACTCATCCAGAATTAGAATCTCTTGCTGATGAGACCAACCATTCCAGACTTGTTTAGTGAAAAAAGTAGTCATGGCACTGGCTCACACAGTACCAGCAGAAACCTGATTCAGGTGGGAATGAGCTGATTTCTCAGCCTTTCACCCATTTTTGCCATATTTTGAAGAGTACCAGTAACGTTAGCCAATTTTTAAATAGGACTAGGCAGCTTGATTTCAGTAGACTGAAAAAAAAATTGCCAGAAAGCAGACCTTAACTTGTGAAAAATAATTTTTAGTTTTAATTGATTTTTAACTTTGTCTTTGTTGTTTTATGCTTTTTGGCACAAAAATGTAAATAACACAATACTCAGAATGCAGAAACAACAGAAAGATGGCAACCTTCCTGATCTGGGGTAAATTTTTCAAAATCACCTTAATGATTACATTTTGGAGTTGTTTTTCTGCTTTTGTAAATATTGCCCAGTGATACTAAAAGTTTGGTCATGTTTTCATTTTCAGAGGGCCTCTCACTTTTAGAGTACATTCTCTTTACTTCCCTTTACAGTGCTCAGGGATTATCCAGACTAGGGCTAGTTTTGGCAAGAAGAGCCTTTCCCCTGATAAGATGGAGTACTGATGATGCAGCATTTCCAGACCAAAAGCAGGAATAGACTGGGAAGCTTGCTTTTCAGAACAGCTCATTTTTGACAAAGTATTTTGGTGTTTTGTGCTCATCTGACTCTAAACTGCTTCNATATATGCCATGAAGGAATAGTTAAATGGAAGCTATTCAAAATACAGTCTGTGCAGCCTTCATTTCGTAATGCTAATGTAACATGAGATCATGTCCCAGATTTTTATTTCAAACTCTGAATTCAGTATAAAGTGTACATGGGTGTGATATCAAAATGGCACAAAGACATTAAAAACTTAAATCTGTGAAAAGTTCGTGAAGTTAAACTAGGGAAAAAAGTTGAAGCTAAAAACTAATGAAGAAGAGTAGAAAAAAGTCCTCCTTTATAATAGCAGAAAGTGCAATTATCCACTTCTAGATTAAGTGTCCACTGTTCCCTTTTGAAGAAAACATGAAACAAACACAAAAAATTGTGGTGTAACTCCACTATGTCTATTGACCCTGCCTCCAGTGAGCCTGACACACAGCCTCCAAGGACTGCTGAATTTAAAGCAGAAAGAACTCAGCGGAATCTTTTGATTTCTTTTACTTTGGGATTAATATGTCTTAGTAAACTGTTCTGTGCATTCCTAATGTTTTCAGGTATGTGTTTCAACCAGGAAAACCCTGCTGGAGCCAGAAAAGGTCTTTGCTTTGCATCAGAGAGAAGCAGAAAGCTGGTAGGCCTTAAGAAGGATAAACACTTCCTGAGATACAAAGGCCCTGCATAATCCAGATCTCCAATATAATGTCTGCCACTGTTAGAAATCACTTCAGCAGTTTTAGTGGTCAATAAGCAGTAAACCTTAAATGGACCCAAATTCCTCTTTATCCATGCCATAAATCTGATCTGATAGCAGAGATCAGGAGGCAATGGGCCTCAGGGGAAGTCTGCACTGTGGCGTCCATACATCCTGCTAAATTGCACAATGAGCTCAGCCTAGAAGGGCTCATCATCTGCTCAAACATCCCAAAAAAAAAAAAAATAGCCCCTCATCAAAAAAACCCCAAACTATGCTGAATAACATTTATGTTCTGCATTAACTCTGTGAATGCTCTGAAAATTTAGTTTTAATTCCATCTTCTCTTGCCTGCAGTTCTTGGGGTAGACAATGGAGCACAGTGTTTCGAAATTGCATAGCAAAAAAGGCTTTCAGAACGATTAAAGTGTTATCATCTGAATTAAGATTTTCATGCTAATCTATATTTTATCTGATTTTCAAGATAAAGAAAAGGAAAGAGATATATCACCTGGGATTATATTTGCAGTTGTAACTGTAGATTACAGGCATTGCAAAAACTATGCTGGATTGGCTTTCTATGTGGACTTGCTGCTCGGACTTAGTGGATCTCCTCCTGGTGAATTGGTGGCTTTAACATGACCTATTTTTGTTTGGTTTGGAAGTGACTTAAGTTAAACTGAATGGAGGACATTTTAATTACCATATCAAGTGTCCACACAAGTTTGAGTTCACATACTTAACTTGCTTATGATAGGTTTTTGAAATGTCCCTTAGTAAACATATGTACCATAATTTCTAATTATCAAGAATTCTAGTAGAAGTTTAAACAACTGGAAGTAAGCTATATGCAATGAAAAAAACTCCATGAAAACCACAATGGTCAATAAAGCATTCTGCAACACAGCATAGGGTTTAAACAGACCATCTGTATCTTTAATCAATTTTTTCCATGTCACAGCTATGTTACTGCTCTATATGCAGTTACATAGTTGGGCCACATCAAGATTAAAACATTATGGTATCAGAAATCCTGCCTAAGACCAAAGATGCATAGTTATTTTCATGTACAAACACACAGGCACATGCACATGGAGGTGGACAGAGGCATGGTTTGAGTAACTTTCAACTATGCCTTGTGCATTCAGTTTTACCTGTTCATCTCAGAGCTGGTAAGAGTTTCATCAGTAAATAATCAAATCCATTTCCATGTTCACAGCTGAGACTCACATTTCTGTTTTGGCCAAATTCACTTCTGACATAGTTCTTCTCACCAGGAAGAATTAGAACTTCAGTTTGCTTTCTCCTAATGTTTTACAGAACATTAGATTTAGATTATATTTTTTGTAAATACCATCTTCATCTTAAAAATTAAATAGATTATGTTGTGACACTTGTTATTTAAGAACATTCAAGCACATTCATTCATCAAAGAGTTGTTCACAATTTTTCGGAAAATATGGACATTCACTGGAGAATACTTACCCAGAAGAATTTAAAAAAAAAAAAAAAAAAAAAAAAAAAAAAAAAGGAATTAATATAA
>VXBX01008849.1:284754-319049 GCA_013400415.1 Scytalopus superciliaris
GGAAATTTACGAGAAAAAACTTAACCCAAAAAAAAAAAAAAAAAAAAAAAAAAAAAAAAAAAAAAGAAAGGAATTAATCTAAGCTCAGAACTAGGAAAAAAATATCACAATTTATGTGTCAGGGCTGCAGATAATTTGCTGCCTTCTTGGTTTTCATCAAGAGAAGCAAACATATGGGGCACATTACAAAATTGTACGGGAACATATGGTACTGCACTGAAACGGTAAAATAAGTGACAAGGGGAAACCCATGATCCATTGGTAGGAATATTTTAGGAATTTCAGTGCTCAGCAGCCAACTTTTCTTTTCTAGCACCACAGAGTGTTTTGGGTTACATAAATGACCGGAAATATTGGCAGCATTTTTATAGCAGCTTGATCAAGCCCCTGAGAGGTACATTGTCCTGATGGTATAGATCTTCTCTGTGCCACCAGGAAGGCAAAGAGAAATATAAATCAAAGGATTGTGTCCTGAAAGTTTTATAGCTAAAGTTTATTTGCTTCAAAATAGAATTAGAGGGATCAGGGAAATATATTGCTCAACAGGGAGATTCCACATTTTATAAAACCTTCTGTGTAAGTCTGATCAAAATTATAACCATAATGTACAAATACAATGGAATTATGTCCTTGTGTATCTTCCACTGTTTCTGTTTGCATGTACCTAACCTGAAAGAAGAAGACAAATCCTTATTTATTTGCGTTTATATTTCAAAGACACTGCAAGCTATGCAAACCTTCTTTTCTTCCTACCAGGTGGGGAAGCCAATGTTTCAATCTAAGAAGAAAAAATCTTAAGTATAAAGCAGTTCGGTAGAATTGCCCTAATTTAGAAACTTCATCTTTTACAGATGGATGGTAAAGGTACACATTGACACTGTTTTCAGCCTCTGAAGAATAACTTCATCAAATATTATGTATTAAATATCATCAAAATTCATTCATACAAGGTAGAGGACTGAAATAAACCCCCTGAATATTTCAGAGAGCAGAAATAAGGTTTGCATATAAGTCCTCAGATCTGCTGCTTTAGCTATTTCTTTATATTTATAGAGATAGTCATTGCACTGCACTCTAAGTGTTCTCATACAGATAATCATACAATTACAGAAGCACAGAATGGTTTGGGTTGAACCTTAAAGATCATCTGGCTCCAACCCCTGTATCGTGTGCAGGGACACCCTCCATTAGACTGGGTTCCTCAAAGCCACATTCAACCTGGCCTTGAACACTTCAAGGAATGAGGCACCCACAACTTCTCTGGGTACCTCTTCCAGTGCCTCACCACTCTCACAGGAAAGAATTACTTCCTAAAATCTAATCTAAACCCAACCCGTTTTGGTTTGAAGCCATTACTCCTTGCCCCATCACTACATGCCCTCATGAAAGGTCCTCTCCAGCTCTCTTGCAGACCTCCTTTAGGTACTGGAAGGTTGCTGTAAGGTCTCTCTGGAATCTTCTCTTCTTAAGGCTGAACAACCCAAACTCTCTCAGCCTGTCTTCATAGAATAATTGCTCCATCCCTCTGATCATTGTGTGACCCTCCTCTGGACTTGCTCCAGCAGGTCCATATCCTTCTTATGTTGAGGGCCCCAGAGCTGCATGCAGTACTTTAGGTGGTGTCTCACCAGAGTGAAGGGGAGTAGAAGGGGAGAATCACCTCGTTGATCTACTGACCGCTTTTCATTTGATGTACCCCAGGATACAATTGACTTTCTGGGCTGAAAATGCACATTGCCGGGTCATGTTGAGCTTCTTGACCACCAATCCATTTAAGTCTTTCCTATCAGGACTGTTCTTGATCTATTCTCTGACCAGCCTGTATTTGCACTTGAGATTGATCTGACCTAGGTGCAGCCCCTTGCACTTGACCTTGTTGAACTTCATGACGTTTGCACAGGCCCATCTCGCCAGCCTGTCAAGGTAGGTCTCTCTGGAGAACATACCTTCTCTGGAACGTGTCAACTGCACCACACAGCCTGATGTCACCAGCAATCTTACTAAGTGTGCACGAAATCCCACTGTCCATGTTAATGCCAAAGATGCAAAACAGCACTAGTTCCAATACCAGCCCCAGGGGAACACCACTGGTCTCCACTTGGACATTGAGCTGTTGACTGCAACATCTTGAGTGCAAACCTCTAGCCAATTCCTTATGCACAGAGTGGTCCACCCATCAAATCCATGTATTTCCAGTTTAGAGAAAAGAATGTTATGCAGGACAGTGTAAAATGCTTTGCACAAGTCCAGCTAGATGACATCAGTTGTTCTTCCCTTATCCCAACAATGTTTTAATGCACTTGTAGAATGCCATCAAATTTGTCAGGCTTTAGTGAAGTTGTGAAGGAGGTGATCTGTGTTAGTTGTCACAAATCACCTCCTTATTTTCCATGTGCCTTAGAATAGTTTCCAGGAGAAGCTACTCCATGATTTTGCTAGGCACAGAGATAAGATTTACTGGTCTATAGTTCCCCAGGTCTTCTTTATTTCCCTTTTCAGTGGAACTTCACTGGACTGCCATGGCTTCTCACAGGACAGAGAGTAGCTTAACCACTTCATTCACCATATCTTTCAGGACCCACAGATGCATCTCATCAGATCCCATAGACCTGAGGAACCTTCACGTTCCTTACATGTTCTCAAACCTGATTTTCTTCTACAGCAGGTGGTTCTTCATCCTCCCAGTCCCTGTCTTTGCCTTCTGCAAGTCAAGCAGTGTGGCTGGAGCACCTGCTGGTGAACACTGAAGCAAAAATGTCATGGAGTACCTCAGACTTCTCCAAACCCTAGGTAACCAGGTCTCCTGTTTCCTTTCAGAGAGGGTCCATGTTTTCCAAAGTGCAAGTTGAAAATGCCATTTAAATTAGATGCATTATGATTGAGCCATGCAACAACACACACTATTCTCATAATTGATGGAGACACCTTTAGAAATCAAGATGTTTCATCTAAAATTAACCTTTAGAAATTTCTATCATGCTTCATTATATGGAGAGAGTAAACACTGAACTGAAGGCCCAAGAAAAAGTGCCTAAGTTGGGTATAGTGAACATCAACCTCTTGGGTGTGTCGTCTCATACTGTAACTATGTACTTAAATATGAATCATTTTAAAGTATGCTATTATTCTACTAATATACAATGCTATAGTGTTACAAATGCATTCTTTAAAAAAGATTATTTTACCCAGAGATCTTGTGTCACAAGGGAAAAGATAAAAAGATATATTAACCTGAAGCAAGAGAGATACTTTTGTACCCTGCATCTGTACGCATGCAGTGTGCCAAGTGGCTTGGCATGATTAAGAGAAAAGCATTGCTGGAACCTTATCCAAGAGCAGATCCAGTTCAGCAGCAGATACTAGCTTAGCTTAAAGCCACTGGATTAGAATTTGGATGGAAATTTAAATAAGTACCTTGGTCTGAAATAAGATGTGATTTAGTAGCTCAGTGGAAACAGACACTGGCTTCTTTAAAGTTCTTTTTGTCTCCCCTTCTCTTAAAGTCTCTCATGTCTCATATATGCTATTATTATAACAACTATACTGCCAGATGAAATAACAACCTTTTGCCTAAATGATTTCTTTTATGGCTGCTTAGTTTTATACAGTAGATTACCATGACACAAAGAATATGGAGTATTTCAGTGATCTACAACGATTCTCATGTGAAGGGCATTGTCTGTGTAGTGTATCAAAAGTTTCAATATTTCTTTTAAATTGCTAAGCATATAAAGGTCTCTTACAAATAGCAGCCTTTATTTAAAATTAACCACCCTCTGTGATTTTTTTTCCTAAGAAGCAATTCCAAGAAAAAGTAGAGAAAAAGGACATTGTTGTTAGCTTCCTTAAAAAATCAGTGTTTTGAAATTAAATCCTTTCATGTATTAGACAATTTTCATGAAAAAATAATCAGAACCAACAAAGAATTCAACTTTCTCATGTTCAGTATCTGAGTTAACTGGAAGGGGGAAAAAAGCATGACAAAAGATCACTGAAGCAATGGGGAAATTATTGCTAGTTGCTGAACAGAAGTATTAAATGCTGAGGTAGGGTGTTGTTGGGGATTTTTTTCCCCCATCTCCTCAGAAAAGAAATAAACTACACGTCCAACAAGTCTGGAGAAGACAAACATCTCCAAATACTAGGTTGGTTCTTTCTTTTTTTGTTACAAGAAAACATGAATAACTGTAATTGAGCTAGCCTGGCATTAGTCAACTAATACTAAATTTAGGCCTAGTGTGAATCTGCTCAATACAACTGATCCATTTCATAGGTTGGTCACCTCCAGAATATTTTAGACATCTATTGTCAAATTGCTTTAAGTCCCTCAGGCAAGAATTGCTCTCCTCTTATTTGCAGCTAGAATTACAAGATGCACAAGGCCCTGAACTTTATTTCTTGATGGTCTAAATGTGTATTTAGCTCTCTGTGGCTTGCAGAGTGCTGCATAAGCATGAATGAAGAACAGTGATATCATTCCCTTTTGTGTGTGCTTTATAATAATCCACTGGGATAAGCCAGCCTAAGGCTAATTATACCAAACAAAGAGAATGAAAACATCAGATGAGCCCTGTTCTCTGGCCAGGGTGAAGAAGGCTTGAAGAGTGTATCACACTTTTTGTGTTCACAGTTCCTGCAGCCATTTCTGTAGACACTGCTTGACAAGCATTGGCTACATACAGTGTACCTTGAGATGGGAATGTTGCCTTTCCTAGATAAAAGTTATTTGAAGGGATTCATCTCACCCAACTTCTCCTACCAAAAATTTACAGTCACCATCTAAGCTAGTCATCTAGACTCCTCAACAATCAACAGGAAGAGATGGCTGCCTGCAGAAAATGATTCATTATAGACACAGGCCAGGACAAGTCATGCTCTGGACATGGCCACACCTGTCTAGTGACTGCTAGTTAACTAGTTCAACTTGCTGCCCAACTATTAAATAGCTAAAATTAGGTGAGATGAATCCCACATAGTGATACTGTCTGGACTAGATTAAATTTCCTTAGGAGAGGTCTGAGCAACAAAATGCCTCCATTTTGCCACATTTGGCAACCTTATTACAGAGTAAATTCAAAACATAACTCATGGAGATAATGATAGCAATGAACACATACTGGGCTAGATGTGAGCACTGACTACAAATGACATGTGGCACCCTTGGCACCCAGAGGGCTTATGCTCTAGTTCATGCAATCATGTCTTTGTTTTGCTGCGTAAACAAACAGTAACTCGATGTATACAAAACCATTGCAAGTTAGTTTTTCTGCATTGAGCCAATCAAAACCTGTGGAGCATCAAAACAGAATTAATGTGCTAAAGTTTCAATTGAGTTCAGTATTTTGCATTGAGTTTACTTGTGCTCCCGTGCAAGTCAGGGAGCAGTTTATTTTAGGATTGTTACTGTTTTCCAACTGTTATGCTATGCCCACCTCTACTTCAGTCACATCTCAAGTAGGAACTACTGAACTGCAATAAGTTTTAGTCTGGAAAAGTGAAATCTATGTTATTTTGTTTTGACAAATTGCACCATGCCCTGTCTTCCTGGGTAGCTGAGATCATGGGATGACAGAATAGACATTGGCAGGAAAAATTCTCCTGGTGCCAAACAAAGCTTTTGCTTCTGGATCAGAATTCTTAATGAAGAAGGGGGAAAAAAAAGACTTCCTGTGGAGTCATGCCCATGTGTAATTGCAATACATTTTTTGGCATACCATTTCATAGCACTTCATAGAGTTTGGAAAGGTTTAAGTTACACCGAGAGCTGGTTTCATTCAAGGACTAGAAATCCATCGGATGTGTTTTAGAGAGGATTTCCTGCTTCTACTGTTCAACACATGCAGGACCCTGATGTAAACTTGTACTCACACTAGCAAGTAGTGCTGCTATTCAGGCAGGTCTGGTCCTTTGCTGATTTCTCCATTTCATGAATCAAAACAAAACAAACCCACAGCAGTTTGCTTCAAGCTAAAAAGCTCATTATTCAAGGAATTTCTGAAAAATAAATGCTGTTTTGCTGATTAGGTAGATAGCACCCTCTTTCTGCAGCAGATGAGGGACGCTTTGTGGAAGAGAGAAATATAATTTTTGCAAGTCTGGAGAATTTTATACACTGCAGCAGTTTAAGATGATAAAGCCCCTAGCTGTTTGCTCTGCCACCCTTCCAGAATTTATCATCCTACTGTCAAGTAAGGAGTTAGGAAAAACATGAAGTGGCGTCAACTAGTTCAGCCAAAAAAAGAAGCATCACTTAATAGTTTCTGGCATAAGCATGAGGTGGACAGCTGGAGGCAGAAACAGTATAATAAACCGCCAGAGCAAGGTTACCCAAGCTGATCTGTTAGTTCCCCAAGTGAAAGGCTTTCAAAATGTATTTTTCTATGTGTATTAAGCATAGCAATGGAAACAGACTTAATTTAAGGTGCCTACCATGAGGTTTTGTTATGATAAAATTGAGCTTTATCCTTATTAAAAGAAAAAAAAAACTAACTAAAGCAGAGAATGCACAGAAAAACCTCCAGCCCCTCTAGACTACAAATGCTCTATTCAGAAATATTTGGCTATTAAACCAGTCTTATTATTTACAGTGAGAAATAATCATTTACAGTTAGGGATGACCTCAATGTTGCACTGAGTCCTACTGGTAATATTTCTGTGGCAACACATTACCAACTAAGAAGCTATATTTAGTCTATTTTATGCTGAAGATGTGGTAGAGAAGAACTGCATTTTACGGCATTTATCAAAGGGCATAAAACTGCCAAACCAGATACAAATCTTTCAGTGACTCTTCAGATATAAGTTGGAGCTACATATTCTTGAGCAAGCACATAGGCCTTTGGCTCTGAAGTCAAACACTGATTATAGAGTAAAATTAAAGAACTGAAAGAAATCCAGAATTTTTAGAATGTATGCCAAGTCGACAGAGTCGACTGGGGCCAAGACTCTTCAAAGAACTTTCTTTTTAAATATTTAATGGCCATTTAATAAAGTTTTCTTGGCAGAAATGTCACTTCACTACAGTTCCTAAAGATTTTAAAGAAAATATTCTATTTAGCTTTTCTTTTCTTATTAGATTTTTTTTAGCCACTTGTGTGTGGATTATGTGGCAATCAGCCTGAGCGAGAAAAGTAAGACTTGATGTCCATGGACAAGCTCAAACACTCCTTAATGGCAGACCAGATGTTATTCACTTTTCCTGACTGCTCAAACCCGCTTGCAACTCAGTTCTTCTTGTTCCAGCATATTCTTCAGCTGAAAAATCATCTGAAAGGTAAGGTAGCTAAAGAGGAAAAACTGGAAGGGCACATCAGATCTGACTGAAAACAATGCCATAAATCCTGGAAGTGAAAACAAAAATATCAAGACAATCTACACCGAATGCAAGACTAAGATGATGAATGGAGATATGTAAATATGTAGACTGGTATCAACTGAGAGGTCTGCTCTGGCTCTGACTCAAGGTGTGCAGAGCCATTGTACTGTCCACTCCTCTTTATGGGTCTGAATCCTGGGTCATCTATCGCCACCACCCGCAACTCCTCGAGCGCTTCCATCAGCGCTGCCTCCGTACAATACTAAACATCCACTGGACAGACTACGTGACTAATGTGTCTGTTCTGGAGCAGGCAGAGGTCACCAGCATTGAGGCCATGCTGCTGAGAACGCAGCTGCGCTGGGCAGGGCACGTCTCCAGGATGGAGGATCACCGCCTCCCTAAGATTGTGCTCTATGGTGAGCTTGCCACCGGCTGCCGCAAGAGAGGAGCCCCGAAGAGGAGATACAAGGACTCCCTCAAACAACACCTCAGCCTTGGCCATATTGACCACCATCAATGGTCCGCTTTGGCCTCCAATCGGGAGGCATGGAGGCACACCATCTATAACGCTGCTGCTTCCTTTGAGAGCACACGCAGGATCAGTCTGGAAGAAAAAAGACAGCGCAGAAAGAACCGTGCCTCGCCAATACAGCCTGTGGAGACTTTCCACTGTGCCTTTTGCTACCGGACTTGCCTATCGCGCATTGGCCTTTTTAGCCACCAGCGCGCTTGCAGCAAGTGTGGGTAGAGCCCTTCTCAAATCTTCCTTTGCGAAGCCTAGCCATGATGGAGATGATGATCAACTGAGAATCAGGCCCTCTGTAATGTCTGTACATGTGAAAGGTTGTAAGTAGACTGCTGAATTGTCACAGAATCTTCTGTGGACCCCTGTGGCTGGGCAAACCAGCAGCTGCCATCCACTTCACAGATTTTCATGAGAGCCATTCAGAAAACAGATTCTTTACTTTCCTGGGACACAACTCATCTGGACCGACATATGCCAGGAAAGCTGGACGACAAGGTCACAAGAGAATCTTGTACCAATCTTCCTATCCAGGGAGAAATGCCTTTAGGAGTTGTGCTTTGAGAAATTATGCAGATGCTTTTCTTTAGGTGATGTAATTCTGCCCCGCCCCTCATTTGGGACTATGTTGTTAAAGCAATAACTTATCCTTAATTGTCTTGGGTGAACTTGTCAACACCAGATTTTTTTGCTTCTTGTGTGCTTAGCAGATGCTCCCCTCCATCTGTAACAGCATGAAAATATTATCAGGACGAGCATGCACAGACATATGCTCAGAAGCTATCTCAATAGTTCTGTATATTTTTCACTCATCTCAGACTTTTGAGCCTTTATTTGTGCAGCCAGATTTGTTGAATTCCTAGAAAGAATTTCATATATATTACAAAGAGCTTTTTAATGCCAAGACATACTTTTCTCCAGCCAATTATTTCTGTCACAAATGGCAGCATGAGTAGCTTCTGGTGTAATCGCAGTCTTTTTAATTATTGAATCATCCATACCCTTCCAACTGCATTCCAAATTGTCATCCTCCTTGTTAGAGACAATTTCTTGAACATAGGAGCACATATATTTATTACTGCCAATTTTTTTTTTTCCCACAGCAGTATATTTCCTCTCTCAAAACTGTTTGAAGAAGACTTAAGCCAGAGAGTAAGAATATATATTTAGTTTAACTTCTTCCTAAGAAAAAAAAAACAGATCTAAGATATAGGTTAGTGTAGCAGGTTTGATTTCAGTAGAAGAAGAGTGGTCTTAATGAGATTTCCCCAAATAACTCTAACCAAGACCTTAAAAAGGTCTTAATTTTTATGAGGCTAAATTAATTGGCCAGTGTTGTGGCCAGGCTACAAAATTAAAATTAAAGACAAAAATTCCTCTAAGCACTCCCGTAAGCTTTATGGTCATAGGCAATAAGGTCTCAGAAACAGCACCTGATACTTACAGTGTTTTGATCATTCACTACAGGCAGCTATTAATTGCCATTTAAGTGTATTCTAATTATGTACCAATGCATGGGCTAAACAAACCAAAGGGGATGGGAAATTTAACAGCTGAAAACCAATTAGTGGCCAGAACTAATTTTTCACTTTTCAGTACTGCAAATCTGTTGGATCTTGAGGAAGACACTTTCTAAAATCAGATGTTTTAAACATCTAAAATACCTTTCTGTGTTTATCTTTCTGTGAAATCTAAATATTTTCTAATACCTGTAGGAAATACTAAAGTGTGGGTGAGGTTTGTTTGGTTTGGTTTTGTCTTTATAACTATTGTCTTACTATGTTAGCAAATTAGAATATTCTTTGGCTAGCTGTGGTATGGTTTTCCCTCTCAGAGGATTGGTGAAAGGGACACATATAAACCCCTCACTTTTTGTGACCAGCAGTGTCCCAACACCCACTGGAGCAGCCAAGACAATGAGTTAGGCACAAATGTTAGAGAGATCAGTTTTTCCTTCTGGGATGTGTCCATGACACTGATTCATTAATCAGAGATAAATCTATAGTGATTTACAGGACAAGACATTTGCATTTTTTTCATGTTCCCATAAAACACAGACCTTGGTATTGAACTATCTAACTCTGCAGCCAAAGACTGAGAGAGATACAAAAAAATGGCATTTGCCTGTCCATGTTCTTACCAAATATGTCAGTTATAGCTTAGTTAAATCATAAGGGCATGGTATATATTTGGATATGCCTTTCTTTCATCCCTGTTCTTGATATTTTGTTTCCATTTTTACTTTTCATCTTCTATTAAAATACAACATAGGAAATTAAATTAAAAGAGGGGAAATTATATTAAACAAAGGAAATTAAATTAAGTAAAATTGTTACAAGGCTGTGAAAGATTTGACTGAAACCAGCCTCTCAAAATTAAGGTCTTCAGACATCTTCTGGCACAGTGATAGCTCTCAAGCAAGCACCATAATGTTCAGGAAAGGCTATTCTCTCTCTGGTAACCAGAAGCACTCTTGAATACAGATCTGCATTTCTTTCCTGACCCTCTGCTTCAAACTCAATGCAAGTAAAATATTGGATGTCACCTTGACTTGAGTTTTCTTGCTCTTTGTGGATTTGCTTATTCTGACCATGATCTCAGAGTCAGATGAGTGTTTCATTGTACCTAACAACATCAACTTTGCCATCATGAAACTCAAGTCAAGAAAGAAATAAAACAACTAGGATTTTACAAAAACAAGTAGAGATTGTGATCTGAGAGTGGTTAGTGAGGTGACAGTTGAGAGGCACAAGCCTGCTTTACACTCAGCTAATTTTTCATAATCTTTCCCTTAGCATCCACTATAGGCTCTTCATTCCATTAGGTATTCCCAGGAGAAGGAGCGACTACACCCCTTCTGACACTAGAAGCCCCCTCCATGCTTGAGGGTGGGGACAGATGGATACAGATGTAGAAAAACAAATGAATGATGGCAGGACAGTGTCTCTACGGATGTTGCCAGCTGATGGGCTGAAGGAAGAGGACACAAGGAAGAGAATGCAGGGCTGGTGGTCATTGGAGGTCACTCTCCTCCCCTCACTTCCCCCCGGATTTCCACAGCATATTTTCCCAACCACTGATGAAATCTAATTTTAAATTCTCTGCAGATGGCAAAGACTAGTTATTTATTTACTGCTTGTAATCAGAACATCTAAAAGAAATTAAAAAAAAAAAAAAAAGAGAGAGAAAAAGAAAGAAAAAACAAGTAGCCGAGCAAGGTTGGGAAAACCAAGAATTTCAAAGTAGACCATCTGTCAGAAATCTTAGGACCAAAAAGCATTAATATTATGAAATTTACTTCCTGCCTAACAAAACTGGTAGAAATTCATAGAATGCCACACATAGCATTAGCTCATTCTCACAACTGGTTGGAACATTGTCCTTTTTATTTTTCCTGAGACACATCCAGTTTAATTTAAACACTCTTGTGTACAAGAATAGTCTTGTTTGTAGCTTTTGTGGTATGTAGACATGGTCACAAAAGAATTGAGGTAGTTTGGAGAGTTACAAAGTACTGTTCTACCCCAGCTTGTAGGAAAGAGAGACCTGGTCTTGCTAGGGATGTTTCATTTACATCTGACTTAGTTCCTTATAATAAGTGAATTAAAGGAAGGAAGGAAGGAAAGAAGGAAGGAAGGAAGGAAGGAAGGAAGGAAGGAAGGAAGGAAGAATGAGACATTAAGAGTCAAAAAGGGGAACATAATCAAGCTGCTATTGAAAATGGACAGCTGTTCTTTTTCAGCACTTTTTTAGTACAAAAATCAGAGTGTGACCAGGGGTTACAAGGTTTGAAAAAGACACAGTGAATGTGCAAATTCCATCCAGGCATGGTACAGTTTTTGTCCTCTTCTTTTCAGTCATGCAGGGTCACAACTTGGGCAGCTGAGTATAATGAAACTTGTGATTTAAAATAAACAATTTATTTTTTGTATATTTTACTCACCATAACACTAAGTTAGAGTTTGATAATATTTCAGTGAAAATCACTACCCTTCTTTCATAAACTAGCTTGCAAACAGATATGTTTGTATTTTCATAAATCAGATGCTCAAAAGCTTCACATTGGAAATGAGTTTTAAACCATGAAACATTGCAGTGCATCTTCAGGTCTGACATCTACCCACTTCATTTACCTACAGGCTGGGATATGGAGGGGTGTTGTTTCATTTTAGTAGTTGAAATAATTGCTATGATCAGATAGCCTAATACATAAAAAATCATGTAATAGTAATGTTAATTTTTCATAACTTGATAAATATGGTACCAATCAGAAGGACTTTCTGAACCTTACCTTTGTGATTTCAATTAAAGGAAAGAAAAAACATGAAACAAAACAAAAATAGAAATCTGTTGAATAATACAAATTTTCTCCAAATGATTTTTCCACATTTGCTGCCAAAATAAACACATGGTACATGTTAGTCTGTCGGATCCATATTAATTCATCAGCTGTAGGATCTGCCGTGATTCATTTGCCAAAACCTGCTGCACTAAATCCCACTGTTTTAAAATTGTAACTCCAAACATCCTTTTAGGCTTGCAAAGGACTTTAAGTGCAACTTACATATATAACATTTCTAAAATTACTCTCCACACATATTTAAAGTCTTGTCAAGGAGTAGTATAACCAGCTGTCAGAAGTTGGGTTTCAATTCCTTTCCTACCTAATTGCACAAGTTTTAAAATAGTGTCACTGTCATCTGGGACACAGAAGGCAAGGATGTGCTAAACTGGTTTGATTCACTTCTTCATTTCACTTCTGAGCTGTGTAAGCAGTCCAGGGACCAGCTGTGCCTTGGCATTCTGGGATTCTGAGATTTCACTGCTTTCTATGGAAAAAGAGACCTCATCATAGTCTCCTAATATGCAAGTGGATTTTCTAACATTCTTTAAACATATCTAATTTTTTTTTTTCAAGATACCTCATGGTGTTGCCCAGCAAACAGTTTCTTTACTAGATAATGTTATGATGGGAATCCTCAGTATGCCGCTCTAAAACACTACACAGGAAATTAAATAGGAATACACAGACTCTCCACAGATGCAAAAAATTTAGTCTCTGCACATGTATATTGCAAGAACAGCTTGTGTCAAATATGTGGGAAAAAATTGGTTCATTTTTTTATCATTGAACCAGAAGAGCTATCAATGTCTTCCCACATATCTAGCAAATCTTTAGGACACATAGTAAACAAAAAAAGTATTAGCCTAATCATTAATAACTGGACTTCAATGCACTCTCCTTTTGTGCTGTGGCATATGAAGACTAAAGAGAGAACTGGTTTTCTGTCATGACTTGATAGCTTGGTGGGTCAGAAAGAGCAATTGATCAATGCATTTCAGAGGTATCTGGCTTGATCTATACACTAACTGTAACTTTCTTTAGGGTACTTTAAACAATCATTTATGTTTCAAATTCCATCACTTAGTTCCAAACCCCCTGCCATGGACAGTGACTCCTTCCACTAGACCAGGTTGTTCAAGGCCTTGAAACACTGCCAGAGATGGGGCATCCACAGCTTCTGTGGGCTACCTGTTCCAGAGACTCACCACCCTCGCAGTAAAGAATTTCTCCTGTATAGCTAACCTAATTTTCCCATCTTTCACGTTGAAAACATTACTCTTTGTCTTACCACTACAGTCCCTGCTGAAGAGTCACTCTGTGGCTTTTGGGTCACAGGTGTCATTTGATGATATTTGTCCATGAAGCACCAGAAAGATCTCTCTAATGACATATAATAATTTGCAACAAGTTAACGAGAAAAGCCAAAACCTCGACTTTTCATTAGGTCCTCAACGAGTCATACCATGATGGAGAAAAAAAGAGATTTTTCTCTACCTTTTTGTTCCTCTTTTTAACTGTCATTCATCAGGAAATAATAACCTGATTGATTCCTCCATTTCAGTCCAACTAATGTAAGAATCTTCCACTTGCAGCAAGAGTTTGAGACTCTCTACCTCATGAATATGAATCCCTTCTAGACTTTTGTTTTCATTCATGTTGGGTGGTCTTCTCAGAATGAGTGATTTTCAGATGAATCACAACCAAAAAATGAAAATATCCTTCAAGAAGATATTTTATCTTCTATTTCCCAAAATATCTTTTCATTCTCTTTGCAATTCATACATTCATTTACAAAATTCTTTCCAGAAAGTGACAGAATAGACTATGACAACACACATACAGATACAGATGATACAGATACAGACAAAAAGTCATGCAATGTTAGGAAATTTTAAAAGCCATAGAAAAATGCAGATTGGAAAGATGTGCTGAGAATGGAGCAGGACAAAGCCATTACATAGAGACATTCTTCAATGCATCTCCAATTTTGGATGGCATACAGTCACAGTAAAATGCTGGCTACATCTCAGTCAGTAGCATGACTCTCATTAACGTCAATGGGGTCATGATTTCATCCACAATGCATGAAAGAGCCTGCCAGCTCTTCTGTGCTCCTGGGGAGAAGAGAGTGGCTGCACCACCTTATACCTACTCCAAGTGCTACTCAGCTCTCACATACAAGATTGGTCCAACCTTTGAAACTTTTCTCAGGACACTGCATTTGGTTTTGATTCATGTGGAAATCTGTGTTGTTATACAGTTTCCAAAGCCCGTATGTGTCGCCGGCTAACCACATAAGAAGTGGATTCCAGCATTTCCTGTGACATTTAGAAGGAAAGTCAGGCCAACTCTGCATGGTTTTCAAAATCCCAGTCTTCACATAAAAGTTGTTTTGGGGGAAGGAGAGGAACACTTCAGTGCCGCAGGCACAACCAGTTTCTCAAGAAGTTGTTCTGCTCCCTGCAGTTGGGCAAGACAGAAAACTGCTAAATTGCTATCTTCACCACAGGCACAAATAAACTTTATTGGTTCAGAGAAAAGAGCAAACCATGCCTGTGTTTCAGAGATTAAGCCAAACATTTTTCCTGCCTCTAAATTGAACATGATTTTAGTTCATAGCCCCTTTTTCACACTTTTATGTGTTCCTCCTGGAACTTATGCTTCCCTGTGAATTGAGTAGTCACCTCCTACATAAGGCCGTGTGTGTGTGTGTGTGTGTGTGTGTGTGTGTGTGTGTGTTTATGACTCGTGGCTTCTCTTCAGTGTTGACAAAACTTCCACTATTTCATCTTTATCTTTGAGGTGATAAAATTTGGTTCAGGGACCAGAGGTTTTTTCCGAGATTGTAAGGTACCAGTAATGTTCAGGGAGGTCTCAGGAGAAACAGACCATTTAGGCTTGGGGACAAAGCTTAGGGATGAGGTCTTGCCCTGGGCAGCCCTGGAGTTCCCCAGTAATGCTTGCAGCATGTGGGGCAGTAATGATGCTGGTCTGGGCCAACTGGCAACACACATAGAAGGAGCTTATGGCTATATTCCACTGAGTAACACAGGGGCAAAGGATTTGGTGACAATGTGCACAGGTGAGACTTTTACCAGGTACATGGGATGTGTGGCATCCATGACCACTGCTGCTGCTAGGTAAAAGGGGATACCACCATTTTAGTAGCAGTCAGTATGCTGCTAAGGGAGAGATAGCAATTCTGTATACACCAGAGCACAGACAAAGCAAGAAGATGATAATGGCTATTTTGGCTTCCTTGTCCCAGGAAACCTTGCTTCCCTCTGTGCTCTCAGGAGATTTACTATTTTGCAGCACTCTAGAGTCCAATTCTATCTGTCAAGTTTCCATTTAAGAACACAGAAATAGCCCAAGAATCTTTCACACAAGGAAAACAGCATGGATGCTTTGAGACAAAAAAACGGTTGAGAAAATTTCTTTAAAAAACAGAAAAAAAAAAAGAAGTAACACACCAAGATCCTTGCTTCAAATCAAAACTGAACAGGCATATTCATCAGTTAGTTATTATAAACTAAAAAGAGATTGGATTTACTCTGCCTAGGTTTAATATCTGTGACCCTTCAAACTCAGCTGTTTAGCATAGCCCACTTGGTCTGTAACTGACTTAGAAGTCTTTCAAGGACAGGATCAAGGAATAAATGCACAATATCATATGGCTGTGCTGAAGGATTTACCACTATTCTCAGTGTACCCTTCTCAAAGGCTCTGGAGGCTTACTGGTTGAATTATAGGAACAGGTACCGGTTTGAGTTAACATACATTTGGCAATAGTGAGATTTCATTCATTTCCATAGACTAAATCTGGCTGGAGAAATGTACTGATGTGAGGTGATGTTGTATATATTACTTTAGTAAGTGTAGATGTTAAGAACATTTTCACAGGTGTATGTTGTTAAGATACCTGTCTTGGGAAGATGAAAATGAGTAGGATCAGTCATATCTGACCCAGCTAAATTACCTATAGCCAGACTAGTTATGTTTGGAATTATTATTGGTATAAATTCAGTACATTATCCTAAGGAGAAAACATCTCTCACAGTTCAACCAGATAGATTCGGTTACATTGCTGTCTGTTTGTGACACGTTTATAATTTCTTACAAATAGTTACAATAAGCAAATTGATATTAATCATCACCATGTTGTCTTTTATATGACTGAAGATTTCTATGTTCCTGAACAAAACAAAGATCTGTTCCTTATAAAATGGAATTCATTAAAATGGTAAATTGCTTAATTCCTAACCCAGATTAATTCTGAGAAGTCCTCTGAAACAAAAGAAATCTTTAAAACCCAAGTTTTGAATCATAGTACAAGAACTGGCAAAACAAGGAACGTTTGCTGTCATCTGCAAAGAGCTGACCATTCATCTGGAACCTGATCCAGACCTTTCAGTTTGATTATCGGAGGTTCACACCAGTGGTCATGAAGAAACGTGATGCATGACCTTTCCTTTGGTTAAATTTAGAACAACACAATGTGAGAGCTGCAGAATACTAGTAGAGGCTGTCCAGAGTTCACCAGCTAATAGATAACATGGTCTAAATGAAAAATATTATTCAAATTTTATTACTTGAATGATATTGTTTTTATTGAAGGTGTGTTACAAACCTACCTTCAAGGAAAAATAATATCACATCCAGAATATGAGCTCTCAACACAAAATGTCTGTATGTTTTACTGAACATTATTGTCGGACTATTATTAACACTAAATTGCTTCAGTTTTTACAGTTTTATATATATATATGATATAGAAGTTACCCACAACTTTGATGAATTAATTATCTGCTTGGAAGTTGTTTTATCCTTCTATTGTGGCCTGATTTGTAAATACTGAGGTAACTGACCTCCATTCAAAATGTGTATTACTAAATTCAGGATCATACATCTTGTGCTTTTGTTTCACATTTTTTATCAGCAACATTTTGATAACAAAAGGGCTGCAGAGTATAAAAATTTTCATTAATTGCTAATAAATATTTTCAAAATCATCACATGTTCTACTGCACGTGGTTGTTACAAACTGATACTGACATAGAAGAATGATTAAAATGAGCATATTCAAACATAATTTTCCTTTCATTTACTGATTTGCAAAACTGAATATGGTCTTTATGAGAGATGCCAGTTTTTTAATTGTTTTCAATGACAACACTTTTTCTTAACAAGTAACTGGGCTGAGATCATCAGCTCATTTCATACACTAAACCACAAAGAAATGACCCTGTATTTTGCTCAAAGCTCTATATATTCCTTGTATGTTTTTATAAAAAGCAACCCTAAAGCTATTGAAATTAATCAAAATGAACACATATGAATTAGACTTCATTTCACACACCAAACTGTGGTAGAAAAATTTTGGGGAAAAAAAAACCCCAAACCCAGGCAGCAGATAAGCTTTCCTGTTTGGTGCAGAGAAGCAATGTTGCAAGAACTGCTTTCTTTAAATTGGTCTTTGGCTGCATATTTCTGAGATAAATATTTAGTTAAAAAAACTCTCTTTGCAAAATCTGGAAGCTTAGTGCTGAAATCAGCTATGAATTTTGGTCTTGCTTCTTGACAGAAGCAGAGCTGCTTTTTTCTGCAAGACAGGAATTTTAATGCCTTGAACTGTCAGACCTTTCCATCCAGAATAATAGGTAAATTAATTGTTAATGCTTTGAAAACACATATTTGATTATCAGAGTAATTTCACCAAACAATAGTGCTTCATTACTAGAAGGATATAAAGAATTGCAGTCCACATACATTCATTGTGTATTTTACACGTACAGCTAAAATATATGCTATACAAACATAGATTTCCAAGGAAATCTTTCATTACTTTCAAAGAAGATATTTATTTAATATCTATGTATTTTAAAGTAGGCATGCTATCTTTTCATAGTGAATGAATACATTCTGTGGACCTCATCAAAAATAGGAGTCTATTTTAGACATGGGAGTCTAAAATTTAAATTAGGCAAGAAAGGAGTGCCTCAGTCCTTGGGGGAAATCAAATCCCCTCTCTTCCCAAGTAGTTTTGCAGAGGTATGACAAGTTTCAGTCATGTCTGCACCTCAGAAGGGCTCAGCAGAGCCCCTTATTGCCCTTGTGTGACTTGGGAGTGACAAAGATGCTTCACATCCAATCTGGACCCAGAGGAAAATGGTCCTTCTCCATTGAGTGTGCTTATCAATATTATTAGATCATGCATAAACTCTCCATGCCAGGGACTAATGTCATCCTTAAAAATGAGTGGTGACACTCGTACAACTGAGATGTACAATGCTGTGACCAGAAATGTCTCCTATTCCAAGGTGACTATGCTTTCATGAAAAGTATTTAGTCTAAAGGTCTGATAGTCTAGCCAAGTGCCCTGACCACTGGAGTGCCATCTTAAAAGTGGTAACAACATCAAGACTTCCCTCTTCATCTGAGTGAAATTTCCATCTCCAAGTAGATGAGTCAATGAACCACTGCCCTAGGGACTTGCCAGAAGTCCATCACTGAAGGTTTTCAAGATTAAGCAGGACAGGGTGCTAGATAATCTTATTTAGGCTTCCCTTCCCATAGAAAGAGGGATCAGATAATCTTTCAAGGTCCCTCACAAGCCAGACTGTTCTATCATTGTATGAACCCTCTCATTTCAGCTGATTCAGGATTCCAAATTGTTACCTAAGTGCACCAAAGAGCACAACCCTATTAATTAGCTTAAGCTGCTTGCTGCCTGTGATTAATCTCACTGTTATATTCAGGGTGTGCAATGCAGTTCTGTTTGATCTACAGTCCAACTTCAAGAACATCCATAGTCTTCAATGTGTCCCTGCTGGTGAGGAGCAACCTGCTGTGTCCATGTACACTGATAAGTAGGATCATAAGACATATATTTTATTTTTAATAAAATAAGCCTCATATCATTACTTGCCATTCTTCAACACATTTTTTTTCTGTCGCCATGTGGTCACCTCCCTGTCCGCAGGGCCTTTTCTCTCCTTCAACATCCTACATCTAGCTGCCTTCAAATGTATTGTTTAAGTCAGGTCAGACAACTCTGTGGAAAGACCTACACCTACGGACTATAGCAAAAAAACTGTATTTCATCTGAAATTGCATCACATGTTTTTAAAAGATCAGAGGGATTTGTGGGGGAAGGGAGGGAGGTGGTGGGAAGGACTGGGGAGAATTGCTGCTATTTAATATTATTCTTACTATGTTTTCAGTTTTTACTGGAAGGATCCTAGCACATCTTATTTAATTAGCAAGGCAAGCATGGTAACTGGTTTATAGCTGTGCACAAGACAGAAGATAATACTTTGCCATGTTGCACGAAAGCCTTAGCTGTGATGGTACAGGTAAGGTCACCTTAAAGGCAGGCAATTTGCTTGACCGTTTAGTTAAGCTGAGGCCTGTCTTTCATAAGGCTTTTTCATCTGCTCAAGAGATCAGTCAGGTTACAAATGAAGGAGTGTTCATAACTCAAATACCCAAGTCTGGACCTGATTTAAATGAACTTTGAGCTGAAATGAAAACCATTCATAGTTCTGATTTCAGCTGATAAAACTGGGCTTTGACTTCTACTTTCCATCTTAGATACTGAGGTGCAAATGTGGTTTCAGGGTGACTCTTACAACTGATCTTAAATAGCCATCTAGAAGAGGACTAGAAATCAGCTCCTGAGAAAGAAAGTCCCAGCATACTAAGAAGGGAGGAATTTCTCAAGACTTTCAGAATAAAACCTCTGAAACATTAAACATGTGCAAATTCATTCCATATCCTGAAGTCTTGGACTCTAAGAGCAGAAAAAATTGAGCATAACATTTCTGAGGTGAGACCTGTGTTAAACACTTCACAGACTTTTCTCCACTGGGAAACTTCTGCAGTAAGCAGAAGCAAATGGAGAAAAGAAAACAGCATTTGAACATCCAAATCCTTTAGGCATCTTTGGATATCCTATCTGTAATGAAAACTATTTTCACAACGAATAAGTTCTAGAAAGTAAATGCGATGTATGTTTGTATGTGTAAATTGTAATGAAGCATACCAGTGCTAATTGCATTACTTCCCCTTTCCTGATTGGATTTTATTCTGGTTAAAGGAAACTCAGATTAGGTGAACTATGATATATAGCCTTCAACTAAATAAAATACACTGAAGTGAAATATAATCATTTGTTTGCATGTGTATGACAGTTTACTAAATAAAAGGGTTAGTCTTATCAAGCAACAATTTTAGCAAAAGAAACACTAACAGGCATTTAATAAAGATGCAACTGTTGACTTGCAAAATCAGGACCTTTGGAAAAAATTTTAAAGAAAGCACCCTTCAGTGCAGGCAACAGCTTGAGAACTTTAATCTTTTGCATATGACTGTAGTAATTATCTACTGTATTATCAGGTTATATAAAATGTCTTGCAATAACCAGGAATGGTAACTCAGATCTTCCAATCTTCCTGCTCGCTGCTTTCCTTGACTACCCATGAAGCATGAATATTTTGAACTTTAAGGAAGTAAGTGAAACCAGACTATTATTTATTAACAACATCCAGCTGGGAAGCACTTTGATGGCAGAAAGCAAACCTTTTTCAATATACACGTGGCCAGATTCTTTTCACATTAATTGAGATTGACTGCTCTTCTCTAAGGCTCTCCTGCAGCATGCAGTAAAACACAGTTTTCATTTAACAGCTCAACATGCCGACATGTCTTGAAGTACCCTTCAACAAATTCACAACACACTGGGCACTTCTGATCTCAGTCACGCAACTCTGACTCAACCGTAAAATTACAACCTTTTGTTGTTGGGGTGTGCGAAGAGTGAAACTGATTGTAAGCTCAGTTAGAGAGAGAAATATGCCTTTAGATTCAGTAACTGCTCTCTGACTTCATCATTGCTGACTTCTTTGCACTTGGACCTCAAAGGCTTATTTGCCTGGTGCTGAGCTTAGAGAAGGGTCTTTGCTTCATCTGCACAACACAGAGGCATCCTGTTGCACACATGGTTTCCAGTCACTGCATTTTTTGATATGTGTGCATACATCAAACCCCAGTCTCAGTTCCTCAGCCTTCCTGCCCTACAGACCTTTGTGCCCTTGACAAGATATTGGGTATCCCCAGAACACAGATACTATTCAACCAAATAAAAAGCAACCTCAACACATAGAAATCAGCTACAAATGTTCAGGATAGAAAAACAAGCCAAAACGTGCTTTTCTAATTTATTTTCTATATTTAAAAAGTTCACTGAACATTTGCAGTCCATTTGTAATATTATGACTTCCTTTATTGTATAGTTTTAATTTGTTTGTCTTATAGTTAATCACTGTTGCCCGTTGTTGTCTCCTGCTTTTATCCAGATTCAGAGCAGACCTTGAAGACTGCTTCACTGTTTCAGGATAGAACTTATTATGATAGCTGCCATGAATATGCACTGCTAGATGTTGTTCTGTTTTAAGGAGAGATCAAGATTTGGCAAAGTAAATGAGATAATTCCTGTCTTTATTTAAAGAGATCTAACCCTCACAGCACATTCCTATTACAAGTACACACATTTACACATTTTTGTGCTCGACCTTAGTGTAATTGTGTGGAGGAGTGGAGCTTTTCAGTCAGATAATGAATGTAACACATGATAGAGCACTGTAGTACAATGTTTTTTCTGGCATGAGTTTAGGATTACTGCAGTCACTAAGGGTGAAGCCATATTATTAAAGGACACACTCCCAGAATAAGTAGAAGAAACCAAAATAAGCAACCTAATTCATGACTGTAGAGATACTGAAGTTAACTTAAAGGTTAGCAATTTTATATATGTATATATAAGTCATATTCTTTGGATATAAAAAGAACACATAGGATATACATGTGATGCATATGTATCTAGGATAGGATATATTTATGTGTAATATAAAGGCTATAAAGAAGGTCCATGGACCTGACTCTGTTCTATGAGTAGTTGTCACAACATGCTAAATTTCACTGGGATGTTATCATTTTGACCTTGATCCCCTATATTCCACTGCATCTCACATGTGATCAGCTGTGGAAGTTTTCAAATACTTGCATTCAGATTTGCTTTTTAAGACTGTAGTGTTGCCAGCACCATTGACTACAACCCAGTGCAATTGCTACCGACTCTAGAACTTTAGCCCAAAGATGTGTGGTAAAAACTGTAGGATGCACTGCTAAAAGTAACAATGTGAGGAGTCAGAAATAAGGATAGCAAACAGAAAGGTGTGTGATCCCACAGTGAGGTGGCAAATGAATGAAGAGAAGTCAGAAAATAATCCAAGACTGTCATACTATCTTAAGCATCTTTCTGCATCCAGTTTTCCAGCAAGAGACCATCTGTCTTCCATCTGGCCACCATTGATAACATCTCAGACCCTGCTAGATAGAAGCCTGGCCAAGGTAACCACCTGATGTTGAGTCATAACATCTTGGATTATTCATCAGAAGACTTGGGGAGGCAAGCATAGCCAACTGCATATTTGGGTGTGTAGGAGCCTCTATTAAAAGTCAGGTCCGGTGCAGAAGGTTTGTCCAATATCAGTGCCTGAAAAAAAATGGGGCTCAATCACAGGCCTGGACTCACACTCTAAAACAAAATAGGTAGATTTTTTAGGGAGCAGCAGATATAGTCATAAACCTTATTCTTAAGTATCTATTCTCAGGCCAGTAAAGTCAATAGGGGTTTTTCTAATAGCAAACTGCAACCTCATAGCTTATCTCATGTAGGACCATGTAGATGATCCAATAACCTGAAAAGCAAGCCTCTGTCATCTACATGCAGCCATAAAAGGGTCATTATACTGATGATGTAGCAATGGATTGGAAAATCAGTATTTGCATTATTCTTAGATGAGGATTATACTAATTTTAACTCTTCTGTCTTGATTTCAGTGGTCATCAGTTTCCACGCAGAAGAGGCCGGTTTCCATTAGTGCTATATACATAAATTTATATACAAAACCTTACACATATAAACTTCTTATTCATGTTTATATGCAGGTTTGCAAAGCTGCAGATACTCCTACAGTACATAGTCCCAATGCAGTAGTTGAGACTCATGAGTTACTGAAGTGCAGAAATATGTGAAAATCCCTATTGATTTCATCAAGGCTCCTCAGAAAGTGCAATAGTCCTCCCACAAAAATCAGATTAGTAGCTCTGCCCTTCATCCTGAAGAGACCTTTACTACCTTTGCAGATGAAAAATATTTGCTGCAAGTCATCACCAGTTATGTTCCTGTGGAGGGAGAAGTGAACTGTCCAGTCATTCCCCACTGAAACAAAATCAAAAATTTACTTTAAAGCTGAACAAATAATCCCTTCTCAAGGATAAGTTTCCTCTGCAGTTACTTCTACTGTGAAGTAATTTCTGTCTCTCTCTTAGGATCAGAGAAAGTCTAAAGGGTAGTTTAATAGCAATTTCTGTCTTGACAAGACTAACCACAAGGAGTACAACTTCAAGTTTATATTCCTGCGATGATAGCAGAGATGGTTTTCTTCTGTCTTTCAAAGATGTTCCATGACAGGCTGAGAAATGGAAATCTTACCTCAAATTCGAGTTCTGGGCATTAAATAAATACTGGTCCACTATCACAAAACAACTACTAAGTAAGTTAACGTTCTGAAACTTGATATCCAGCACCCGGGGTCCAGAAAACCCTTAGGGCACTCTGAAAAGAAACATGGAGTCCACCATCTGACAGTTTCATTGGCATAGCTTATTTTTCCATACACTTCACTATATACATCTCTTTCTAGCTATAAGTACCAGTCAGGTTTTTGCATCAGATTTAGGCTAATGAATATTTCACTTGCTTTAGCAGGAGTTTCTGAGTTTCATGAAATTACTTGGAGGCCACCAAAGCAGGTGAACAGGCCCAGTGAAGCACTGGAAAGCTCCAAAGAGGGAAAGAAATACAAGAAAAGTTTTTGCAACATCATGAAATTTAAATATAAAGCATAGAAAACTCAGAACTGGGGGTGTTGGGAGAGTGGAAACACAACATGGTAATTTTCAGTGCCTAACAGCCACTTTCCAAAGTTCATTATTGACTAATTTGGCATTTTTTTGAGTGGTCCTGAGCTCCCTTTCTCCTAGTGCTATGAGAAAATGGCTGAAGTAAACTTCTAGACACTCTGCATGGATCCCAAGTGAATTAAACCACACATGGAAATGGCTGACCCATAAAACCTGTCAGTTCATTTAATAAACCACAGCTCTTCTCTATTATACTTCTAAATTTGGGAAATTTAATTAAAATATCTTTAATGTTACCATGAACTTCTGAGTCCTTTGTACTTTCTCAAAACTGAAGATCAGGAAATTATTTCTGCTTTTAGAATGTCAGTGAGACCTCTTACTACTGTTTTCATCCCTGTTAATCATGGGAACAGATCACCATATACATCCACCAGACTCTGTCTTTTCAGTCTGGGAATAACATAAGGTAGAAAATTATAACCTTGCATGCTTCCCTGAATTTACATCTTCCTACCATCATATGCCAATAACAAACCTAAAGGTTGGGCTTACTGGAGCTTTTACCCAGAAGCAAGTTTCCAGGGCAACATTGTGTTAAATATTCCATGTCTGATGCATGAGACACTGTAAGTGCAGCATATGCTGCAGTTCTCCAGGTTATCAGTACTGTGTGACTGCAGTATCAGCAACAATGAAACCAGTAACTTTGCAGATTTGGTTCTGGAAATCACTGATAAAAACAGAAAAGCAGAATTGCAGAATCATAGGATGCCACAAGTGAGGTGTGGAGGTCATCTGGTCTAAAATCATGCTCAAAGTAGGACCAGCTTCAAAGTTACAGAGGGTTGCTCAGTGCCATCTCTGATAAAGTTTTCAATATCTACAAAGGTGGAGGAGATTCCACAGTTTCTGTGGGCAACTTGTCCCCATGTTCCAGCAAGCTCTTCAGAACCTCAAGAGTTGAGTTTTAACATCAGTGCAGACTTCACAGATTTCTGCTAATAGGAGGAAAACTTCTAACATAAAAACTTATGAAAAGTTCTTGTTCAGAAACATCCTGGGAATGAAGTCAGTGGCAATGCTTTGTCTATTTGTAACTGGATGGGGATTTCATTTCTGAATTCCACTTGCCAATCAGTCTAAACATGAGTCTAAACATGCCACTTGATCATAATTTTCCTCTATACTAGGAGGTATGAATTAAAAATTGAAAACAGTAAAAAAAATAATTCATATTAGACACTCAAAAACTTCATGAAACAGGAAGCAATAATCATTCCTGTGAACAGTTAGCATTCACCACACAGAGAAATACTAGGTGAGACTGGAGCTTGGTCCAACAATCGTCAGTTTTGATATGGCCACTCCATGAGTTTCAGTTTCTTTAGAGATTTACATCTCCCTTGTCACCCTTACAGCTCAGAAGAGTTAGTCCAGTAACAGGACTAGAAAGGCAGAAATAATCTACTTTGAAAATTTCAAAAGAGCAGGCAATGTAGGTATAGGTTGGAAGGATTTACACATCCAAAAATCTGTAATTCAAGTATGATAAGTGTAGCTGCTATTTTTTTTATAAGAAAACAAAGAATGTGGAAAAAAAAATTAAAAAATATATGTATCTGCTACTAGTTGTATAATGTAGTGAAAAAGTAAAGCTAAACATACATTTAAGAGAATAATAACAATAAACTGAAACACTTTACCAAGTTCTCTGTCTCTTGCAAACAATTTGTCTAAAATAGAAAATAATTCACAAAGTCCTGTGGGCACTATTAGGGTGAAAATATTACTAGAAGATCACAATGGTCATTCCTGCTCATTTCCAAATGTGGAAAACAGAATTGCAATCAGAATAAAACACTCTTGCTAAACTGGGAAATACTCTCCCAAGACACGTATGAAAAGCCTTTTCATTTGACTATTTAAAACAGAATTAAACTATCTAGATGTACTAAAGATGTATCCTGTCTTTGTCAGCTTTTGGTGGGGTGGACTAAGTCCTTTCCAGCTGTAATATTGAGACACAAAGCTATTAGGGCTATCTTCCTGTAATGGGGACAGGGAGGGAGGAGGACGGCTGGATGTTTCTTATCTCCAAACTCTGGGTCCTGCTTGAAGCTTGAACATAATGTGATGCTTCTGAGCTCCACAGGCAAAATATTTGCATTGCTTTTACAGTGCTGTTGAGAAAGAGCACCGATGGAATAAAGCAGTTGGAGACAAGAGGAAAACAAAACTGAAATTTTGTTTCCATTCCAGAGTTTTTGATGTTGCAACCATGATCTATGGCTTCTAACAATTTTCTGGGCAGTATTTATTAAAAAATGCCGCATAAATCCATTTATACTCTTGGCAGATCAGTGTTTATAAAAGGGTCCTGTTCTGTGTTTCTTCTTTCCAGGACAGGACAGAGTTTTGAGAATGTAATTTCTAAAGCATTTTAAATCAAAAATATGAAAGTGGAATAAATATTTGTTTTGCAACAACACCTTGATCTCTGCAGAAGTGAGACATCTTCCGGGTCTAATGGTTATTTTCAGTCAGAAACCAACTGTAGGCAACTGATCCAGATCCAAGATGTAGTGATGGAGTATAAGCCTCTATGACCTGCATAATATCTTACTTCCCCTTTTTTTAATCCCCTGCTCATTTAATACTCATTGCTGCTTCCAAAGCAACAGGTTCCCAGCAGAGTGGTGTGTGGCCACTTGTCCACCAAATGAGACAAGAAAATCATCTTTCTGCATTGGCTGGAGTCACACAGGGGTTGCTCAGAAGCAGTATGGTGTTGATCAACTGACCTCCCACTTGGATGGGACATAACTATTTATTCAAATCATTGTATAAGTGTTACTCACTTAGGAACAATGTTTGAGCATTGGCACCTGGAGCTAGTCAGTCAGATATTATATCACTCCAGCTCTGTCAAAGGCCCCCACATTCCACAGGAACTCTGCCCAAGGGATGCTGTATAGCCATGGGGCCGTGACAACAGCTGTGCTGCAAGAGCACACATTATTACACTTGTGACTCCCAACAGGAGGCCTGAAGTGATATTCTCAACACCTATTCTCTTATCCATAAGATGTAATTCATTTTATGAGTACTAATATGTGTATGGGAATTAAAATAGAAAAAAAGACAATGAAACAAAATAATAGTAAAATGTCAAAGAAAAAAGTACTGAAACCAGTTATTTCTAGAAGTGTTACTTGTGTCTATTCAGTAGAAATTTTCCAGCAAAGACGAATTGTGAATGTTGTGATATACAAGATTTGATTCTGGATTTCGTGTCTGATCAGTACTTTTTAATGCCCACAGAAATACAGATTAAGTCCACAGCAGTATTCTGATTAGTGGGACAATGTTATGCTGAAGTGACAGGAACCTTTCAAAGATGACCCCAAAGAGATCTCCTGCAGCAGAAAAAGAAAGATGGATCAGAGAGGAGATAAAATGTCCAGATAGAGGCAATGTTGTTTTGGTTTTGTTTTCACAAGATTTTTTATTTTCCCTTTCCCCTTAAATATAAACTTTAAAATATTTCAAGAATTTCTTGATTATGTTTAAATATGACTGGATGAGCCAGATGCCTGAAGTAAAATGCTAAGTATTTAAACCTGGTTTTTATCCCCTATTCTGCGTAATTATTTTGTCAAGGCTTTTGCAAGATACAGTAAAAGGAAAAAATAAATTACGCTGGTAAGTAACCCATTCAGAAACTTTCAAAAGCTGAACTTCAGACTCTTTGAACCATAAAAGCAAGCATATTTTTAAGCACAATCAGTTTTCTTAGCCTATAAAAAGATATAAGCTTTTGCATAGGAAATGAAACATAATTTACAAGCAAAATAAGACAAGTGCCATTTAAGAAACACCTTTGTCTTCTAACATGATTATTTTTTTATTATTAAGAGAAAAAGGAACTGGTTTTATATGTAGCAGTGGTCTTGTACCTTTCATTTTAAAGCAAAAAGCAATATAAAATTTGTAGGGAAAGCAAATATAGGAATGATTTCAGGCATCTGAAATCTGAAGAAGAGCACATGTGCACAAAAGTTTTTCTGTTTCTTCCAACTCCACCTCCTGTGGATGTTGGTGGGTATTACTACTCCCTTGAAACCTTGTGATTTTGACATCAAGTTTACTTTTAAGTGTCACAAATTAGAAAATACACTTTTGACTAAACAGAAAGTTAAACTGTACTAGGATAAGACATGTAAAGTGTGTATAATAGGTACCACATTCAAAACTAGACACACATATCATATAGCAGCACCTACACAGGAAGCTAATTGCAAATAATTAATCAAAAACAGTTATTTGAAAGTATGTATAAAATTCTGCAGGATAATCCTAATGCTGACAGAAGTTTTCCTAGTACTTTAGTGCAGTGAAATATGACTGGAAATTGATTATACACAGCACAAAAAAAATATTTAAAACAAACAAATTTAAAGAGAAAACACAAGCAAATAAGTCCTTAATTCAAGTCTCTTCTGTTTGATGAAACTCACCATCTTCCTCCTTGGAAGACTCTGCTATTTGGCAGGTTAGTTTAATCTGTTAATATTTACATTTTCTTAGTTCAAATATTTTGACATCTCAATGACTGAAGATGTGATATCTGTTATTTTAGAATGGAGTTATTTTTTTCTTGACACAGGTTTCCTGGTTATACTGAGTTTGATGTCATTTAATGCAACACTGTAATGCTGTGAGAAGCTGGTTAATAAGAATAGCTACTTAAGTCTGATTTTGATCCCCAAAACAATTTTTTCTTAGAAAGTGGAACACCAGGTTTTTTTGCAATGTTGTCCCTGTCTCTTCAAAAAGAAAGGCATTTTACAGTAAAATGCAGTCTGCACCACTTATGATCAAAAACTTTTCCTGAATTCTAGGTAACACTTAGGATTTCCCTATTAATGCCTCCATCTAGTTGGCTGTTAGTAGGCAGGTACTGCTGTAAAGTCCTGGTAAGCAAGGTGATTTATCCTTTGATTACTGCTTCCAAGCTTTTGGACATAATTGCTTCTAGGATGAGGATAAGAAAAGAGCTGCATTTATTCATTCTTTATTTATTCATTCTTTATTCATTCTTTTCTAAGAAATGATTGTAAAAAAGAAGGGGAAAAAAAAGGGCCATCTATAAAGAAGCAACTAGGCAAGGAAAATCTCTGGAAAGCTCTGCTAGCTCTGGAAGGGAGAAGGAAATTAAAATCAATAAATACTAATATGATGACAGAGAGAAATACAGCACAATGTATGAAAATCCACTGTCATCCCCAACCACAAGATAAATGAAGACCAGTTACCATTTAATCCACATCTGCATCACAGAACCTTTTGAAACACATTTAGTAAAACAATGTTTGTTTACCTTCTTTTTCTCTTTTCCACCTCTTCTCTCTCTTCTGTCAACACATACTGCATTGCCTGCTGAAGACCTTAGATAATGTCTTCCATAGTACAACTGAGACAGCAAGTCCAAAGCAGGACTTCCTCAGAAGAAGGAAATCAACTTTACTGACTGAGAATGGCATAACTCACTTTTATTATAGTGTCAGAAATCAGATTGTTAATGAAACAAGAGAGGAACTATGTTTTCTAGCTTTATTCCGTAAATCAAAACGAACCATATGGTGGAGTTCTTCTAAATGAAGAAGAGATTTCTTGCTTGCACTCAGTGTTTTTCATGGAGATGAAGGATTGTTGCAGCAATTGCCAGCATATTGTGTGTGACACTTCTCTCAAGAAATGTTGCAGTGCTTGGGGCCATACTGCATGGAATGCCTTGGTAAAACATGGATTTTTACTATCAGAAGTGTTTATTGTTGTGAAACAATAGTGGAAGTCATTATATTGTTAACATGGAGTGTGACAAGGCTCCATCTTGAACTTGAACATTTTCATAATAAACATGAAGGAAAAGAAATTATTGTACCTCTGTACAAAATCCAGTCCTTCCTTATTACCTCAAGGCATCAGTGGCTTTGTAGGCAGGCACAACAACCCTCCCAGTATCACTTCCTGGTGTGGACTCAGCCCCTATTCCTGCTACTGGTTTGGCCACTGGAGCCTGAACACAGTATGTCAGCCATAAAACATATTAGGAATACGTGCTTTTTAGGGAACAAATTTACCTTCATCTGGGACCTTATCTATTTCACAACTGCCGTCTTATTCTAGTTAAACCCATATATGAGCATGCATTCAATTTTGTGTGAGTTTGACCTGGTCCAGAAATGAAATGAGAACAGACAACAGCATTGTGAGGCTTTCAGTGGGAATTTGCTGAGATAACCAATAGCATTCAAACAATGTTTTTACTACCTGCTTATCAGTACTGTGAGTTATGTACCGTAAACTTCAAGTGTTGAGTTGCAAACCATTAAAAGCAATGGAATTATGATTTCTAGGTCAAAAGCTCAACCCAAAAAATTAATCACAAAGTAAAGGAACTAGGAAGTGAATGGTACCTCTGATAAGAAAAATGCTAGTCTAAACAAACCTCCAAATTCCAACATGAAATAATTCAATTGTCCTGCCTAAAATTCTCAACATTTGCAACATGGTATTCTTCTGTACATCCCTCCAAAAATGGGTTTAAGTTTGCTCTGGATTTTAATGAGAACCAACCTCAGTAGGACCTAACTATACCAAAAATAGGTGGTTTTTGACATCACATCTTATTAGAATACAATCCTTTTTTATCTTGGTGTACGTTTTCATATCTTTTGGGGGAAAAAATTGCAAATCCTCTGTATATCCATTATAAAAGTTAACCCAGGACTCCTTGACATCAAAAGATTTTTGCTTTTGAATTGAATATGCATCTTGGACCACTTACAGAAAGGGCATTTCTGATTTAAATCTAAGTAAAATACTAAAACTCTTAAGCCAATATTTCCTTATTAAAAAAATTGAATCACTTACTTTTTCAGAGTCTCGATGCCCAAGAAGGACTAGTGAACCCAGTCACTGCTTCATATGTCTTTTGAGCTGTGTGTTTCTGCCCAGCCGGTTACCCCACAGCAGAACTCACCCAACAGCCAATGCAACAAAAACATGGGACAGATGCAGCTTCACAATAAATCTGATAGCTAATCAATAAAAGGGAGATGAAAAGCTTAGAGATTGTGTCTTATGGAAAAGAAAACAATAGCAGCAGTTTACAGTCATGTCACTGAAACATGACAAGCAGTAGAGTTACTACTTTTATTTTTGAAAGGAAGGAAGAAAAGTCAAATAATAGATGGGAGTTGTACATCTACCCAAGGGCATAGAAACTGGGGGGTTTAATTATTATTTTATTTTTTTTAGGAATCTGGAACTTCACCATCCACAGTATTTTGTGCATGAATCATATTAGATGTTTAATCTTCAGCAGTATCAGACATGAAAAACTACAAAGTTTGTTTTACTTTGATGACTTTCTGTGACAAGTTGCTAGTAGCAGGTTTCATTTTGAAAGGTTTAGCAGCTTGAAATTCTTAAACAAACTAATAAAATTACTTGTTCTTAATGAGAGGAGTGACAATCACGTAATAGCAGCAAATAGCTTACATGCTGTCTCAGACTAAATTCCTAAGACTTCAACTCCTTTATATTGTTTAGACATCACAAAATCCTCCCAATCTTTGGCTTAAATTAACTGTATTTCCATTAGCCTGTGTTCCAAAATAAATTTAGCATAGAAGGTATGAGATTCCAGTTACAATTTTAAATGTTTCAGGACACCTGAGGAGCTAAAACTGAGACCAACTTTTAAAATTCTTCAATACCAATCTTTTCATTTAAACATAGGAAGCATAAATACAACAGAAAGTATTTAGCATGGATCAAACATGTAATAGAAAACATATTATGTTTTCTACAGGATTTTGTCTGTATGTGTTAATCTGCAAAATATTTTCACATATCTAAAAATGTAAAGAGTTGCACAGAATTTTATTACCCAGAAACAAGTATTAATAACAGTTCTCCTTGCTGGCCTTAGCACAGACATAGCAGATGTAGTTAATTTCAAAAATTGGATGGATATTTATTGTACTGAAGATGTTTTATAAAGTCTCATTTGCAGATATGATAGCTCCTGCTATTTTTCCACTGGCCTTTTGAGGCAGCGGCTATGTTTTTGCTTTGATTTAAATATTTATGCTTTCTCAAATTCTAGACAAATACCTTTTTTGGTCAGTGTTGTTAGCTATGTTTGATGGCATTGAGGGTGTCTACTGAACAAGCACATGCTGCTCTTAAAACAATGGTTTGTCTTAGAAACCATCTGAGTCACCAACAATATTTGCAAGCATTTTTTCATTTTAAGATATAATTTAACCCTTATCACTCCACTACAAGAAACAAGAACTTGCTTTCATGTAATATAGAAATAATGTGAAAGCTAATCATGAAGGCTACTGCATTTTTGATTCCATGAAGACTCAAACCTCAGCAATAGAATTCTGAAAGACAGAAACCAGCCTCCATGCCGAAAAATGTGCCCTTTGGAGGCTCTTGCAGGAACAGACCAAAACTAGCTGTTGTGATAGACCTGTGCTGTGCTGCTGTTAAGCTGGAGCAGGGACTCCAGTCAGGCAAACCTGAGCAGCCCTGTTGGCTCTGAATGATCATGGAACGATGCAACTGGTTGATCTGTTCCTATGGAAGTCCTTCTACTTAGGAATGTAGGTTCTTACCCTTGGAAAGCCAAGAGCCTGTCAAATAAACAAATCTGCCTGCAGTCTCCTGGTGCCAAGCGCTGCATTAAACATTAGACATAACAACATTCCTCCCCTAGACAGCTAAATTCCCGAACCCTCACCAGCACCGGGCAGAGCTGTCCTGATTCTCTGCAGCACTGCCACAGAGCCAGAGCTGTGAGAGGCAAGCAACCGGGTGAGGAGGCAGGTAGCCACCTAGGTGAGCAGTGGCCCCAGAAGTTTCCATCCCTTCAGCCGTTCCCTGGGTCCCATCCCAGGAAAATGGATGGAGCAGGAAGACTCCTACTGATTTCCGTGACCTGCAGTGCTGCTCTGAGTCACAGTAACTTGATATGGTGGAGTGAAGCCTTCAAACCTTTCATCTTTCCAATTGCTTTGTGTCCTCTCAATGATAATGTTTTAGACCGTAAATCCATGATACAATCTGTATATTCCTGCCTTTCTGGCATCACTGAGCTCACTGCCTGTATTTAGCACATAATACATTGTTTTAAAGTACTTAACAATTATTATTAGGATAATTTCTAAGGATAGGCATACTGTCCCCAGTGTACTCAGACAAATGGTTTCCTTTTCAGTGTCAGAAAATTGCTCCTCTGATATGTCAGCACTTACCACAGGTTGGCTTTTGTAGGGGGAAAAAAAAAAATATAATAGAAATGTTCAAGTTCAGGTTTTACTTGAATATTATCTGTAAGGAATGATGTGTTAGCCAAATTCCAGCTTGTCTGGGATCTGAGTCACCCTCATGCAGTGGGACACTGAGCCAATAATGCTGACTCAATGTCTTCAGCCCTTCCCACAGACACCCCCTGGAAGAAGACCCCAGTTTCCCTCCCCCTTACACATTCCACTCTGTCTTCCTCTCCAGCAGTGATCAAGTCAGCTCAGCTCCTCTCTCACAAATGTGAACAAGCTAATGTGCATTTTGTTGGCTGGAAAAGCCAGCACTGCTTCAGTGGCGCTCAGGGTCTCAACTCGAGTCCCTGCTGCTCACTCAGAGGCATGCAGTAATTTGTTCAGCTGCTTTTGGGAAAGTGACATGTCTCTAAAACCACCACCCCTTCTGCTCACTGCAACCCTCCAGCTGACCTTCTTTGCTCATCTTTTGCCCCAGGTTATTGTTTTAAATTCAGGAATAACAAGCTGGACAGTCAGACTCTGTTTCTTCATTGCTGTGTGTTTTCTTTGTACTTTGAGCACTGCACAAAATGCTGGAGGGACCTGCTGTGTTCACATGCCTTGTGTATTTTCTGTACTTTTCTTCTCCCTCTCTTTGAAAGAAGCCTTTTGGCATGCATTAGGAGAAGCTGAAGGAAAAACTGTTGTATTCTTTGGGGGGGGGGGGGGGGGGAAAGGCTTTTTTTTATTAAACTTTTTTTTTTTTTTGCCCCTCTT
>VXBX01008849.1:319055-334123 GCA_013400415.1 Scytalopus superciliaris
GCATTTATTTAATTAACTATTTTTCTTTTTTGCCCCTCTTGTTCAAACCAGAGTTACTGTAATTTCTGAGTAAAAGTTACTTTTCTGACCAAAGACCATGCAATGCAGAGATACCCATACAACCTAACCAATCTCTCTCAGAAATAATACAGACATGTTTGGGCAGTGCTGCTAGCCCTGCTCTGGGCTAAGTTGTTCAGTGTCTCACAGTTTCAGTGCTTGAATGCTTTCATTCAAACTGGCTGCCAATAACAGTTGATAGACCACATCTCAATGTCACTATTTTGAAATTTTATAAGACGAGGTAGTGGCCAGATACTTATTTAACAGATGTTTTATTGATGTTTTATTTTTACTTTTTTCCCCCCCTAAGATTTTCACACTTGACTTGAGTTTTATTCACACTTGACTGAAAACATGCTTGTGAATCTATATCCCATTTTCAGTGTTTGCCATCTCAAGCATACTAAAATTCACAAAAATCTTTTAATATGTACCGTCCAATGAGGCAATGTTAGCTTAGAGTAATGGAACAAAATAGTTTAGAACTGCTACACACATTTTTCCAGTTAACACAACAAAGCTAGGCTCATTTGCTCCAACAGAACAGGATTTTTTTATAGGTTAATATGAAGGGTTTGGATCAACTTAGCCTGTATTGTCTATATCTCTGACAATGCTTAACCACTTTCTCAATATTACTGGTTACTGCAGTCTGCAGGAAATATTTCTGGACCTTCTCAGATTTTTGTTTCCCCCTCATTTTTCCTTATAAATACACTTTTTCTGTATCACCTTGCCAAACATTAAGTGTGCCTTCAACAATTTCTCCCTTAAATTGATAATACAGGTGGTCCAAGTCATCTGTGTGCACAGCCTCAGTGTTTTGCCTGTTGGGTTTCATCTGAGCAGTAGCTATGGCACTCCACTTAGCAGCATCCTGCCCGAGGCTGAACAGGTCTTTGTGATCAGAGTCACACAAACATAATCTGGAGCTGCTCTTACCTTCACTGACCGTCTATTAATTGGTCACAAGAGCAAACATGCATTTAGCAAACTTTACAAGGTTCATATTAAATTTCATACTGCCAGAGGAATAATATTCTCCACAGACATATATTGTAGTTAGGTAAGTTTTTTGGCAAATTCTAATTTTCCAGGGATTATTTATTGAAAACCAGTAGTCCTTCTTTTGGGTAGCACCTTACCATCTTGTCCTATTTCTTCCCCACCTATTTTAATTATAAAATACACCTGCCCCACTTAATTTAGTCATGCTATTTCTCATGTACCATATGACACGCATATTTCAATGTTACAGGATAGGACACCAGGACAGTACTCCAGATCCTTCTGTAATACGATTTCATGGTTATCTTTAAAATGTAAAAACATCCATGCATTAGGAACAACCGCTATCAGAAGTAAACAGTCCTTTTCAGTATGCTTTTTGCTTACGTGCAAATGTAACTCTCAGACATGTTAAATCATTCTCCAGAGTTTCAGCTAACTGCATTTTGTTTCACTCTAGGGAGAAAGGGTGATGGTCTTCAACAAGTCAGTGTATAGCTATTATGTTTACAAAGCAAACCTCAGAAATGTAGCCTACTGTCTGTCTGAATTTGTAGGGAACATGAAATAACAAGTACAAGTGTGAAAGAGTTTTATTTCTACTTTTAGTAAACCTGATGGCAAGAAGGACACTTTAAATGTCAACAGTTCCACCCTTCATCAAAGCATGGAAGAAATGCAGAAACAGCTCATACAAAAATAGCTACTTACTATATTTGAATGATTATCCCCTTGTAGTAGATCTTCAATCACACACTAATTAAGTTGTTAAGTAGTGCTGCAAAAGCAATAAAACATTTTTTTCTGAACAAGGATTCAAAACTAATGAAACTTAGCTAGGAAGTTTTGCTTTTGTCTCTAATCTTTCTCTAGTTATGCAAATATTTGAATATCTAGAAATGAACACAAGACTGCACTTTGAACTGAGTTTGGTCAGCACACATGTAAAAAAGTAGTGACATTTCTCTGCCATCAGTTTTGTTCTACTTGAAGAAAATCTGCCTGATAGCACATTTCTGTATGAACGTTATTCCCATGCTATTGTTCACCATTACATTATGTATTGGGTTGATTAAGGCCACTGAAATTTTATAAGTAGTTTCTGCACATACAGTTTTGCCAAAATAAGTGTTTATAAAAGCTTTTTAAAATTACCTACATTATCTACATTACCTTAAGAGTAAATTGGTACTACTGGAAAGTTTAAATATCAAAACATTTTACCCAAGATGAGTACAATTTAGCTGCATTCAATATGCAATTCCACTATATGCACTGTACTTTCTATTCTTCTTGCTCCACATATAGCTAGTGATTATTTGAATGTATAAGAAAGAAATAGAAACATTGAGTATCTTCTTCCTGTGCTAAATAATGACAGTTCTGCTGAAACATGGGGAGCCTCTATTGCAATGCTAACAACAATGGGAGGAGATCTTCCAACAGCCACAGGAAAAATGGAGCATTGCACCTCTGGAGATTGGCAAGTACTACAGAACTGTTCAAGTAATGCATCTGGAAGTGAAATGCCATATCTTTATGTTAAACCTATGCAAAACTGCAAAAGCTTTGTGCTGGCAGAAGCCTTGGAACAAGGAATGTAGTTGTGTTTTAGTTATGACCAGTCACATGTGGCATACAAAGAAATTAAACTAATGTGGGTGTGAAGCTTGGCCAGTCCAATTCACCGCTCCATGAAAAAAACAAGAGTTAAATAGCTGCCCCATCAATAAAGAGAAACACTCCTCTCCAGCAGGTTGCAGAGTGTTTTTAGGTGGCTGCTATTCATTTGTTGTGCCCAATTATGAGCAAATGTGATACCCCACAGACTGCTTTTCTGGAAAAAGGTGAGGAAGTCTGCTGAACATTTTTAATATATCATTATTAAATTTAACTATGCAGACCTAGTGTTTTATATGCTAATGGCTGCATGCCAGATAAATGTGTCAGCTAAATAGTCCAGTGACAGGTCCATATGTGTCTATAAAGAAACTAGTTAAGCTGACCCTGATCAAAACCAGAATGATTGACTCAAAACTTCAGGAGCTCAGACAAAGGCTGGTCTGAGATCTGAAATAGGTTTAAGCAGATTTCTATACTTGCTGTGATTCTACTCTCAGCCTGGACCACATCTACATATATATCCTCCAAATCTATACAATATCTGTCCCAAGACATAAAAGCTCATACTTGCTTTGCACACAACCAAAGCACTTGGAGATGCTCTGTCACTGCACTTGTCACTGATGAGCAACGATCAGAGACCCTTCTGCAAGCTTAGTGCAAAACCGTACACCTCCAGAGCGGATGTTAGTGTCATCAGCTGCTCCAGGGAGATGCCGAAGGATTGCTGCCTGGGAATCACATTGCTTTCTCAAAGAGCAGAATGGATCAGGAGGACGGCAACACTCAAAGCAATGTCATATACACACAATAAGCTCATCAGCCAGACAATCAACATCCCCATAAAATTCTCAAATAACAATATCTGCTGGCAAGTGGTTCAGAGGGTGCCTGTATCTTAAGTCCATTGTGTTGCCTCCAACAGAAATGTGAGATTCCACAAAGATGGCCTTGCTGCATAATCTGAGTCAGTTTGGGGTTCAATCTTTGAAGTACAGTAGTAGATAACAACTGAAAGTAGCCGGGTATTGTTTTCAGTGGTAATTAGTTTCTCTCATAACATCAGCTGCAAGATTTTCAATATGTTGCTAGTTTTCAGGCACAGAGCATGGCCTTTTAAAGCAATTAGATGATGAAAGAGCCTGTGCATGTTGCTTTTGTCCAACAGCAGACCTGACTTTGATACACTTGAAGCCATTTGTACTGCAGCACACATTTATTTTCACAGTCTTCAGACTCTGCTTTTCAAATTACCTTCCAATTTTCTGCCTCCTGAAAACTGATGGTTTTTATTTCATCTTGGCATAGAAATGAACAAATGCAGGCTGAATCTATAATATTTAACATTACTGTGCATCCAGAAAATGCTGCAATAGCTGCAAAGCACTACTGCAAGGCACAGACTTTCAACCAAGCAATTCAAGAGAAGCTTCCACAGACACTGAGGGTTGACTCTCCCCAGTCACCATCAACTGGTAGAGACACTTTCTCTGTATGCATCTTAGCAAGAAGGTTCCATCAGCCTTCTAGAGGCTTTTTGTATTGGCTTTATGAGCTCTTTTAAGAATCAGTCTTCCACTTCCTAACTGTTTTATGGAGAATAGGCAGTAAATACATAGTGCAGAAGGACCAGAAGTTAGGAAAGAGTCATGGTGGAATTATTATCAGTACATCTTAAAGGGATTAAAGTTTAAGTACAAGAGTGGGCTGTATACTAGGTTGGAAAGGGTACACCAATAGCCAGCTAGAAGTGCACCTTAAGGCTGGTCTTAGTTGCTGCTAAGGACATATGCCAAGTGTGATCTATCCACTGGAGTAGTTCCATAACCAAAAAAGTGAAGAACTAATTAAAATTCTATGTGTCCCCAGCTGGTAAGAAAATGCAAGCAAGAAATGCATTGTCCTGTGTCATAGTAGGACCTACTGAAACAGTGTCCTGAATAAGCACACAGCAGGTAGGCATGGTTCTTTTCTGGCCTGTAGCCTGTTTGAATTAAAACTTCTTGAAGCATTATGCATTCTAAATTAGCTAAAGCAATCAATTAAAAAGTGTCATCATGGTTCACTTCATTAGTAAAATAACACTATGCAGCAGGAGTTACAAAGCAGAGTTTACTGCCAATGCAATCAGAATGCCCAGAGCCTCAATAGATAAGTAATTTCTCCCTTGTACCATTTCACAATGGACAAAATATTGCTCTTTAAAAACAAACAAATAAAAAAATAAATTATTAAAATAGATAGACCTTTGACTTTTGTACTTTCTTGGCATATCTTCAAGTGCCATGTCTTTCATGGCTGTGAAATTAGCAGCTGCTACAACTATAGACTTGTGGCTTGGCTTCTTAAGATTTCGTGGAACTGCAAAGTTTTTCCAGCAATGTCTCTCTTTGTGTTCACTGATTATGGTTTCCTTTGAGGTACCTCCACATTTTTGTGTCCATTCCTTTAGTGTCTAGTCTTTCTTTCCATGTGTTTACTTAGCTGTGGTCTCTGACATTCTTTCCTTATTCTGGAAATTGATTTCTCACCCTCTCTAAGCAGTACTTTTATGCGTTTTAAAGAAAGTTCAGGTGGTGTTTAAGTTTTGGGATGAATAAATTGTAGAGTTCTTTCTTTTGCTTTCTGAATTCTACCAAAGGCCAGTCCTCTGCTTCTGACAGTGTTGAAAAAACAACATCAGCAAAGAGCTGTGCTATTCTGGTCCATGTTTACTTCCTGAATTATTTGGGTTTTTGCATAGTGCCACAGTAGTACTGAAAGGCCTCAACAAAAGATGGTCCCTGAATTAAAGACAATGTAAGTGATTGCATCAGAAATCTATAAAGTAACATCAAAACATGTAACAAAATTTGTGAGATGACAGTACCATGAAAACTAATGTAAATGCAGTGGATGAAACCTCGATTCTGTTAAAACTGTGTCATCCCTGGCTACAATGAAGGCAGCAGTTCCCTTTTAAGGAGAACAGTATCACTGGAGTGATGTGCCCGTAAAAATGCTAACATGGACCTTAAAATTATTCTAAACAGATACTGTTAGATAAGATATGGAAGCATTAAGGCTGTTGTGCATAGCAGTGGTGAGACTTTATCTCGGGTACTGATACAGTTCTGTTTACAAGAAAAGAACTGAATTATTTTAGCTTGTTTAGGTGAACAGAGAAAAATCTGAGAGGGACTATGCGTGCTGCCTGAAATGTACATTCTTATGAGGACAGACATAAAGGAGAAGATAGCTATTCAACCAGACAGCAACAGATTATGAGCGAATGTACAAACAGGACAAGCTGCAGGCTGGAAGTCAGCAGAGGCTCCCTAGCCAGCACAGCAGGCAGATTCTGCAACCGTGTTGGCAGGACCAAACCCAGAGTACTGTTAGAAGGAAGATGGGTAAGTTTGTGAGGGTCATTGTAAAACATACTGCTGCAACAGCAGATGAAACTGCAGTCCTGATCCAGAGAACAGGGCAATAGGGTGTCTGGCAAAACCTTTTTTTGTTCCACATGTACATGTTGCTCTCATGAGCTCTAAATTCAATTGGTTCTTGACATCCCTTCCAGTCTTGTCCATCCCCATTTTGTGCAGAAATCCTTCAGTGCCTGAAGGGCGGTGAGAGAAAGCACAAAAGCATTTGAGGAGAAAAATTCTATGAATAAGCAACAAAGGATAATATCAACAACACCTAAATGGAGGAGACACATAAAAGTCAGTTTTTTCTAATGCTGGGGCTAACCTTTTAAGCCAGTGGGAAACAAGGGTACTCAGTATATCACATAAACTGTTCATTGTTTTGAAGATTTAGCATTTCCTAAATGGATAAATTATTTTTGTGGCTTACAGTTCAGTCCAGGTCTGCTGACATGAAAGGGAATGTTTACATGGATGTCAGCAACACAGGAACAGGACAGTTTTTTAAGTGAATTATGTGCCTATAAGGAATCAAGTGCTTTGCCCCCATCATTCATTATGATTTTAAGCCAGATGCAATGTTTCATTCAAAAATATGATTTCTTCTCCTGTGATAAATGGCTCTTTTTTTCATAAAAACTTTTGAGTTTTGCTTTTAATCTTCAAGGTTTTCACTGAGAACAAAAATTTTTACTTCTTTTTTTGGCTTTCCCTATTATTTTTTTTTTTTGTCGTTGACCATATTGAGAGAAATTAACTGAGGATTCTTCCTCACAAAACTAATTGTTCCCCCCATTCCCTCATATCTATTTACATAAAAGAGGTTATATTGTGTAAACTGATTGCATTAGAGTTCTGCAAAAGAACAGGCATTTTCCAGCCCACAGTTTTTGTACAAATGGAATTTCACTGTCATCATTCTTGAAGCTGTAGAGCTCCACCGACTGTTGTGGGACACAGAAATCTCCTTGTATAACATTAATAACATCTAAGTAAAACACCCTTTTAAGAAAAAGGCATAAAGTTTGGCAAAAAGCAGTCTTTGGGCTACACTGGCCTGACACCAGCACTGGTTTGCAGTCTTTGAACATGTGTGCTGCTGCCCCAGGCAGCACAGTGAACAAAGTCCTGCCTTCCTCAGAAGACCCCAAAATATCTGGGCAATCCTACTGCAGAGACCATTTTCCTGATTTCTTAATACATAAAAAAAGTTTTTGTTGTGCCAGACACACCTACACATAATTTCCTTCTCTTGATTTTGAAATGCTCACTGCAAATGGTGATGGCTGTGAAGGACACCCTCTCAGACTCTCAATCACTTAAACACTCATTACTCCAAGGAAAAGCATACCAATTATTAGTGAGTGGCAAAGACAGTCATTAATGTGGCCATACAAACATTTTATTTAATTGCTAAATTAGACCTCAATTACTTCTGTGTGGACTATTGCATTCTACTAATGAGAAAATTTAGCAAGTGTATGAAGACCTAAACTTTAAAAGCCTGGTACAGTAGAACTTCCTTGAAACTGAGAAACTGTCCTGAGAATTTTTGTTCAGGCCCATCTCTGCTAGTAACTAAGGGTGCTGGGGGCCAGTGTCCACCAGGAATAGGCCTAGCAGGAGCAGAATATCTGGGGCCCTGCTGCCATAGCTGTACCTGAAATTATTTCCTTTCTCATCCCGAAAGAAAACGATCCTCCCAAAAGAGTGCATAATGAAAGTCACTAACAAAGAATTACAGAGGATATTTCTGGCCTGGTTGTCTCAAGCCAGATAGCATGGGCTCCTATTAGAATATCTGTTTTAAGGAGCACCAATAAGGCCTTCTACTAATGATTAATCTAATGATTAATTAGGTTATACTAAGCACCGCAGAGACAGTACTTGCTTTTTGAAAAACAGTAATCCATTTCACTTAAATATCTGTAATATCCTAAAGGCTTCAAGTATGGCAGTAGAGTTCTATATACACATTCAAAGGAATGAAGACTATGTGTTCACACAACAGTAATTTATAAATAAGGGCCAAGGGGAAGAAATACCTGGAAACCATAGGAATTACTTTTTCTAAGCTATTAATCATTTAAATTGTTTCTAAATTCTTTGAAGAGGTAGAATGGTCTTCTTCAAATTACTGTTTTCAGCAGTTCCCACTACTGCTGGATTCATAGCTTTTTTTTCCCCAGAATGACGAGACGCCCCAGAACATCCTATATGAATGGGCAGAAGGACAGAACATCCTTTTTGTAGTGATCGTGGTCATCTCAGCTGAGGGTGTTTTTGACTTAGTTCTCTAAACTGCAGGTTTAGGATATTGAAGCCCTACAGCTCAGATGATATGCTACCATTAAACAATATTTTCCCAGCATGGTGAGAACAGTCTGATCAAGACATAGAAAACACAGGAGACTCCACTCCTTAGACAGAAAGATTTGCTAGGAGACAGTAAGGTTTGTTCTTGTCTGCTCCTTTAGTATTTTTAACCTCCTTCCTTCCCAGTGCAGGGAGACTGTCCATACTGCTCCTTTTCTGAGTTAGTGACATTCAACAGGAATCCTGGTTGTCTTCTTGCAGCATGAGGCCTCATTTAAGAGTTGTTATACTCAAAGGCACTTTTCTGCATTACTTCTGAAATATGTTGCAGCCTAAACAGCCCCACACTTCTCAATCTTTCCTGAGGTTTCTTTGGCCTCCTTGCACTACCCTTCACCACCTCCACCTTCAGATTTCCATATATCTAGGGTTTGGACTTTAACATGCTTTAGAATTTTAACATGCTTTTAGTCTCTTTTCTGATGTCTCTTTACAGCTGTTCCTACTTTAAAGTTACACAGCATTTCTTGGTCGGGGGCTTCATCTGGATATTAAAACACTCCTACAGAATTGTCTTCAACAGAGTTATATCCCCCATAAAAAAAATAAAATAAAAAGAGCAGGCAGAAGTTACGGGTTACAACCCCAGAAGACATCATTATACCACCCGCATAACCCACACCTTACCAGTCTCACTCACTAACTCATGAAATTACCCACTAATTACTGATTAAGTAAGAGTCTATCTTCTAGAAGACTTGTGGCTGCCTTTCATAACTTCAGTTTCCTTCTCCCACAGAAACTTTCGTCCTAATCAGCACGGAGATATGAATAAAATCAATTCATATCAAGTCCCATAAAGGACGGCACATTGAAGTGTTTTTAACAAATACAATAGTGAAATTGAATTTATATGAGGAGAGGAAAAGAAACATTCTTTTCTTGTCTATGATAATTCTCAACTTATCACTTCAACTTCAGTTAGATTCACTTCCTGCTCTATTCTGAGAAGACAATTCATTCCAGCAGTGAATGTGAGTATTCATAAACACACAGGGATCTTTCAAGATGAAAGACATTTCTATAAATGTAACACATACAACGTTAACAAGAAAAACTGTGTATGTAGCCAACTATGAGCAGAGAGGTTTGAATGCAAAACTAACAAATTCTATTAAACTTAGTAAGCTCTTATAAGTTAAAAACCAACTATTTTCTCTTCTAAACATAGGTTATATTGGCATTTTCAGCAAAAGGCAGACTACTTCCTGAATTTTTCAAGAACAAGAGCAGTTTTCTGAGGAAACAGTCATCCTGACTCATTCATTTCATCTGAGTAAACTGCTCTGTTCTGAAATGTCCACCATTTTACTTTTGCAGGAAGGCAAGGAGCTTGATTCTAGGCTGGTAGGACCGAGCTCTTGACAATATATACTGAAACTATTTGCCTATGCCAAGGTTTACCCTGCTCACTAGAGCTGAGCATGATTTTAGAGGGAGCATTGGAAAAAACTCTGGGGATTGGCCACTTCCAGAAAGTAGTTTAAAAATTACTCCTCCTAATAGCATAGTAGTTCATAGCATCGAGCACTGGGTTCCTGACTGCATTCTTGTTGCATAAAACACTTAAAAGCAATAGTAGTTAAGATGAATGACCATGAGCTTACGGGTTAAGTAGAAAATTATAATACCATTAATTTGAACAACAGAAATTTAAACTGTTGTGACTGCCATAATCTGTGATTGCAGCAGGCAAAGCCTTGTGCCTCATTGTCAAATCACAGCCTAATAGCTGCATAATAAAGATTAAAATGATGACAGAAACTATTTATAAAACATGTTCCTACAGAACGTAGTTCAGAAACAGAATAAGCTATCAGAAATAACATTAGAAGGTTCAAGTATACATTTTTTTTTTTAATTAAGTAAAATATGCATTAGAAATCCTCCACACGGTTAAGGAGCCTAACTTGATGAGCCACAGAATTGTTTTCCCCCCATAAATGCAAGAATGTAACTCACATTAAAACAAATAAAGATGTGAATTGATTGCAGGTAACAGCTTTACCAAAAGTCCAAATGTGAGGAAAAGAAGTTGCAGAGGTTCATCAAAGGAAACTAAAATAAACCTCCCTTGAAATGTTGCTAAGAAGGGATGAGGGCAAAGCTTTAAGCTGGTACCTTTCTGCATTTTTTCCAATTGTTCTATATATCCACTAGTGAAACTCCACTAACAGAATCATCCAGAACAACAGCCATCACCCCTTCAAAGACAGGATTGGTGACATGTGAGAAGTCATGTTTACAATGTGTTTTAACAAAATGTTGGAATTATAAATTGTTTCCTTGAAATAGTCTGTTTATTGATATTTCTATATTTGCTACAGTATCTGGCCAAGCACAGTTTTTTTTACTGATTAGGCTTGTATGACACCCAATGTGACATAATGGGGAGAAACCCACCTGATTCATATACGTCTTGTTTGTGTCATTTAAAAAGAAGTGTTGCAGGGTAAGCGGGGGGAAGACATGAAACTAAAGATGAAAATCAGAGTAGAGAAAGAATTTTTCTATTTTAGGCCCCAGGAAAAAAAAAAATCAAAAAAACTCACCACAGGAACTTCACTTTTCTATTTCCTACAAGTCTTGCATGGGAGTAATTAGTATAAAGCATGTGACTCTGTACAGCACAATTCCAATAGCACAAAACATTGAAGTGGAGAGCTTGCTATTCAGAAGACATATGCCAAAACCTCGTAGTTAGTTTCTTGACATTGTCTTTCTTGTCTGAATACAAGGTGAACTGCAAGAAGAGTTGTATTTGGATCTTGCATTTTTATTAAAGGATGTTTGCAAAACCACAGAGAATAGAAGAAGTAGCAAGGACTACACTTGGAGTAACAAGCTAGACACATCCAGGACACGGGGTTAATCTAAGAGAAAATCTGTAAATGAAATTGTATTCATATTATTCCAGGAAAAGGTAAGGCAGGACTGTGCTGTTTCAAACAAAAATTAGGGACCTCTCAAGTAGAGAAATACTCTGCAAATCCTACGTCATACATTAGGACATCTGGAGACTCCTTGTTCTTTGCAATTCCCACTTCGCTCTTAAAGACATTATTAACGTGTCAAATAAAAATTACTGGCAAGCCCTAAGTATTTCATAACAGATTGTGCTATCACATATGATAGTATCTTGTAAGGGTGTGAGACAACGAAAAACAGTATGTGCAAAAACATTCAAATCAGAAAAATCAATACAAAGCAAAATAAACGTAGGAAGAGTACTCTTTGCTCCTTTGCAGTGTCCAGACAAGTTCACATCACCCAGAGGAAATGGCAGGAGCCTCCCTGTGCTGAACAAAGCACCAAAGAACACCCTCAGAGGAAGGAACGATCATGAACTGAAGGGAAGATAAACAGATGCCCAAGAGAAAAAAAAAATTCAAGACTAGTTTCTCTTACTTTTATGGCAACTATCAAAATATGGGCATCCATGCTCAGGAAAAATTTTTCTTTTTCTTTTTTTTTTTCTTTTTAATTCAGCTACCAATCAACTTTCCAGGTTTGGTAAGGGTTTTAAATAGCTGATATATTTCTGCTGCTATGTTTCACTCGCTGGTCCTTTAAATCATTTCGACACCAGCATGACTCTATTGAAACCAGCAGGGTTACAACATAACAGAGCAGAGAATTAGGCCCACTAGTGTGATTTCTGGTTGCTAGACTGGAGGAAAAACAACTTTGAGCTTCACATAAGTTCTTTTAATCACTACATAGTCTGAACTAATCCAAAAGACATCACGCAATTACCATGCTTGGAAGAACTCAAGTGACCAGGATTTCTTTTTTCTCAAGCCTGGGACATTACTGAACTAGCATGACAAATAATCTGGGCATTATAAATCTCTGAAGACACTTGTAATCCCACAGATGTGATTAGCAAATTAACAGAACAGTAAGCCAGGATGAACCAGCAGGTCATCTATCCTGCCCTTTCACCAGCAAATTTCAATCATTCTTTGAAGCCAGTAACTTGTATGTCTGATTAAAATATTTCCTGTGTTTCAGTTAAAGCATATTTTCCCAAATGATAAACAGATCTGAAGGTTTTGAAATAAATTCACTATTTCCCCAGTGGTTAACTTCGTGTTTTAAGTAATTATTTAAAAAAAAAAAAAAAAAAAAAAGGCTTTCCAAGAACATCAGTGCACAGAACAATGATATATCTGGAAAACCTGTCACATCACAGATGACTGTTTCATCTGCTATTAATTGACATTCAAGCCAGTAACATCTAGACAACTTAACACATGGTTTTTGCTCTTAGCAAGCTATGTTCTGCAGGAGGTGGGGCTCAAGATGTTTTCTCAGGAGAGCACCAAGAAGCTTCCAGAACTGCAACAACAAAAATCCCTATCCTAGTACATTCCCTGAAGAAACATCTCACTTCCAGGCAAAGTAACTCTCTGCAGCTGCTTGGGCTTCATGACACCAAATAATAACTTGCACTTCCCAGAATTAAGTAGTTTGCTAGTAGTAATTTGTGGGAATAGCCAGAGCCAAGAGATCCCCAATATTTAAATCTTGTATAGAGGTCATATCAATATACTGGTTGACTCAACTCTTCTTAAAAATGAGATTTTGCTGTTCTATTTAACCCATTGTTTATCCCTGTATATCTAAAGACAATAAGATTTTCCCAATGACAATGGATTTTTGTGTTTTTTTTCCTTTTTCCAGGCACTCTACTTCCAGATGTCAGAAAGTGAAGCTGAAGACATTGAGATTATTCAATTGCCAGTGCATTTCCAGTGCCCTTCAAATCATTTGAAGAGGCTGGTGTGGTTTTTTGCGTCTTTTTTTTCCTTTAGAATAAAGACTATAAAGTGTTTTCCTGTTTGACAAAACTGTTTACGTTTGATAAACCCCATTATAGGGAAGCTGGATTGCTAACAAAGAATATGTGATAGAAAGTTAGGAGGTAATCACTCTTCCCAACTGATCTGAACTCTCACTGTTACTGAACAAAGACAGGCTTGTCTTCTTCAGTTTGCACATTATTATTGTGTAAGGCAATATCACAATATCCTTTGCACTACCCCAAAACTCACTGGAGAATCACTAGCCTTACAAGCAGATATGAGGATTTGTAGCTACAGCAGTGGTGACAAGTGGCTGAATGGGACTCATCACTAAACTATTTAGCAAATTCCACTTCCTCAAATTCTGGCAATAGTCATAGTGCTGCTATCCTCAGTTTCAATTAAAGGGTGTGTATGAGGCTGTATAAAAGATAGTCTAAGGTTTCTTCAGGGTTAAAACAAAATTTTTTTAAAAAGTCCTAAGTAACTATTTCAAATGGCCTTTTGTAGGGATCACATTCATTTAAAGTCCCATAAGAGAAGTTCGACCTCAAATTCGCCATATTTACTTTGTTAAGTAATGTAGTTTTATGAAGGTCTAGAGAAAAAATTGCCATCAAAAACCAGCTCAGATGATACTGGTATTTCACAAATCATTGCAGTGCAAGTTTATGTGCTCACATTTGGTACTTCTAACCCATCAGTGTGAGAAAATACAGGTCTCCTACAGTATCAGATTTAAGAGCTGGGCCCTGGCTTGTTACCCTCTGAGAAAAATCCCACATAGACAGCCACAGTCAGTGTCTACTGTGAGTCAAGGATGGAGCCAGCAGTGGCTGCCCATACAGGTCCCAGACCTTTGTATTTGTCAGATCTGGGAATGGAGAAGGCCTTTGGGATCTTTTCCTGCTTTCCCCCTGCCACTCAGTCATGGAAACGGCTGTAGTTGGGAAGGAGATGCTCTGTCTCCTGGAAGATGGCTTATTGTAGTGTCTTTTGGAAGCCAATTATGAAGGAACTGATGACATTGTTAAATTATGCTAAGGGCCCTTTTATAATTTTGAAAGCTGATGAGCTTTGGCCAGCAGCATGGCTTGGGTGAGGCTTGTTAGGGCAAAAAATGGGTGACAGTGGAAATCACTCGTCCAATAATGTCAACTACAGCTCAGTTCAAATTTGGAAATTTTTTGTTTAATTCCTTTTGAAAAATATCAGAATAAGAGGAAAAAATTTGGAAGTTATGTGACAAGAATTCAAAATTAGTAGGGAAACAGTCCTCCTCACTTAAACAGTCTTTGTTCTGATTTTGGACAGTGTCCCAGTTCACAAATTGGAAATGTTGCATAATTTTTCTATTTCTCAGGACTTCTGGAAAAGAAATTACTTCCAAGCACTTTTCTAAAATTCAGGATTATGTTGCAAACATTTACCTGCTAATATCATTATATACCATCTGAGGATAATAATGAGACATACTTTACTAAAGACCCTTGACAAAATCATCATAATGTAACTCGTAAGACTATTGAAAGGATGCTTTTATCTGTGTCCTAATCACTTTGATTAGTGACCAATCTAATTCAGGTGAAAACAATATTCCTTCACGTACAAAAGAGTCTCTGAAGGTTTTGTGGGGTTTCAGCCAATGAAGATTTTGTAATGAAAATATGTGAGCATCTGATAAAGAGAGGGGCCTCAGGTCCTTGTTACTGGCATCAAGAGAAAAGGCCCCCATGATAACCATTACAAAAACAAAGAAAAGCAGGGGAAAAAAAAAAAA
>VXBX01008849.1:334181-401028 GCA_013400415.1 Scytalopus superciliaris
AAAGATACTTTAAAGCCTGAAATACCTTTGGAAATTAGGTACTCAGCTTTGGATGGATTAACATGCCTAAAAGTTCTGGATTTAGAAATTCCAAGTTTTGGGAGATCAGCATTTTATATCAGTTTTCTAAGTAAAAATGAGCTCAGATTGCAATCTCAAAAAGAAACAAATTTGTAGAAGGCTGCTAGCCAGGTGAGTGTGTTTGTACTGGTTCCTGTGATATATGTTTCCTTTTTTTCCCAAAGATTAGAAAGAAACCACAGACAGATTGTGGCATGTGTAGTATCAGTTCACAGCAGGAACTAAAGATGAAAATCTCTAGAGTCAGAGTTCATGACGAGCTCTAAGAATCCTTCCAGGTGTTTTCATGGAAATTGATACAATAGAGCACAGAGATGAAAGAGCAAATATATATTATTTTAAATCACAGCTTCAGGGCTTAAAGCTAAGCTCAGCAGGTACTAGGAGACTCAGCATGGATTTCAAAGCAAATGTACATCTAAAGAAAGCAATTTTCCATTAAAGCCATATTTTACACTTCATTCACTTTTTGTTTTCTTTCCTTTTTTTTCCTGAGTTTTCTGTTTCTACACAATCACAAACTTTTCTTCTGCTACTTCTTGTTAAAAAAAAAGGTTCAGAAAATGACAAAATGTATTTCTGGTTGAGATTGTGACCTTTTCATTTTTTATTTCCTGACTATGTGCAGAATTCAGATATAACTACCAAAAATGAGGTAAGCCAACAGCTCACACTCAGCATTTACACAAGTAATAGTGATGTAACAGGAACAATTAATGCAAAATTTCCTAAGACAGATGCACAGCATGAAAAAGAGAGTGAAGAGGCAAGTCCCATTTACATTTAAAACCTGTTTCACTGGAGAAGACAGCATTGTGAATGCTCCAGTTTGGTGGTGATAAAAGGACAAGAGTTGTGTCGTATTCTGACAACCATTTATGAAAAAATAATGCATTCATTTGGATTTTTGTGAGAATATATACTTAATCTTTTACATGATAACTTGCTCCCTTGCGGAATATGGGAGCCACTTGCACCATTTCTCGCACTTCAAGACACACAACCAAATATATACCTACAAAATTCCCCAGAAGCACAATATGTACTTTGCATTGTCAGAGACATGACTGTCATGTTTGGATGGGCAAGCTCTTGCTTGTGCGTGCAGGCAAAAATTTTATAGATAAGTATCTCAAGAAATGTAATTATGTTTGACTTTTATTTGAGAGAGCACTTTATTGATACTTTTGGATATCCACTCCATGTCTTCGATCACTATAAAGAGTTCCAAGGTACTTGATGGTTTTCATGTGGATGGATAGTATCTGTATATCATTTGTATTACACAGAAAAGACATACATTCTCTATCACTGTTTACAAATAAACATCCAAAGTAGATTTCTTTTTTAAAAATATTAGCTCTTTATTTTTTTATTATCAAAAATGGAAAAAATAATATTAATTTCACCTGAATAGTTTAACACAATCCAGTCCTTTGTTCAGTTATGAGCAAAACCACTTTACAACAGTTCCCTGGAATTTATAGATTTTTCCATTCGCAAGTAAACTTTTTAAAAGTTGTTAAAAAAACTTTAAATAATCAGGAATTGAATGACTAAGAGAAAAACTTCTTTAAAAACACACTGAGGACAGAAACTGTGATTTTAGCAGACTCTTCCCTGGATGCCAGAACTACAGCCACAGAAAGAGTAATATCAGGAAACATCAGGGATCACAGAGCAGTTCTTTCCAATTCCAGTTTTATACGCATAGAGCACTGATAGAGGGAATTTTTCTTCATGCACAGGACTCAACAAGGAAACAACTTTCTGTGCTCTAGTTGAATTCTGACGATACTTTCACTACCATATTCTGCTTCAAATAACTGTAAAGCTATGATATACGTAAAAGATTACTGGGGTGTAAACAAAGAAATTTATAGAAGCATATTGGCAAAGAAATGCACAGAAACACATTGATTGCCCCCAGATGGATGCTAACTCTGTTATGGCAAACCATAATACTGTACACTGGTTAGCAAATGCATCTATCTACCAGGTAAATTCCATATAGCACTTTATGAGAAACTGCAGAATAAAAGTAGAATGCATGCTTTACTTCTAAGAGTAATAGAGGTCTTTGGATGATAGGGAGAAGGACTTCTGTACAGAGGACTTCTGTAATAGTATTGCCACAGCATTAAAATGCAAGCAGCAAAGTTGCCCTGCTTTTACTACTGCACATTGCACATTGCAAATTATTTCAACAAGAAAGGCAAAGAGAAGAGGGAAAATATGAAAATTGTTTGGTTTGGGTTCAGAAAGAAACCAAGAAATCAAAAACAAATATACAAGGATGAACTAGATATTTATCATCATTATCATTGTGTATACAGTGGTCCATATTTCTTAAAACCTTCCAGACAAAGATTCTGAAGTGTTAATAGGCTTTCAGGAATTAATGAAGGTGAAAGACAAGGCCACTGGAAAGAAAATTGAGTTGTACAGCAGTTATGGGATTTATCAAAGATCAGACACTGAAATGGTGACATGTGGAAATAAAAGCATAAAGTTTCCATTCCATCACCCTCATCTCACTACTTTACTTCATGTAAAAGTTTTGCTGCTTCTCATGGACATGCAGGTAGAAGCTGAGGAACCTAATAGAGCAAAGCAGTACAATCTGTTGGGGGGTTTAAAATCATATTTGCCAGTCTCACTATTTTTTTTTAGAAAACAAGATTGAGTAAAAATCCCTGTAAAAATATTCTTGCTTCAATGTCTGTTGGTCAGCTGTACACTATGGATCCTTTAGACATGCAATCAGTATGACCAAGTAAAGTAGAATCTACCAAAATCAGAGGTATAAAAAAAACCCCAAAACCCAAAAAACTTATTCCTGTTGTAAAACTGACTTCAATATATATTCACATAGATACATATTTAGATAGATATAGATCTAGTTTTAAGTTTAACACTAGTTAACTTATCGTCTGTCTCCACTACACGTTTCACTGGGCACTCTCGTACTAATGATCGCCTTTATTGTTCAGAGCTGTAAAAAGTAAGAACAAGTTTAAGTGACACAGATGGAGGCTACTCATGATGCCATGTAACATGAGCACCACTGCAGCCATGCTTAACACAACAAACAAGCTCTGTTTAAATGCAGTGCTGAGCAATGCAACCACATTAGCCACTTCTGCTGACTGCTGCTGGCTGGGAGCACCGGACCACAGTTACCCCATCGGTGTGTGAGCAAGAGAAGCTGCATTCACACACTGAGAACAGTGGATTGCTGTAGCTAGCAGGAAGAGAGTTGGTGGTAAGGGTTAGGAATAAAAACCTCAAAATGTGCCACCATCTTGGAGGTTCACAGAATCATCAAAACTTATTTCATGATTAAATAAGCCAGATCAGTTCCGTAATTGCCTGTGGTTTGTCTGTCATCATTTTCACATGTGCCATGATTACTTAGCAAAAAGTTATCCATTTGAAAAGCTAACCCATTTATTTGGATGCAAGCCAATACCACACACTATAAAAGCACAGAGAACAAACAGAATCAATTTTCATCCTTTCAGTGAAACCCAAATGGCCTTCTGCTCTTGAACCATTCACATGAAACAGTGAGCACAAGGGACTGCCACTTGCTCTCTGTATGTTGCCAGGGCAATTTCCAGAAATTTCTTGCAGTATATCAAACGCCTATATTTCATGTGCTACCATGTATCCAAATTATTTAAAAAAAAAAAAAAATAAAGAAAAGGTTAATTATCATCAAGACTAGTGCATCATGGTTAATTAAACACTCAAGGCCTGCTGGATTCCTGTTAGAAGATATGCCACAATGGTGCTGGATGATATTGACTGCAATTTCCATACCCAGGACTGTGGCTGAGTCTAATTTGCCATGTGTTTTTACAGCAATGAACTGCCAAATTGTAGTGAGAGACTTACTGGTATATCTATCAGGTGTATCATGAGCTGTCTTGCATTCAGCCACTGGTAATATGTGTTAACATACTTCATATTCTCAATTTACTGCGGCCTATTGCTATTTAAATAGGTCTTGTATGTGCAGCTATAATGCTTAACTGCCTTCATAAAGTGTTTTGAGGTCTACAGGAAGAAAGGTTCTGTGTCTCCAGGACATCTCTGCACAAGCAAAACGTCCATTGCATGGTCATCCACAATTGCAAGGAATAAGTTCTGCAACCCAAAGCATCCCTGGGACTTCCCTACACTTCTGAAAAAATATAATCTTTACTGTTACCTTCAACAGGGAATCTGTGGATCCTCTTACTAAAAGGTAATGGAAAATGGGTGTGGGTGACTTAGCCACAGTCTTAATAAGCAGCTGATACTCTAAAATGATGCTTCAGAAATCAGCAATGGACAGCCCACCAAATTCTGAGCTCACTGATACTCCAAGTAACTCCAGTGAAGTAATGAATTTATGCTTGCCCCCACAAATGAGCTCAGCAATAGACCATGTAACAGAGCAGATCCCCAGGTGGTATTATTCTCAAAGCACTGTAAAAATTATTAGTATCGCTGATGTTCTGTAGCTTGATTTACTATGACAGTGTGCTGTCAATTTTTTATCATCGAAATAATTTGGATGATCAAGACAAACTATTGATCCACTCATCTTTATTGTTTCTTAAGATGCAATCCTTATTTAGAATGGTGAGTGGGAATCAGTGGCATATTCCTGTTAGTGGCATCACCACTGACGTCCCATGTAGGAATACATGTGGTATGCCATATACTCTTAGCTCAGCAAAGAACTGCTTCTTATAAACACACATGTTTACCTTGTCTCTTTTCTCAGTTGGATTTTCAAGTTGCAGTGATGGAGTCACACACAATCGCGAATATTTACTGTGGTTTGTCATCCCTGCAAGCTTACAGACAAGGTGTTCTGTTTCAAAAAAAATATTTATTTTGGTTACTTGGATTACTGCCTGGACAGGAAATGATAAAACAGATGTCAGGGAGCCGGATGAATAATAGAATAATTTTGAAGAGTGATCTGAGCTGCTAAGAAGATGACACTTGAGAGGTCAAAGGCACAAAACATTTTCCACTTTCCTTCTGAACTCAAAGCTTGAAGCATAAGCTGTGTGTGCTTCATCAGGCATGGTCAGTACAGTTATTGTTTAGATATATCCTGACATTATGAAGATCTTCAACAGTGCCATTTCAGTGGGGGTGAGGGATGGGGAGCGGTGGGGAAGAATACATATTTTTTTAAAGATCAGAAAAGCACAAGCAAGGCGACTATTACAACTAGAGAAACTGTTTCATTTACCATTGTGCTGTTACAGACACAGATTTACCAGAGAGGCTGAGAAACTATTAGCTACCTAGCCCGTCCCCTGTGCACAGCCTGCACCACACAGCTGCGCAAACTTCCCCCTCCCTCACTCCCTCCCACTTAGTGAAAAGCTGCAGTCAGGGCTGTAATGGTTCTAAGTGGATGTTGAATCATTATTTATGCTCCAGTGATAATAACAGGCTTTCTCCATCTGGATGGGGAATCTTCCTCCCGTCCCAGTGCTAGTCTCTGGCCAAATGACAGAGAGATGCTTCCTGGCCCCAAAGTCTACAGCCTAAGCTGACAGGGCAGGAAAAAAGGTGAATGGGTGACCCTGATGTTATCTCTCCTTCAAAATGGACAAGTGGGGCACCCAGACCTAAAGGAAGGGGCCTGAAATCACAAGGGAAGTTTATGATAGGTTGGGAGCCAGTGGCATCTCAGTCCCCAAGCACTTTGATCACAAAACCATCTTCAAACAGAAGTTTGTAATATTGACAACACTTTACCCGAGTATAACTATCCTAGTAATAACTCTGTCCAGGGGTGCACATATGGATGTCTCCACACTCAACCTGGTGAACAGCCAAAATCCAAAGAGTCTTGGAATGTATGGCACAGCTGAAAGAGGACCACAAATGAGCACTCCACCCTGAGGTTTGTCACAGCAGGCATGCCATAACACTGTCCCAGGGACAAGTGGCAGCTGCAGTCAGAGGACTTCTGTAATAGTATTGCCACAGCATTAAAATGCAAGCAGCAAAGTTGCCCTGCTTTTACTACTGCACATTGCAAATTATCTATAGAAAAAAATTAGTAGGCCTTCGGGGGATATTGTATTTCACACTGAAAGCTCCTTTCTTCAGAAAGAAAGCACAGAATACGTCTTCATTTGCTTAGCTAAAAAGTTCGTCTTATGTAGAGAACCTAGACAATATCATGATCAAGCCACAGCACAGCCAAACAGAATCGAAACTCTCTATGGAAGTAAAATGCTGCCACCTTCGGATCAAACAGAGAATTAGCAGAATCCCCGAGGAGGTAAAACACGCTCTGAAAAACGGGCAGAGGGAAAGGCAAGAAACAATAAACGCCTCAATGCCGTGTCAATAATACTTAGTTACAGGGTTTCCTGATTCTACATTCACCTTTGAACTGTAAAGAAAAGAGCAGAATAAATGATGACCATTCCTCCTTGAGAGCTCAATATCTGCTACTACTTACTATTCTCTAAAATGCTTTCTTCTTATAAATAAAGGATTGGGAAATGCTTTAGAATAAGCACACGGTTTCTTATAAATAAAGGCTTATAAAATGTTTAAGAAAAAGCACATGTAGCTTCTGTGTACTGCCATGTTCTGTTGGAGTGAAAGACAATAGAAATGAGAAAGAGAATTGCAGGAAACTAGAAATTAGTTGTTCAGACCAGATTAGGGCTAACACAAGGAACTTGGTGTGTTTTATTGCTCATTACAAAGACAGCATGGATTTCCTAACAGCTATAAGTTGCATGGGCATGATCAAGGAGAAGAAAAATATAAAGGGAATTTTTTTCCCGAATAAACTATGGCAAAAGGACAGGCTGTTTTTTATATTCACTCTCACCTGAAAGAAACTCATTGAAATACTCTGGTATTTGTATAGATTTTAGGGATTTGGCAGAAACTTGGGACTACTCATCTGAAAGCCTTTTCCCTCAGCTTTGAGTGCCCTTCTCTGCCAGCTTCTTGGCAAAGTGATTCCACTGGAGTCAGAATCTCAGCAGCTCACCAGCCAAAAGCTTACAGAGCTGTCTGCAAGATGAACTTCGGAAAAGTGGAGAGGGCATACAGCAAACTTAAGGAAGTCTCTGGCTATATTTACTTTGTTAAGTATTAGCACAGAGGTGGGATTTCTGTACACATGCTGTAATGCAATAGCCCAGAGAAGTCTCTCATGTGGTTCAGGACAGCCTGAAGCTGATCATGTCACAAGTGTGGCTGTCAACCTGTGGAAATCAGGCAAAAAATAAGCAATCATTGTTTTGGTGGTGTAGATCAACCAAGCTCAGCTGAAGGCCACAGGTGGTCAGGACCTCAGAGCCCACAAGATGGTACTCACAGCACTGTCCAAAAAGGACCTGCTGCCTAAATCCCAAGCACTGTTTCCCACCAGGGTCAGAGCATGGTATTTAGCTGTGAGACCAAAGCACACTGTTCTGTGGCTCAGCAGAGACCACAGTCTATGCCTTCCAAAGAAACAGTCAAGATCCAATACTGGATTTCCTTCTGAAAACCAGAACTATATTTTCAGCCTCACAGGCAAGGTTTTGCAAAAAGTCCTTTTATGTGGGCATAAATACATTTATAAAATGCAGTATTTCTTGTTAGCATGCTTTCTTAATGATGACTTTAACTTGTTCTCAGACTTCAGTTATGCTGAAAAAAGTTAGCATAGCAAAGATCAGGCTGCATGGAAGTCTGCACCAGTCTTTTTAAGTGCAGGAACACATCAAAGGGCTTCAAGGGGTTTAATAATGGAACTATGACAGCCTGAAGAATAAACAGAATTTGAGTGGACAGATGCACAGGACTTAGAGCTTAATCTAGAAGTCTGCAACTTGCTGAAAGGAGCCAATATTAAAGTAATTATGCACTTAAAACAATTACTATTTATTCTTCAAAGTCATATTCAAGTGAAGTAACCCATTTTAAATTATTTCTGGTAATTGCATTGCATCCCCAAATTATATGCCTGCATACTCTTTGAACTAGGCTTTCCAAAAAAAAACCAATCCACCCTTGTATTTTTGCTTAAAGATTACCCCTCATCTTGAATAATTCCCCTCTAGCTTATTATTTCCTGCAAGCATAATATAGGGTGTTAAGCCTGAGTAAATATGACTAATTTTAATTTCTGTATCTAGGGCAGAAGTCACTTTAACAGTGAACAATTGAAAATGCCCAGATTATTCACTTACCATTAACTTTTGATATTCTGGGAAATTCTATAAAAGCTTCATGGCATTTCATTTAGAACTGTGGTTGCTCACCAACACATAATTGCACTTAGCAAAATGACTGAACACAAATTTAGGAGGGATCACTCTTCTGCTTTAGATAACAGAAAATAACTTTCCATTCAGTAACCTCAACATGCAAAATCTGATTTAAAATAATTTCCAGGGCACTTACAAATCCACTAGGATGTAATCATATTATTCTTGTGTAGCAGAATGTAGGCAGCAAAATCCACCATCTATACCTTCTACTCACTCGCTGGGACAGTGAATTTTACTTCTAACTATACTTAACGTAGTTCATGTTCAGTCTGTGGGGAGACTTCCACTTAAGAATACATCTTGCTCATATGTATGCAGAGAGGCTAATTTTAACCTAGCTAGCTGTAATGCTGCTGGCAGTATAACTGCAGCAGAGCAGGCTCAGTACACACTCCCCTCCACAGCACTAGGGTCATTTCGGGCAGTTCATCCACACCAAGATCCAGCTTACGGCCACCTATGCTGAGGGCAGCACCCACTGTTTGTTAGTGGCGGCTGGCTCAGATGAAGCTGCATGAGCTGCAGTCCCAGGATTTTCATTCTCTCAGTAAACACAGCTCTGATCCTAAATGAAATGAAATGGTTTGGTTTGCCACAGACTGGAACACCACTGCTCACTGCCTGCCTTGAGTCCACCAGACCTACTCATTTCACCCAGAGAGTTAGTCCTCTCCCTCCCCATACCTCTTCACAGTGCCCATCCTCTCTTGTTCTGTCTTGAGACTGTGTCCTGCCCATTGAAGAATAGCTTCCACAACACAAAAAGGCTTTGAAGCAAGATTAAAGAAGCAAGATTTATTTTTGGATCATTTTCATTACTGTTTTCTGAAGTAAGGACAGAATCCCCCTGCCTACACAGAGACCACAGATCAGTTGCTTAGACTAGATCTCTGGAGCCAAATCAAGTTGTCTAAACATTGGCATCTAGTGATGAGAGACTTGAGCTGCCACAGGGTATCTAACACATCCTGTGGCTTTGGCAAATATGATAGAGGATGTGTAAGAAGCCCACTCCGTTCTGGTGTGGTAGCCAGCAGCCACGCTGGATACCATCACAAATTCCACAGCTACTTACACATATGCAACTGAGGTGAATCTCCACTGTTCAGGCACCTAGAATTACTTATGACTACTTACATGTTTATTTTCTAAGAACACATCTTCACTGTTGAAAGTGTGCGTGATTTCCTTTTTCTCCATAACTGAAGCCTGTGAACTATCTATCTGGCAGCAAAAGCACAGTCAAAACTGGGCACTTCCCACTTACCATACGTAAGCCTTCTAATGGCAATTATATGTCACAGACCTCACAGTAACACTGCAATTACTGGGCTTTGCTTGTTGCAGCACTTTATTTACCTTAAGTAAAAAAACATGGAAATTACCTCTAAATATTTACTAGATCATCTTGCAAGCTACTTGTACATTAGTCCTTGGTCTGTTACAGAATTTAATTAATATGGACACAAAGCTTGAATATCTGAAGCCCTGATAGCATTTAGACCTCTTTAGAATCTGTTATATCCTTATTAGAAATCACTTCCTTAAGTAATTTCTTAATATAAAATCTTGCAAGATCAACCTATTTCCTAAGTTTCTTAAAATTTGCTTTAAATGTTCTGGGTGTCATCTCAATTTTTTTTACATTTTTTTAAGTAAAGGAAGTTTAAACAATCCATTCCTATATTAAACAGCACTGTCAGCCAGGTGATAACCGGGGGGAGGGGGGTTTCCACAAATCAGTATTACAAATATTACTGCATTTTGCTATCAGTCTCCTACTTTAACTCACTTTTCCTCTTGAAAGCACTTGAAATATCTCAGCATCACCCCATCTTTATCCTGAGGCAGGGGTAGCTATTCTAATTCATCCTGTACAGCCAGATCCCTTCCTTGCTCACCCGGTTTTCTCTGAGAAGCCTCACAACTTCCATATCTGTCCTTAGTCAAAAAGCTCAGTCTAACCCCAAGCATAGCAGCCATCAGCATTCCTGAAAAAGACCCAGGGATCATCCCAGCAGCTGGACATCCTGGTGGCCTATTCCAGCTCCAGGTGTCCAGCGAGTTCAGTGGATCACATTAGCAAACATGTCTTCCTGCATGAGGTCACCTCCGACACTAAAATTACGTGGCTTTTCCAGCACTTCAGACAAGTGAGCTGTGGCTTTTTTAGCTCTTTGTAATTCAAATTCCTGTGTCTCAACAAGTCCTTGAGATGCTCTTCTCTGTGCTATGAGTCTTCTTTTTTTTTTTTTTTTTTTTTTGGGGGGGGGCAGGGGAAAGTACACAAGAATACAAGCATTTTTGTCCTGCTTTTTCCTTTAAGTAATACTGGTTTTTATTAGTTCTTCTTTTTCCTAGTCAGCCAGCACCCATTAAAATAGCTTAAACTGCTTTGCTTCCTAATGAGAAAGTGTTTCATGTGTCCTTGAGAGCCAAACCCCCTCCCCCTTGTGGAAAAGTTGTGAAGTGTCTGTCCAAGTCCCAAGGACATCCCCACCTCTCCCTGTCCTTCCCCAGACCCCTGGTGCTCCTCCTCCCCACCCTCAGAGCAGGATTCATGTCAGGTCTTCAGGCTGTCAGTGCCTGTTCCAGGTATGCTGCAGCATGGCTGGTCTTCAGGTCCTCCAGCCCCGTCCTGCCCACTGGTGGACTCCCTCATCCTCCTTCCTCAGGGTGAAAGTGAGAGGTGAGCATCTCTGAGTATCCCAGAGGAAAGGGCCAGCACAGGATATAAAAGAATGAAGAATTTCCTTTTCTGGAGGTAACTACTGTCATTACCATGCTCCAGATAGTCGGGGTTCATTATCTAGTCAGTTACTTAAAGGGATGTTTGGGACAGGCACAGTGTTGCTATATTGGTCTTCCTAGACACAGTCCAGCTCATTATAGCTCCATGTCCCTGCTCTAACTGATCACTGGTGAAATCTAGCAAGAGTACAAGGAAAAAGTACCAGGAGATCCTTAAACTTTTACTTGCTGTAAAACCTTGTACCTTAGGACATCATAACCCAGAAGTTGTAGCCACATCTTTACATTTAATAGCTCCAGGGGAATTTTCTTTCCTGAATTCATCCATTTACTTTCTGTATCCATTTGAATTTTTGGCATCCACAATATTGTGAGTTCCAAGGGAAGGCTGTGTATTATAAGAAGTACTTTTGTCTGCCTTTAAGCTAGGTATAGTGATTCACTGTCATCCTTAGAGTTCACACAAAGGTAATAGTTATTTTACAGCACAGCTGGGAACTCATAGGTAGGATGAAAACTGCTTGGCCTACATCAAGGACAGATTCTATTTATATTGTGTTTGTGAGACTAAGAAGCTAATACAGCATCCCGTTTCAGAGGAACTCTGTTCTTTCTGAAGCAAAAAATACTGAATATTCAGATTGAAACACCAATTTTATGTTATACCATCTCCCTGTCAGAGGCATGAGTTTAGAACTACTGTCCACAGATGCGTGTAGAAGCTGGGACATGATAAGCAACAAACATGACTTCTGTCCTCAAAAGTTTGTTTCTCCAGTAACACCTCATTACTAAAACTGGTATCTTTATTGTAAATAAATGAAGTCCTTATTTTCACAAGAAATAAATGTTAGTGCAATGATTACAAAAAAATTGAAGCCATGTAATTTCAGATTTGAAGTTTAAGAACTCTTGTGTCTTTCGTTTTGAACTTGAAAGGACTGTTTTCTCCTAGTACAAAAATGTGCAGTGATGTCGCACTCCTGAGCACCTGTTTATAACAGACAAATACAATTGCTTCTCTCTGACTGTGTGCACTTGGTAAGGATATTGTGCTCTTATTACCATGATTTCAGTCCTGCTATTTAGTCATTGAGTAAGCATCCCTTGGGCTCATTTCCATAATAACGTAACAAGAAGAAATCTGTGTATCAATACCATGCCAAGTGAAGATAAATGTATTTGTAGAGCATATCAACACCCTTCGCACGCAATTAAGAAACCTGCACCTCACTGTCAGCTGAAGGAAACAGGATGGCTTCTGAAGCCCTCTCTCCTCTACCTGCTTGAAGGAAAACAAAGCAAAAAATGTGAACCCATGAGTCTGAAGTTCCTCAATTCAGCATTTCTGCTAATATCTTGAGTTGTCTTAACAAAATGTGTGCATGAGGGTTCAACCAATCTTATTTCACATGTACAGTGAGATTCAGAAAAACCCACCTCCAAAAAAACCCCCAACCTTTACTCCAAGACCAGCAAATGATGCATCTCTGTTTCTGTCATTACCTCTAAAATATTTTAAAGAAGGCTGACAAATATTCTTGCTCTGTGAGCCATACAACAAAATCTCCATCTGCCTGAGAGCAACAAGACATATACCACTTCCTCTGAAGTGGTGAAGAGAAGGAACTCCTGGAATAGTTCACAAATGGGACAGGGTATTGGTTCCACAGGGTACCACTGTCAGGTTAGGCTGGGAGGCTGGGAATGCCATTTCATCCTCTTAATGCCCACACAGACTTTGCTGAATACCACTCAATGACTCGTTTCTTTCCTTAGTAAAAACAGAGATGCCTTGGAGGTGCACCTGAGCTATGTATGAAACATCCTGCAAGTGAACAAGCTATATTTTAAAGTAAGGGAAAGCCTGGGTTTTGAAGTCAACTTTTTCAGTGCTTAGAAAATTCTTTTAGAAGTTTAATTATAAATAACTTGAAAGACAGAGATTCCTTTCTTTTTTTATAACAATAATTTTTAAAATACAGTCTCAATTCCCATTAACGAAAGTTATTTTTCTGCAGAATTCTTCTAGAAAAAATATTTTAATGGACATATATTAGCAGGCAAAAACATGCATTCTAGTCACTTTATAGTAAGCTTTTAGGCAAGGCAATTTTTATGTCTGTGCAAGCACAAGCTTTTGAAACAAATGCATTGTGATGACTATGGGTGGAATACAGATATGTCAGTTATACCAAATGCCTTGTGAAAGGTGCTTTAACTGAAGATTAGTGGTTCATGTTGCCTATACACAGTGAACGTCTTCTGTCTGCATTTTTAAGGCAGATATATGGGAATCATTTATGAACAGAGCCTTTTTTTTTTTTTCTACTCCTATGTGCTGTATGCTTATGCTTGGGTCACACCCAGCTTGACAAGCCAAACATCATCCTAGGCCAGAGGTATCTCCTCAGAGTTTCTTAGCAAAACTGGAACCCCATAGTCTGAAACTGAGTTGCTTGGAATAGTACCTCCAGCCTTGGCAGGTGAGAGGTGAGACAGGTTTGTAGAGAGCTCCAGGAAATTAGGCTTGTGATCCTACTGTTCCTGGCTGAAGAACAGTAAATGCTCCTCCAGATAGCTGCCTTCTCACACATTCTGACAGCACTGTCTGATACCAGCAAACTTGATCTTTCCTGTCGCTAACACAGATAAGATGAGTTGGGGTTCCAGAGTCATTTTGTCAATAGCCTGCTGTTGTAGGTGATTGACTGCTTTGTCCCTATCCAGAGCAGGCCTTGCCTCTCTCTCACATAGGAGGTAGACAAAAGAGCTACACTCCGTGAAAGTCATGCTGTGTTCCTTACCCATTCTTACAGTAAAAGCAAAACAAAACAAAGCATTGCCTGTCTTTTTACAGGAAGTTTTTTACAATAAACAACAATAAACCCCTATCAGTTTTCAGATTCTGTTTTTTATCATATACTCTGCCACGTTTTACCGCCATACATCCATACTAAACTTCAGTGCCATACACCAAATCTATTTATTGGCAACTCATTTGGGGGGGGATCAAAGCAGTTTTAGCATAAGAAAAAAGCTCCAGTCCATTAATTTGAACATGGGAATACTTGCTCTTAAATGGGTTTCAGAACCATTCTCTCTGAGCTGGCTGTTCTGTCACAATGCAGGTATCAGAAACAGCATGTACCATACCAGACACAGCAGAAGTATCTTCACTCAGCTTCTTTATGGAAGACAGAGAAATCAATTGCCCTGATAAACGGCAGAAGGAAGACATGCTTGAAGAATCTGGAGAAGAGATAGGCTTCCCTGTGAATTCAGCTTGAGCAAGTTGATGTGAAGTACGTAAGATCTGCCTGGTTAACCTCGAATGAAAAATACGTGGATAAATTGCCAAAACCTTGGAGATATCATTTTTTACGTCACCTGTAAAATATTCCAAATATCAAGAGAGAAGCTGTCAATGACACCACCTTTCTTTGGGTCACTGCTTATGAAGTTATTGTCAGTGAAAAGCACAAAACAGTTTTTGTGCACAGCAGTGACAGTGCAAGCATATTCCAGTCTCCTGTCAGTGACAGTGCCTCCACAGCCACCATACGCAGAGATGACACTGAGAATCTGAGTAGGTTATAGCTGCATAATTAAATGCAATGCAAATAAAACAGTCCTTCAGCTGCATAACCAGCTGTGTCCATTCACATACACAAGCATACTGAAATAACAACTCCCACGAGCTTTCCTAAGTCACAAACATGTTTCTTTGAACGAGATTGTAGCTGGATTCTGCCACATATGTAATGAAACAACCAAACAACAGAAATAACCAAACTTCTAAGTAAAAATATTAACTAATTTAAGTCCTTCAACACTATCCAGCTTTTCCATAAAACTTTTTAACATTAGTATGATCTAAAGAACATAATTTAGGAAACATATTAAATTTTTCCTTCCTGTTTGTTTTCTGAGAACATATTATAAAATAAGCTTTACAAAATTACCCAAGGAATTTCAGCAAGAGGAGTGAATATGAACACTGTCAGGAACAGTATTTAATTTTTCTCTAAGTCAGTGTATTAATTACAGGTTGATATTATGCTGTTATCTCAGCTGAACAGGATAGAGTTCAGCCCATGAGCATATGTCTACCAAGCCAGTAGATATACATAGTTACTGAAAGCATGTTCTAGATCAATGACATTGAGCAGCGATCCAAAAACTGAGCAATTAAATCATTATTTACCTGAAGCTGCAGTCATACAGCAGTCTGAGAGCAACCTCATCGCTGTGAGAGGCATCAGCAGGGAAACAGATACAGATGATAACTCTGGATGCCTTTTTACACCTGGATCAAAACATTCCACTCAGAGGCACTACTTGCACTTGAATTTATCTCACACTCTCAGAGCTGCAGTTATACACCCAGCAATTAGAATTAGAGTCCTTCACAGGATGTGTGCACTTCATGATTGCTTTAACAGTTGGGGTTTTTTAACAATTAAATGCCTGACTTTCTAAGTGGATTCTCAGTCTCAGTTTTATTTAAATTTCTAACAACAAATTAATCAAATAATTGACACATTAACAGCTCTTTTTACTCCCATTGTTCTTTTTTTTACTTACTGTGTTTTAATTGTTCTTACTAAGCAAATGGACCTTTTGATTTTGTTTCCATCCAGCAAAACTAAAAATTAGCCTCCATTGGTTTCTTTTGTTTACACCAGCTTTAATCCCGTAGTCAATATGTGCTTTAAAAAGTGAAGAAGGTGGGATAGATGCCTTCTTCCAAACACTTGCCACACACTGTGGTTGCAGGAATGCCGGATGAATGCTCTTTGAAAGCTTTTGCTCTGAATCTGTAACAAGGCACAGCCATGGCTCCTTTCCAGCAGCTCCCTATCATATTCCATTCTGACAGCCATTTTCCAGCTATATCTGCAGCTAGGATCTACAACTTGAACAAGAGGGAAAGAATGAAAAAGATGCTAGAAGATTAATGATCTTTGGCACTATATCCCCACAATTCCAGTGTCAGTCACCATAAACAGAAACACATGAACAAAATCAATATATCATGTTGGCCCAGTCACTGAATGTGCTTTCTATAAAGTTCAGAAGAATAGCACTAATTTGGGCCTCTATGAACCACCCTGAAAATCAGCTACAACATACCACAAATCTTCTCAGAGTGCCCCTTATGATGAAGAACTTCGTCCATGATTTTCTGTTCCCACAAAGAGTAGTAAATGTTCTTCTCTTGAACAAAGAAACACTGCAGACTCCATTTTGCTAGTATAGCTGAAGTGTCTGAGGGATGCACACTTGCCCCATTTTCCATACAGTCTGCCCTCACAGAGAAGCTGTAGGTGTGCAGTACCTGGTAATGCTCAATACCTGGAGCACCTCTGGGTAGCACACAATCAAGCTGCCAGATGTCTACACAGACCTCAACCTCTGCACTTCCGAGATGTCTAGAAAGTAATCAAGACAAATAGGAACCTGGACCAGAAAAAATATGATGCAGGGTGATCAGAACTGCCCCTTATGCTAAAACTGCAATTTCTGCACACTTAGCACTTTGTGCTGTAGCTGAGATTCCTGTCCCACATGGCCCTTCACCTTTCCCCTCTTCTACAAACAGGGAGCCCAGCAGGAAGGATATGGCAAGTGTGGCCAAGATTTCTGTTCTGTCCTGACCTGAGCATGCAAAAAGCATGTGTCATCCTGGGCTGACGATCTGAGAAGGGCCTCACATTCCATCCAGATTAGTTGTGAACAACCGAGCTTTCCACAGACTCCGGCTTCATAGGTAGTAATAAGCCTATCTAAGGAGGCTGCAACCTTGTTCTTTTTCTGGCCTCTGTGAGATCCAGAGATAGAACAAGGTAGGAAATGGGAGCCTAAAACAGAAAGCTATAAGGAAAAGAAGCAGGACGGGAAGAAGAGCTTTCCTATTTCAGTAGCAATGAACTAGTGAATGAGTACACTCTGTAAAACAGCAGCCACTGAGTCCGAGTCTGGGTAAACACCTGGTGACTGAACTTGTAGTTAAAGCAAAGGCTTTTCTGCAAATTGTTGGTCTGTTGAGCTAAGAGATATGAATGGTGGTGGGATTGAAACCCCTTTATTGACATCTAACACTAAAAGACATGAAAACAGTAATGGCTACATATAAATATACTACATGCTGTGTAGCTGCTCAAACCCAGGCTTTGTTAGAAAAAGCCATAAAATTGCACTGCTGGCATGAACATACTAGGAAATTCCAAAGTATGTTTTAGTAATCAGAGATGTTTTTCTTGCATCAAAGATCTCAGACCACAAAAGGCTTCTGACACAGAAGAGAAAAAGCAAACCTAATTAAATTGTATGGGAAGTCAGAACGATAGGTGGCCTAATTATTGCCAATTAACCCTGCCCAGGAACTCACATGTATACAGTAAACATACACAAATAAATAGTTTCTTCTATTTAATAGAAGAATTGATAGTTTCTTCTACTTAAGACAGAGGCAAAAACCACAATAGAATTAGTGGCATTCTCATTCTGCTATAAATATAAGCTATGTATGTTGGACTTCCTTCAAACATACTCCTTCCTGTGATTCACCTTCTCTGTTAAGCTAAACACTAAAACGTTCCCCCAAAGCTTTGTCGTTCCTACACCAGTCCTTTAAGATTTCTTCCATCTATGCTTGATCTTCTTTGCCCTTCAGCCTCATTTACCTCCAAAACTGAAGTTACACAAATACAGTAGTTTGAGTTCATTTAGACCAACAAAATTATGGGTCTTTTATATCAGCACATTTTAGGCAGCTGCAACCTTATCAGATGCTAACTCTGTATTGTTAAAGATGAACCAAATTGCAAAGTCTTTTCAAACAAGGGGATAATACAGTCAGGTTAAGCAAAATCAGTAAGGCCACACAATCAGTCTTGGGACAGATCAGCTTCTGAGCTGCCTTCTCTTTGTTCCATCTTACTGAAAATGGACTAGCGTACACCAAGGATGGGAAGTGGGAAATAGGTGTTGCTCTACCCTGCTTGGTCAGAAGTTTGTTATCTGTCCTGGAAACAGGCCTTTCTACAAAGTAAAGCTCATGATGACAGAGAATAAAATCCATCTAACTATATATTGGCATCCTGCCTCATATATCTTCCCAAAGATTGTAAATTACTCTCGTAATGGCATGCCAAGCTTCAATAAGAATTAGCAATCTGAAAGAAGGGTGGTTTTCCTATGATACAGTAAAGTTACCCTAGGGGAAGTGTGCCCCTTTTTGCTGTGGGATGATAACTCAATTCCGTCTGCTTCTGCTATTAGTGTAGAAATAAAACACCCTGTACTTTACAGTAAAACATTTTTCTCTGGCAGTTGTTACTTGTTACATGGGAAAATCCTATGTGATTTTAATTAGTATAAAAACCAGTCAACACAAGTGGTGTTTGCACAAAGGTACCTTATTTCCATTTCATGTGCACGAGACTAGACAAACTGTAATTAACCTAGAGGAAATTTCCATAAAGCATTCTAATCCTGCAAGTGCTATCACCAGGAATACCTGACAAGCACTCGGCTAGAAACTGCTGTCCCACACAACTGCTCACAATGCCAGTTGAGTAGGCAGACCACATAAAGAAAAAGGTAATTTGATTTTTCCCTTGTTGGAGTTAATTCTCAAACATTTTTAATGTTTCTGCTCTGATTGGTTTAAAGTTTAAGCATTTCCAGCAGAAATAACTTTTAATACTTTTAAAAGTGGGCTGGATTGCATGCAGTTTAGAGGTATAAGTAGGGTTTATCAACACACTTGCTTGAGGAGTGATACAAGAACCTTCATATACTGTTTTCAGGCTCAGTTACTCAGTGTGTTAAGTAGTTTCTCCCTTATCCCAGAGTGTGTTGGATTGCTGCCTGCTGAGCCCTTCCTAGAATGTCCTCTGAACCAAGCTCTGGAAGGCACATTGCTGGTAAGGAACTGCTTCAAGGAAGATTTTTTGCCCTTGTTTATTGACTGGATAATGAAGAGGGAGACCAGTGGCCTAACATCTTCACAGGACCCCATGCCATCTTTCTATTTTCAAATAAAATTACCACAGACTATAATTGATAGACAGAAAAAAAAAATTACAACAGTCTGCAAAAGTGTCACTGCACTTATTTCTTTACCATTACTGTTACTTTTTTAAATTACTGTGATATTTTGATAAAAGCAAGATCCTAGGGGTAAAACCCCAATTACATGCAGTGACTCTGCTCTGCCCGTCTATAGAGAAGAGTGGTTTGCTTCAGAGCAAAGGAAGTCTTTGGCCAGCATGCTAAAGGAGGGTGCTATGATTCTAAGTAAATTAGTGAAAATACTTATTTAAAAACAAAATCCTAGCCGCATTATCTGAGCTAAAACTTATGGGAACTCCATAGACACATACTGTTTGCAGGAACTGTATAGTACTATTTTCCTGGGATATAATCATGGTAGTTTTTCCTTCTTTTTATGATTATTTTATCTGAAAAATTCTCCATATAAACAAATTAGTCCAGTTTTCCAAGTGTTTATGAGACTAGTACCTGCCAATCCTGTCCAATTAAGTAAAATTATGGCTGGAAAAATCAAATACACAGTTTAAAGAAGACAGTCTGAACATCAAAATGAATACATCAATGAATAAATTAGTCTAATTAAACTAGCATTAGGAATACTTACTGCTTTCTTCCCATTATGAAATCCGTGCCTCCAAATTCATGAAAGTAAAGACTAAAAATAGCAGATTTGTTCCTTTAACAATGAGAATATTTTTTTGTATACAAAATGTCCATAACTTAAAATGTTAGCTTTTTGCTTTATAAGCAAGGTTTACCCCATTTGTAAAGAAACATTCATGGGTTTCTTGCATGTAGACCAACAAAGTTTCTTATGTCAGACCTCTAAGCTGTCACATTTTCAAATATTACTGAATTATTCTGAGTTATATAAAGGGAAAGAGGAGGACTTATGGTTCCCTTCAAATCTTCATATATAGAATCATACTAACAAAGACATAGGTGGATCAGTTTTATAAAAAGTTTGCCAACTGTTTTGAATATTCCTGCAATCATGCTATCTATATGATATATACTCAAAAAACGACTTTGTGGAAGAACCCAAATAATTTACTGGGGCTTTTTTAAGGCTACCTGATCTAATTAAAATTTTATTTCTGAGTACGATCTCACAGAAAAGTGTGATTAGCACAATCAAAGTATATCAAGCAGGTCACTTGTTTGGTCTTTTTAGCCTATAAAAGAGGTGGTAAAGATAGAGAAATGACAAGAATCTGAATAATCCTGAAGCATGGCAGCAAGACATTGAATGGGAAACAATTTTTCAGTGTGCCTCATATGACAGGAACTAATAAACATCAAGCAGCTGGTGCAAACAAGTAAAGGCAGATCTTTTCTCACACACAGCATAAAACTGTGAAATTCATTGCCACGAGATATTGTGGGCGGGAAGAAAAATCCATCAAGGGCTATTAAGCATTAAGATATCACCACCAGCACAGGAAATATCTGAGCCATAGATCACTAGAACCTGAAAACTGGGAAGGAGGGAGACAATATAACGTGACTGTATAGCTGATTATTCTTCCATAGCCATCTGCTACAGCCACTGTCAAAAAGCAAATGTTCCTTGATACAAAAGACAGGTCCCTAACATGAACAAGTGAAAACACCTTTATGTCATTTTATATGATGTAAGGGAAAAAAATCTATATTAGTAATATCATAATATATTTCCCTGTTATGCATATATATACACACATACATATGCACATATATACATATATATATATATAGATAGATAGATATATCTAGATACATATACACATTCCCAGGAAAGTGAAAGCCATGATTTTTTTTTGGTTCCAGGTACCCTTTTAGCAACAAGTAATAATATAAATTACTGCCTTGGGAAAGCCTTAGCAGTCTCTTGGTACAGGGACACTGTAAGCTCATATGGACTGTGCCACTCAGACTCGTTACAAAGACTCATGCTACAGAGACTCCTGATCTAGCAGCAACTGCAACTTCAATAGTGTTTTTGACAGCTTATTTTTATGCAATGTGTCAGATTAAAAGAAAAGAAAAACAACACACCACAAACAGAAACTGAAAAGAAACCAGCTCAGATTCCAGCATGCAGCTCTGTAATCAGAACCACATGTGCCTTTTTCAGGGCTGGAACCTCTTGCTCTTCCCCACAGACATCGGCCACTAACCAGTTGCCTAAGGCATAATATGGAGCATCCTTGCCATCACTGCTCCAGTTTTCTCAATTCTCCTGACCTCTCTCTATTCAACCAGGGAGTCTCAGCCCCTCTGGATCTAAGCCTTGTTTGGCATCTAGTTCTAGGAAGTGTGCCTTTTCCCAATCTCTCTCCTTTGCTAAATGTCCTCTGGTCTGTATGTCATCTGACAGACTTCAGACTTCCAGTGACAGACATTTTTATTCAAGCTCCCAAATACATCATCTTTTTCCAAAATATTCCTCAACTGTGATCTTACTTGCCCTTTCTCCTCACTTCACAGCCTGTCCCAGTCAGTTTTGTGCTCCTCTTCTTGTTACCAGGCTTTTGCCTAATCCCATCAGTTTTATCTCTTTCTTGTCTCTTCCCTACACAAGGTTTTTTTACCACCATTTTGCATTTAAATGAGGTAATGTCTTTTTGTGGATTTCCTCAATGGGCCTATGCCATAATTTCCCTCTCCCTGATGCATGAACTAGCGGGGAAAACCCTTTTCTCCCCCCAGAAAACCTTCTGCTAAGGAGGAAATACTTATAAAAAATAATTGAGAACATTCATACACAGCAGTTTTATACCCTAACAGTGAATCACTGGGTAGGATAAAGCATTTTGTTTACTTTGTGGATGGTTGTTTAGCATGTGTCACTAAATGTGTGTCATCTTGACCCACTGCTCCAGAGGTTTGTCCTTCTTGTCTTTGTAAAATTTCCCAAGTTTTCCTTCTGTTACTGACTGACAACAGCCATGGCTCTGCCAATGTATTTTGAGATTACATGTATCTTGCAGAGTTTGAAAGAACTTTCCCCTGGGATCCCCACCACCTGGTGTTGAGCCTGGTCCAGCTTCTGGCCACTCAGCTGTACCAGCAGCACCTCCTCACCCTTCCCTTGTAGATGTTGGGCCTCTAGATCTTTGCCGTGACAGTGGGAGCAGCATGGCTCCAACTGCAAGAGGTAGACACCAAGCAAGAAGACCCATTGCAAATCTGGGTTCACCCTCCCAAGCCCCAGTTGTTATCCTGTGAGATCTGTTCACTGTCCAACAGGGGAAGAGATGTAGTACAGACAAAGACCATGTAAACATAGGCATTTTAGACTCCCGTGTAACATGAATAGCATGTAAGAAAATACTTTTGACTTAATTAAATTCATTTTATCCAACTGTATGCTCAATACTAGCTAAAATATTTCAATCGTATTTTTAAAACATGCACATAGCACCAGTCTGTCACTGACATCTAGTCTAGCAAAATTTTCCTAGCAACAGAATTTTATCTGGGTGGGAAATTAATCACTCTAGTCGTTGCATCTCCAGTAGAATCAGCTGCAAACTTTCCTTTTGTGTAACTTTTGCAAAACGTGCAATCTGTTATGCGCAATCCAAAATTACACCAAAATTGACACTAATTGAAAGTTAACAGCTCTGCATGCGTAATTAAATATTGAAAAATCATTCTCTTAGCCAAAGGTAAAGTGACAATAACAAAGGGGAATGTTTTCAGCATTGTTCTGCAGGCTGTATGTGCATTAGATCTTCCTTATCCTGAGTTATTTTGGGTTAGTGCTGTAAATATTAATATTTTCTCCACCAGCTTTCCTGGTGCCGCTTTCCTGCTTTCTCTTCAGGTCTTCCCCATGCATGGAAAGGGATGAGTGAGGCCATCGGGAGGACGCAGTGATATGCAAGGCGGTCTAGGACCGCAGCCGGGTCTGGTGAATGCACGTCATCGCTTTTCCTGTTCTGGGGAGCTTCCCAGAACAGAAAGATGCTCTATGACTCCAGAATGGACTTCTCAGCTAAGACAGCATCTAAACTTGGCTCTGCTGAGAGGAGTGACACATAATACAGACTGCCAAAACTCTCACAAAGGACTCTCTCCACCATAGAGACAGTTTGCTGTCCAAACATTTTTCAGCTGAGGAAAATAAAAGGGGGGGTTGTTTTTTTTTTTCCTTTTTTTTTTTTTTTTTTTCAGAAGGGAGTAGGGTGTTTAATGAATTTTCTTAGTGACCAACTTTGCAGTACTAATCTCTCTCACCATGTTTTCAATCTAACAAAAATTAAATCAACTATTAATCTTTATCTTACAGTTCAAATTTGCTAAAGGTCATGAACTAGGCACTGCTAAAAAGCTTCAGAACAAGGAAAACTATCATCACAAATATTTCACAATAGTATGGAGGATTTTCTTCTTCCTTTTTTTTCTTCTTACTCCAGGTTACTAGAAAATATGAAACTGTTAAGAGAAACATAATAAGGGCAGCCAGGACATTCTGTTCACTTGCCCTTTAATCTTTCTGCTGTAATGCTACTGTGATAATTGATAAAAATTATTTTCATAATTCTGTCTGCAATTCTATATGCATTAAGCACATTAATCTAGTCTGTAGGAAACAAAATAGTGCTGCATTTGATAATCTCTAAGGTAAAGAGCTTTTTTTATCATTAATGGTTTTTTTTTTGGTAGATTTCTGACCTTGGCTTGGGATGCAAGTTAAAAACCCTGTGAAAAAGTAAAATCCTATCTGGAGAAAATGAATTCTACAGAGCAAAAAGGAGCAAGTAAAATGTATTTATTAAAAGAATAACTGAAATACTGAATTATCATTTCCAGCCTGAAACTGTGGAGTTCCAGTGAGATGTGGAGATATATGATTGCAGTATTACAAGAACACTATCAGCCTCATACCCATGTCACCTTTCTCAAAGTAAGCCTTTCCTTGGAAAGAGGTCCTGTAAAAATTGTTCCCACAGCATTTTGTAGGTTTAACAACTTGCCTAAATGACTTATCATTAACAGATTCCAGTAACTAGAAGATGCAACAGAGAATACAAAATATAAAATCAATGTTCAGTATATGTCTTTATTCTTTTTTACTTTTGCATTGCATTCCCATCTTTAATTGCAATAACACACAAAGATATATGTTACACTCTCTTGAAATTAGCCACACATGGATAATCTATTTTAGCATGAATATTGCTTTGTATATGCCATTCTAGACCACGAAAGCTATTTATATGATATGTAAGTATAAATTGCACTTACACAATATGCTATAAATTAAGGATAACAATGACAAAAGTACTAAATATCTGCTAGCATATTAGGCCAACAAAATACTCAGCCAAGAGTTGTCTAGATGGAAAGTTATATGTTTTTATTTAAGGTTTGCGTTTAATTTAAACTGATACAAAACCAAAAGCTATGTAAAAGATCATTTCAGTTTACACAAGGCTTACCTCTTTGTTTTACATAATTTAGAAATAAGCTTAAACCTAGAGGTCTTAAGCTACAGAGAATTTAACTCTTATCTTGTTCTTTCCTTTATTGCAGAAAGAGAGTTGTGTGTAATGAGTGTTAGAGCCAATGACCTCATTCTACAAAATAAATGCAAAAAGACTTTGCTATATAGTGTATTATATATTCATGAATGAAAACAGAAATAAAAAAGCATGCATTTTACAATTACTGTACAGCAAATGCAGAGTGAGGAATGCAAAAACATGCACAAGTTGCACAGATTCTAAGGAATTAATTTGATTTTAAAATTACAGCACTGTTTACAATTTAAATTATTTTTTGTAAAATGGGTACGAGTTACAAAAATATCTTTGATTTTTTTTTCTTCGGAAATATATAGACTGATCTAAAGCACCAGATGACTGCATCTGTATATTCCACAGTATCATTTTCAGCCTCCTCAGATTTTTTAAGTGTATTGAAACAATACATTTTGAAATCAAATCTTTTAAAATATACTTAACTAACAAGAAAATAAGTGAAAGAGTTTAAATTACTGTAAAATATGATCAGGTCATTACCATTTTCAATATCCACAGCTATATACATTTCAAAATTAATAAATAAACTCATACACACCATCTACATATAAATCATGACAGAAAAATTCAAAAGGATGCTATGCAAACTTCTATGTACATACAAAAAGGGGAAGAAATGCTGTGGAAAGTTAAAACTTTAACCTAGTTGAATTTTTTAAAATTAAGATGTTAACTTAGTTAATCCTCAGCTTTATAATTTCCCTTTCTTGATAAACAAAATACTGGTTTCACATAATTTCATTTGCTAAGCTTTTGAAAATCCCAACTTCCAGGAGAGAAGACACTTCCTCAGTGAAGTGGGAGAAGTCTTTGCTAGGATGAGGGTTTTTTCCTGTGATAGGATGAAGTTGATTTAAAAATCCTTGCAAATATTCTGACTTGTCTGTTAAGCATGCAAATACACCGCCTAAAGCCTTCCCCTTCCAGTCCTGGTTCTCCCAGGAAAATATGCAAACTCAAGTATGTGCAGGATACAGAGATTTCCTAAGGGCATTCTCACCTGTCAAGTACTGTGAAGCATTTGCTTAGAGAGAAACTTCTCAGGAGCAAGTGAAAAGGAAAAAAACCATATATTCCCAGAGGAAATCTCTTTGCCTATTAACACTCCCTATTGCTCAAGATATTGTCTCAGGAGTTATTCCAAGTTTGCTGCCCACCCAGTTGGAGAGCTTTGCATTTCTCGGTTTGTGGCACCTGCCTCAGAAAGAAATGAAGTGAATGTGGTGGCCCACAGCTGAAAATCAAAACTTTACACTAGATCCATGACAGAAATTGCACTGCTGGGGGGGCCCTCAGTCTTACCTGGATTTATAAGGCACGCTCTTGTGAAAACAAAGGAAATGGTCTGATATTTAATGGATCTTTCCAGCTTCAGCTCTGTGTTGTCAGACTTGGCCGAGGTCACGGAGCTCTCACTCGGACTTTGATTTGAATGAAGAAGTCCTACAAGGTCAGCATTAATAGCACTGGATGTTCAGGTTTTCCCACTACTGATTTCTGAGATACAAAGTAGATATCTGAATGAGGACCTAGATATAAATCTCAGGTTGTATCTACAAAACAACCAAATAAAGGCATCTTAATTGTAATGCAGATGCAATGATCTCAGTTTTAGAACTTGAGAGAATTCTATCTGAGGAAGACATAAACATGTAGCTGTATGTACTAGCTCAGATTTCTTGCTTGCCAGATCTCAAAACGAGAATGGTATCATCAAATGAAACATTACTGAAATAATCAGCAACACTCTTTCCTCACATTCTAGAGAAACCGGTGTTGCCTACTGGATGAGGCGTAGCACTGAAACAGTTTTTGTTAATGGGCATAAAAAATATCCCACAGCAAAGATGTCAAGGCCAGTGCCCTGGTCAGTTTGGACAACTGTGGTGTTCTGGTTTCCTAAAACTTTGATTCCTTCACAGCAGTATTCTTTGTTTCCTATCCTATGATGCTGTACAGTGTCATTCCATGTCCTTTCCATCTTTCAGGAGTACCTTAATAAGGCACAGATTACTCCCAAAAATGTTTACGGTTCTTAATGCTTTATCAGTGTGGGTTTTTACGAATTCCTCTACCCAGAGTCACCTTGCCACAACACCAAAACTTATGGCAAAAAGATTCCAGATTTGGATGTTTCCTTCCATGGGAAGCCCTTGGGGTTCCAGTCGTTCATCTCTCCCAAGTCCCTCCCTCAAGCCCTGGGAAATCTGCTCATGAAAATCCAGTACAAGGTTGGAACTAGAATTTTCCAAATATCTCATGATCCTAGCTAATGATAAGCACTGTATACAGGATAATGTGTACCATGGAATGCATGGTTCAGGACAGGCCAGAAGTCAGAGGCTCCATTTTCTTCTTTGGTAGCAATGGCAGGAGTGCAGACATTTTCCACTGCAGAGTAAACTTTTAGCAGAGCTGTTTTAAAGTACACAGTCTTAAAAATACTTGTGGCACAGCAATCAGCCTGTGCTGCTGATTTTAGTGTGACTGCCACCCACAGAGACACTCTGCTCTTGCATTACTGGGAGAGGAAGAATAAATAAGAAAGTTGTGCAGCCCAGATGCTTCTGCCAGAACCAAAGCCAACCACTCGTGCTTTGATAAGCATTCAGTCAGGACTTTAGTGTTTACATTGCATTTTCCTTCTGCCACACTATTGAGGGATAATTGTGTTTGTATTTGTCCTAATGACATGATTATGCATTGCATTTGTCCTTTCCATGTGATGTCAAAGGAATTAATGGCATCCCCTCAGGATTAAACAAAGCAACAAGCAAACCAAGGTAGCTACTTCTCTGGGAATAAATATATCCAAAAGAAATGGGTAGAAAAATTCACAAGGCTTCAAAAGGCTCCATCATTTAGTAGAAATAACTGAATTGTATGCATTTAGGGTCTGGTGAAGAGGGCTTTTGAGGGTGGAGGGATTCCAGTTTCACATACATATTTAAAAACTAGTTTACATGTTTATTTAGATAACAAACTAGTAAGGATTTGATGTACTGAACATCTGTAATTTTAATAAAATGAACCCACTATCATTAGCTATATTTGCAAATTCTGAAAGTTTATTACAGATCTTCACCTGAAAAAGCACTACTTAAAAACCAACATTCTTCTTTAGCTTGGGATTCTTAAATCTAAATATGCACAAAGCCAGACTCTCCTTTTTCTTTCTCATATCAAGTGAACTGGACTCTGTATTTTTATAATAAAGGATAACAGGAGTGCCTATTAAAAGTATTTTCATTGCCTTGCCTTCACATTAAGGCAGTACAGCATAACTGAACAGCTTCACAATTGAGGGGTTTGGGTTTTTTAAAATTAGTAGCTATTCTATTTTTCTATTTTTTCAAGTGAACGGAAATTGACCTTCATTGCCTCTTTAGTCAATCCAGTTCAGAATCAAAGAGCAAGTTAATTATAACCATTTAAAACTTAACAGTTGAAGTCTTTTGATGTAATATCACATTCATTTCTAATTAACTGTACATATGTCTTGCTGAGTTATCCAATAACTCTTGAGATCTGTCAGCATAAAACGTTAATAAAAGCATGAACACTTCAGGATGAAGATTAGACAATCCTTATATAAGAAGAAACAGAAGGTGACAAGGAACAAGACTGCCTATAGGAAGAAATCTCTGCTTAACTGCTTTTCCTAATGTTCTTTAAAACATGGCTGTTCCTGCTGCTGCTGCAATGAAGCTCAGTGCCCTAAGAGTCTGAGTTAATTTTAATTTTATAAGTAGAAGAAAAATACAAGTAGAAAAGTTTTAATTTGAGCAAGCATAAACATTTTCTTTCTGTGGCCTTCAAGATCAATGAAAGTCATCCCAGCAGCTCAGTGAAAGAAGCTGAAGTCAAGAAGATGCTGTCCCTCTCCTTGTGAAACTCTTCTCCCTAGGGACCAGATTCACTGGGTGTGGTGTTTGAGTTGGGTTCTGGGCTTGGCAATAAGGATCCAACAATGTGCTAGGACTGTTTGGGATCTTAATCTTGTTTCTCTGAAAATGAAACTATTTGTATCATAGTTCATCAAGAGTAGCATTATCATCATTATTCTTAACACCTTTACTCCCCAAAATAAGTCATCTTGAAAAAAGATTTCACAGCATGGTCCCAGATATGATTTTTGTTCCATATGACACTTAAAATGGACATGATCTAAAGTGAAGGGCTCAGGAAAAGAACAGAAGTCCCAGTATGCTTGCTTTATTCAGAGCTGCATCTATCACACGAGCAATAGATTTGTTTGTGTTTTTTTTAACTTGGTGTAGGAAGGATAGGAATGAGTTGATTCTTCACTCTGCTTCTTCACTTCAGCTTTGAACCTTGCATCAGGTTAGATGGCAGAACAAAACTGAACCAGGTGCTATCCTCACAGCTCTGTTCATCCCACTGCGCACAGCTGCCCACAGCTGAGGAACACAAGATGGACTGCAGTCTCTTTTCTCTGAGTCATGAAATTTAAGGGATAAAAGTCTTCTTTGTCAACAATGGTAACCATTAACCAGGGTAAAAGCAATCATCATGCAGAGGAATACAGAAATCAGAACCAAATGGCTGGAAACCCTTTGGAAAGGGGGCATGAAGTTCTAAGGCAGGATGCTGGAAAGACCAAAATAATCAAGATCAGGGAGAGAAGAGGCTGTACTGACTTTTCTTAATTGTAATTTAAATGCTATTTGGAGGGTGCTTTGGGAGAAAAGTTTACAAGACAGGCCTGAGGAAGGTCTGGGACAACTGAAAAAAAAGTTGTGAATCCACATTAGGCTGAGGGATGTAATTTATTATGGGTTACTGTTACCTTGGGAAGGATAAAAATCATTATGTACTGGATAATTAGAGCTGTCAGGAAAAGAAGCAAGGGCAACAGCAGGCACCATTTCAGGAAATCTGTATATTACAACATTTTCATTTATGAAAGTGTGACACATAAGTCACGCTCCTGCACATTCTGCTCTGCTGATCTCCATTGTAATCAATGAGCAGACAGGAGTAAAGAAATTTCAATCACACTCAAAGTATGTTTTCCATATTTTTCCTTAGAAAGAATTTTACTTTATTTTATTTATTGACAATCCATTGTAGTTCAGATATAGGTGCATTATTTTGTTTTCCCTTCATTGGATTTTTTTGTCCCACTGAAAATTTATAACCATTAAGCTTATTCCTGCCAAGGTCTGGGAAGAATCAGACAGAAGGACTTCTGTTGCATAATTCTGTATCCAGTTAGACTTAAAATAAAAGCGTATAATTGACCAAAAAAATTAGTTTTGTCCTCACAGAATCTTTCCAAAAAATATTGAAAGGAAATTATGTCACTGAGAATATTTTGTATTCAAATGTTTTTGTTTAGCTTCTCATCACAGCCAAGTAGCTGTCATGAAAGAACTTTTATATTTACAATGTTTCTCAGCGTGAATGATCCCAAAATGTTTTGGGTTTGTTTGGTTTTTTTTTTTCCAATGGGAAAATATTCACCTCTGAAAGGCAGCTTGGAAGACGGCAGGTGATTAAATAAATGAGATACAAAAAGGCTATACAACCATAAAACGGACTTATAAATTATAGGCAGTGCTTAAAAGCAAAACTATGCTTCATAAAATTGTGACCAGATTTTAATATCCATACACTATTTCTGTTTTGAGGGTCTCCACTGAGTGATATCTGCACTGAAACAAACCTTTATAACAGAGATTCACTTGGGAAACTGTAAGCTGTTGGTCTACATGGTTCTGGAATTTATACAACCTAATTTATAAACCTTTAATCTCTCATTGCTCTTGTCCTAACCACATACAAGGTGAACTTGGGATAAATTCAAATGTAATTCTCCAACTTGTACTACCTGTAGTGCAAGAAATTGGTATAATTTATCAGCACGTTGGCCATTTCCTCAGTGTAGCTATACACAGGATCTGGTAAACGGATAGTATAATTAGGCTTTCATGGGTCTGAGGCACTAATGGTTGAATCTGCAGGAACTTTAGATTCTTCCAATTCTTTCAGCTCTGACAATAGGAGCCATAATACCAACTCTTTATGAATGACCCCTAGCTCTTCAACGACATATCTAGGTTCATTTGGTTCTTGTTTCGAATCTCCACTAGAAATTGTTCTCTCAATATCAGTAGAGAAGTAGTCCATACTATTTAAAATGTCCAGGTTTAGCCCAGTCTACTTTAAAGGACTGGCTGTAGTTCACATTTGAAATGTGATGGACAGTTTACCAAGCAACTAAAAACTTCTTCCAATAAATCTTTTCTACATAAAAATCCCATTTCATCTTTTCTACGTCAAATGTCATTCAGGGATTTACTACTGATGCCAAGCAGAGGCAGAAGCTTGCATGGTCATAGAATTGTCATGGAGCCATTAAGGCTGAAGAAACTTTCTGCACAGAAATAAGTTCTGGACAAAAATGCAACAGCTGTTCATTATGAAAACCTGAAAGATCATGATGACAGGACTGGAAATCGAGAAGAAAAGAAACTTGCATTGGAAAGAAGTTATCTAGACAGCCATTTATATTTAATGAAATTGAGTGAAAATTCAGTTTTGTGCAACAAGAGTTGTGGGATGCTCCTTCACCTCCTCATCTTTTTAAGCCAATAAAAGACAAAGCTGGGAAAGGAAGCCTGGGGACCAAACATCTGCTATCACACCCTGCCATATCATTCTTTTCAGAAATGCAGTCTGAAGCAGTGTGGGGTTTGGTCTGTGTTACTTTTTCTAGCAGGTTATTCCAGAGCATCCAGGCTCTGACGGTGGGAGGCCGCCTTCTCTGTTCCGGAATGAGTATCTTTATGCTTCTCCACAGACTTTAGCACTCATCTTACACAATTTTTCCCCTCCTTAATATTTAACAGTCTGTTGTCTTTATAGGCAACATAAACCTCCACTTTAACCCTTTTTTTCCCTGAGCAGAGTGATCATCACTTTTTGTGTGCTGAGTTACTTCTGTTCCCAGTTATACCAGTGCAAGTCATGGCTTTTACTCCTGAAGAGAAGACAACCCTACACTTCAGAACTGAGACAAAACGCAAGTCTCTGGCCTTCCAAAAACTCCAAACAGAGTTTTTGACAACAACCCAAAGAGATATAATGATATGAAATGGATGCTATGGTCTTCAATGAGTATGTTAGCCTGGGTGTTAACCTGTTAACAGGTGTTTCAAATATCTGTCTTTTATATCTGTTTCTCAATACCAAAATCAGTATTCAAATAGTTAGATTAATTGGTAAATTATTTCCCTGCCTATATTTTGACCAACATTGTTGTCACTCTCTTGTTCTCGCCCATCTTGCTGCTGGGGCACTGAGTGAACAGCTGTGTGAGTCCTTGGCTACGTGCTGAGGCCAACTCTACACATGGAAACAGGATACATTTCTGAGGCAAAACAAATTTCTCTGATCATCTTTCAAGAACTCCAGTTGAAATCTTAAACATTTCACCTTTACCTGCTTATTTGCACCTGCCTGTAAAGAGCCTGAAGGAGAAGAGTTTTTGCCTTCTGCGAAAGTAAGAGGAGAGGATACCCAGCAGCCAGGAATCATCACAGCCTCTGGAAAGGCACTGAACATTACACATCTAGCAAGGAAGCCTCCTTACCCAGGTAACAGAAAGAAAGAAAAGGTCCAAAAGTAGAAGAATGCAAAGGTAATATTACTTATTCCAAATTGCAGGCAGAAAATTTAAAGTTTAGTAATACTACTTCAGAATGACTCCCAGTGAAGTGTCCATCAGATCAAAGACATCACAGATAAACAGGGCTGCTAGATAAGATGAGAAACGGCAAAGCTTGCAATCCCCAGTACAAGAAAGAGAAAGAAAAAGGGAAGTGGGGGGAATGGCATTGAAATTATGTTCATGTAAATTAGATGTTTTCAAAGCTGCTTGGCCTTACAGAGTTAGTTCTAACATGCCAAGAAAGTAGGATGCTGTAGCACATCAGCAGTTACTCCTGAAAACTCCTGGAGGAAAGGGGAAGCAACAGAGGCCTAAGATATAAAAAACAGTGCCCTAAGGAAATAAAGGTTTGAGTTGACATAATGTCAGTTCTATTTCAGATATTGAAAAAGAATTTGATAAAAATTACCTGCTTAGAACAAAAAGAGTGGGAATTTGTCAAGAATGTATTGTTTCAAACCATGCTAGTTTCCTTCTAGGGCAATGTAATAACTGACTTTAGCAAAGCTTCTATTTCCTACTTTTTTCTATTAAATATATTCTAGATGAAATATCCATAGGATGTAAAAACATTGGTAGATAACCATACCTATGGAGCATTTTCTATTAATATATGTATACATACATTCAGGACGTATACTAACCACCTTCCATGATACAGTACCGGCAACACAAAACTGGAAGGGACTGAAACCATGCTAGAGGAAAAAATAACAATTAAAAAACAGATCTTGTTCAGGAAAAGCAAAATGTTATTCAGGTATGAAAAATGAAAAAAAAAATATTATTTGAAACAGAGGATTATAAACTGCTGGCTAAGTCGCAGTTCTGCTGAAACTGACTGGAAGATTATAAAACATTACACGATGAACATGAGTTAAAAACATCATGTTGTTGCTATAGTAAGTAATTTAAAAAGAAGGGAAAGACAAACGACACACTAGACTTCTAATTAGAATTACAGATTGCAAGATTTATAAAGGGATACTTCTGTTGTGTCCAACATCAAGAAAAGTTTTGGTATAAAATATATCTCTTGACCATAATTCCAGGAAGAACAACCAGACAAGTGTAGAGCAGAGCAGTAACAACAGTGAGACTTAAAAAACAGCCTTGGTTAGGGAAGACGGACAAAATTAGAAGAGAAACTAAGGGCAGACATAGTAAATCTTTCAAAAACAGAATAAACTGAAATAAACAGAAAAGGATTGGTTTATTCTCTCATGGTATTTTAGATGCCCTAATGCATCACACTTGACTTCAGTTGTCTGTCTAGGACAGCATCCTGTAGGACTTATCCCACATAGGCCAAGCCTTCAGAGATGCCATGGGCCATTTAAAATGTCCCTAGGCACCTTTGACAACAACCTCTCCTACGCGAGGAAAGATGACTGGCAAATATAGATTATGCTGTGGGCAACAGACCTCAAGGCTAAGTTACTACTGAGCAGTGTGACCTCTCCCTACGCTCCCTTCGCTTTCAAAAATCTTATGTCTGAAATAAATCAGATTACTGGCACTTTAGAAGTATTTACTTGCCTCCATTCTCCACAAGGGCAGAGTGACTAAGGCAGATGTAGATGTGTACCGTAAACATCTGCAGCTATACAAGATGAATTTCCCCCCATTGTTCAAATATTAACTCTGAGGTTATCCAGTATTTTCACTCCATCATAAGCAATGGTTTTGATGCAAGAAATACAGACGGAAGTACTACAGTCTGCACTAAAAAGGTCAGATCATAAATCCCCTCATTATTCTTTTAACCTACTCTGTACTAGAAACCTCTACACTTCTGCACAGTGTTCCACTAAACTTTCTGAACTCTGACAAGAATCGTCATTGCACACTGCGGAGGTCATAAATCATGAAAACTGCATGCCTGCTCTAAAGGTAATATCATTTCTCAAAGCAAAAGAAAGGGAAATTTTAGTGGTTATTCATTCAACAGAGAAGTAAGTAACTGCACTGTAATATGGCTGTGCTTGGTATTTTATCTCTATATTGTGTTTTAAACTTCATCGTCAAATGCTTTTAAGCAGAACAAATGAAGACCATATTCTGGCCTCAATAAAAGGCAAAAGGTTTTTCGTCTCTGAAAATGCACAAACTCATCCACAGTAATTGACCATCCACCTACCAAGAAATAATCCAAAGTATTTCCAATTGGTGTCCTTTGTTTTGAAGGAGGGAAAAGAATATCAAAAAGAAAATAAAGCATTGTTTCTCTGCAGACATTTGTTTTCATCTTTCCCATCTTGCCTGTTTACTCTGTGTCAGATAGTGCACAAATGAAAGAACGGAGAGACCATTGCTATGACTTTTTTCTCATCTTCTAGTAATTCAAGAAAATAGAACCCAGTACAGCTAGCAATTGCAAACTGCTACTGGCAACAACTTCTTCAAAGAAGTTCTCAGGGTGGTCTATATAACAAATTTTTTGTGACTCTGATTTGCTTAAGCAGGACTTTTGTAATAAAATAATTGCCTTTTTTTTTTCAGAAACTTTTGCTGTCCTTTAGTCGCAAAGTGAAAAGCATCTCTAGGATGGACCACACTACAGACTTGTCCTGTGTATATGTCTAATCTATCAATTGGCTTGGCTCTTTGATTCTTTGTGAATCTTTGACAGACTCATTTATACAGGTAATAAATTGCCATTGAGCTTCACCTTCAGTTTCTGGAATATTAAATGGTGAAGTTTACAACATTTTTTATGATCCTTGTAGCGTGAATACAGGCAAAGGATACAAGGAAAGAAAAATGAAGTGAAACTGAATGGATAATGCATGCAAAGCCCTACCAAATGTGAAGTAAGAAGACTGAGAATCTTTTAGACCTTCAAATCCCAACCTGGATACGTGGATTTTCTGCTCTCCATAGGAGCTGCTTCAGCACCATCCTACAGGCAGTGTCATAGTCTGGGATAATTTGTGTCTAACCCAGAAAGCAGCTGCAATGTTCACACTAACATTTACAAAGCTCACATCATATGTTGGGAATATTCATTAACAAATAACTGTGCATACTACTTTCTGTTCTTTGTTTATCTCTTGGATAGCTATAGATCTGAGCACAGTCACATATTAGGTGGGGTTTTTGCAATACTCTGGTTGCAGAAATCTCAGTATGAAACTGTATAATAAGCAACAGTAGCTGAAATAAAGCTGTTTTTCACATGGATTATCTCACATCCACATTCTCATGTCCAAGTAATGTGACCAGGGACACTTCAGTGACAAGATGAGGGATACCAGCTATTCATGATATCACCTGTCTTAGACTGGCAACCATGTGCCATTTTTTTAATTTGCCTTTTGTATCTGTTCAAGCTTGACAGGAAAGGTGATGTTTTGCCTTTTCCATCCAGTAACACCTCTGTAAGTCATTCTGTAACACTGATGATTTTCTCATTATTCTTTGGATTGTTTCCACATGTAGCTTGTCCTTTATCTTAGTCCTTCATTTTCCTTCAAGAGATGTCTTGAGAAGGTGGAAGTAAATGTGCTCTGTACTTTACCTGCTAATTTGAATGCTATCAATGTGTCATTCTCTTATCCCTTCTTCTTGGTTTTTGCTTTTTTTTTTTTTAATTATTTTTTCTGGCATTGTCATACATAAACAGTTTCATTCAGGTCAGATTTAATATTTCTACAGTGAATCTCTACATTCTTAATGCTGAAACCAGTAGGGAATCATAAGCATAAGTAATCCTATTAGCCCTTTCCCTGTTTATTCTTGAAACAATAGGCCAAAATCCTTTCCTTACCTGAATTCACAATTCAAAGAGCACAGTACAGCATAAAAACAAATACACAAAAAACCTGAATGACAGAATCAAAATGAGAGTTAAAATTCAGTTCCATTTCATATACAGAAATTATTTTGACACTAAGAAAGCATAGGGTAATAATTCTGAAATTTTCACCACAATCACTAATGGAAAAGCAATCCAAAATCTAAGATAAAGAAAAGCAGTTTAAACAATAAAAAATCAGTGATATTGATCAGCATGTTTATATAAAAGGCAACAGCCACTCAATCAGCATGACTATAACAAACCTGCATTTAATACGATCCCCATCATGTGCCTGATATGCCAAAACAGCATAAGGCAAGCACACACATCCAACAAATTCAGGATACTTTGTCTAGTTGTAGTCTTTTGACACCGCCACAGGAAATCCAGTGAGCACAGACTTTTGAAAGATTTTTCTCCCCATGGCTGGCAATTCCCTGCAAGTCATAATTGCTCAAGGGCATTATGATATGTGTCACTACTTCTGCGTATCAGAACAACAGCCATTTTCAAAGACAGCAAAAGAATGATGGAAAAATGGTCTAGTAAGAATCAACAAATCTTAAAAGGCTTTTGCCCTGTCCTCCACTCACCCTTTTGGAAAGGAACTTTTGTGTTACCCCTATGGCTTAGTTACAGTGCATATAACCATTTCAGTGTCTAGAAATCTTCAGAGATATTCACAGACTGTCATTTAAGGGAAAGAATGGAGTTTTTCAAAGTACAACTGTTTTTCAAGCACTGACATTTGAGATGATGATGTCATCTGCCCCATAAGCCTAGAGGTGGGGGTTTCAAAATACACCCATAGTGTCAGTGCTCCTTCTTTCTGTGCTAAAACAGGACTGCAGAAAGTGCTACATACTGGAGCAGTGGGGGTGGAAAATGATAATTCTGGGAAAGGGAAAAGATCTGGTTGGTTAGGGCATCTTTTATTATAAAAAAAAAAGCTACCAGGGAGCCTTGTTGCAAATATTTGTATCCCAGCAGAGAGGAGATGGGAGAGTGTTATGATGGAGAGAAGTCTACCTCTCCTTTGACACTGTGCAGAGAGAGTAATCGGGCACTGGAATGGCCTGCCCAGAGAGGTGGTGGATTCACTGTCCCTGAAGGTTTTTAAACAGAGATTGGACGTGGCACTGAGTGCCATGATCTAGTAAAGGACTGAATTTGGACCAAGGGTTGGACTTGATGATCTCAGAGGTCTTTTCCAACCCGATCGATTCTATGATTCTATGATTCCTTGAGGTGAAGGAGAAAAATGAAATCCCAGCAAGCCCAGTACCACTGTAAGCAGCTGTGTCCACCATAGTCTGAAGACCTAAAGATCTCAGCACCCAGGAACATGGCATAGCTCACAGTATTTGGTGCAGTTCTATACTTACCTTGTTCATGACTGTAGAAGACTCAGGTACTGTCCACAGACTTTTGTATCTGTATGTACCAAGAGTGCACTGACAGAAGGCATACAGGTTACCCTTTGTAGAATATTATGAGCAAAAACTGAATAAAGAAAACAGAAGGACTAAGAAACTCTCTCACTTAACATGAAAAAAAAAAATGCTGAGGCATAAAAGCATAGAATCAGAATCTAAGTTTCTGATGTTATCTAAAACAGATCTTATCTAAACTTCATCCAAATACTAAAACTTGAAATAGAAACAGGTACAGGGTCTTCAAAGTATCACTTTTTGTACCCCTTTAATCCACACATAGCTGGGTATCTCTGGTTACTTGAAATGACAACTGGCATTCACATTCTTTTTTCACTATTACCTCATTGTATATACAAAAATGTTGTTCTGAGAGATGATGTGATTTGACATGAAGTGAGGCAATGGTAAAAAGATTTTTTTAAAGGTTTCTTTCAGCTTGGGTGATTCCTGTCAACTTATGAAGCCTCCACAGAGCAAAATGTTTTGTGAATAATTAGCAGGTTAATTACCCATAAGCAGTGAGTAATTTGTACTACCTCTGTGGTTAACTCACTACACTCAGACCCATGCTGATTGCACATGTCTGTGTTGCATTACAAATTAAAGAATCAACCCTGCAAGGCACTGTCTCTCCTCGAGTCCTATTGTTGTTCCAACAATGCGCAACACCTAATCCAAAAGAGATTCCTAAGGGATGACAAATGTGTGGTGGATTGGATCGGATGCCCTAGGACAACATACTATTGAAAATAAGAAAAACAAAGAAAGAGACAAATTTAAGTAAATGAGTCCCACCAGAGCAGAATGCAATATTTGTTCTGGTTTATAATAATTTTCTTTTACTGTCTATTCGGTATTCATTAAATCACAGGAATCATCTGTTTGGAGGAGCTGGGACAAATATTTTTGCTGGAGTGGCCACAGCTGTTGATCATACACATGACAACATGCTTCTCCTGCACCCACCCCATCCTGGAACTAAAGGAAAATGAGAAATTTCTCATTTTTCCCAGAGTTTCCCTGAGCTTTCTTTGGTTCATGTCTGTGGTTTTCAGTCATACAAAGACTTCCACATGCAATTGGTAGGTCAGCAAGGTTGGTTACCCCTTATTAAATAGACCTTTCTGATTAAATTTGGAGAAATTTGTGGAGTTTTGCTATATTGAACACAGTGAACGCAAAATTTCTGCTGACATTCCTGCACTCCCAAGTCAGGTGAATTCATGAGGTCACTTGGTGGTTATGCTGACCCAAAACAGATGCAGCACAGAACTGCAGAGATGATGCCAGGAAGGGAACGGGTTCACAGCCCATGCATGCTGCACACCATCAGCACAGCACTGAGTACAAAGCACTTCCTGGGGTGGCAATAGATCATGGGAAGTTGAAGGCACATCCCTACCACCCAGTTGCCTCCTCCCTCATCAGGCTGTGAAGCACACCTACCATCTCACAAATGAGCCACTACTTTGAACATATTTCCTTTTAATTTAATAAGGCATTGAGGTGAGTTATAGACAACCTGTCCCTCAACTTTTCTTCAGCTGGAAACTGTAATGCTAAAAAAGAAAATTATCAGTCAGCAACAGTGACTCAGACATGAGTTCCCACTTTTTGGTATCCAAAAGCCATTAAGTAAACATCAGAATGCCAAGTAACCTAGACTGCCAAGAGAAGTATGTGTGAATGAGGCAGGAGGATGAAAAAGTATCCTGAACTGTGTAGAAATGTTACACTACACTCCAAAGGAAACATGGCTGAATGAATAATCATGTCTTATTTAATATCAAAGAATAGATTCTGTTTTACCATAGGCATAAAATACTGTCAGCTACTTTCATATTCTGCAACCTGTGAACACAACTTTTTCAGTACAAAATTATGCTTTGCTCTCTCACCAAAATACTTAAGGTCTTACAAGGGTTTGAAAATGCTGATAGACAGAGCTGTGACTTTAGTGCTACAACATGAGAATTACTCTATGCTACTTACAGGCAAAATAAAAATTGCAAGCTGTAATATGGTATAAAACATAAGCTCAGTCATTAGATTTGTGCTTGTGTAAGATGGTACTCTAAATAGTGAGCAAACTAATATACAGCATGCCACAACGCTTTGGTTTGACATTCGCTTAAAGGTAGGCTTTTAACTCCATTTCTGAAATTATAAGCTTCCGTAGGTTCTAACAAGACCTTTAAGTGTTACTTGAGCATAGATATATGGATGATTCATTTATCAGAAATTAAGTGTGTAAATGCTTCTTAGTTGCAAATCATCAATACGTGGTCTGCTGCATAGATGTGCCTCCCTCTGCTCAAAAGCTGTAAGCAAAAGTTTTTTGTTGATGTTTGAAATGTTCCCTAAACTGGGATTTTAACCACTGGAATAGCGTTAGCACCACCTAGGGGCACGCATTAAAACCACGCTTATATTTTACCCAGAAAGATTAATTTGAAAATGTGTGTGTTATACTTCTTTAGCATAAGGAGGCTCCCTTTGGCCAATGATTTTGAGGGCTATTTCTGATACAAAATTGTACTCCAACGTCTTCACCCAACACAATATTTTTAATCACAAAAAAAAGAATGCTGTCTTTGTTTTTATCTTCTGCCTTGAAAGAAAGCTAGAAAGAAAATTAATTCAGATTTATTTCCATATAACTAAAATGGACAAAACCTCCTAGGCAATTAGAGACAAAAATCACAAATTGTTCTGTTTTAAACAAATTAATATTCCCACAAATAACCACTTTCAGCATCTACTTAAGGCTCAGAAATACTTTTCCTGCTGTCTTTTTCTTGGCCCATATCAAGTCAGTGACTCCCAGACATCCTGTGTTTGGCCAGCATATTTATGTCCTTCATCTCCTACAAGTTCTAAGTTTTTGGAACTTTTGCAGCTGACCTCTCAATACATTACTTTGCATTTCATAATTTTTAATTAACTTGTGCCATGAAATGACAGGAATTACCTGTTTTTGGAGGAACTGGGACAAACATTACTGCAGGAGTGGCCATGGCTGGGGACCATACCTATACTGGCATGCCTCGTCTGTACCCAGCCCATTCTAGGAATCCCAAAGAAATTTCTTATTTTACCCAGAGACATGCTCCCAGAGTTCTCCTTAGTTCTCTGTAGTATGTCTCTGTGGTTTTAAAGACACTCCATTTTCAAAACTACGCACTTTTTCTAGTATACTTTTTCCTGATTTTCTAGTACAATATTCCAGTTATTCACCTTCTCAGAAAAGAAAGGTTTCAAATTTATTTTGTCAGAAATTACATTAACAGATGATGAAGATGTTTTCTTTCTCAACTCTGAATAGTTTCCTACATTTCTAGAAAGATATCCTTTTGAAGACAAGGCCTTGAATACTTGTCTGTTTTACTTGGTTCCAACTGAATAAATTCAGTTACTATATCTGACTTTTCCATGGTATCCTAATTGCTTTTTAAAAGCTTGTTTAGTGAAATATGCTACTTTTCTCAGATGAGAGAATCTGTTAAGGAGTCTGCTAACTTTCCTTAGGAACAACTGTGTCCCTACAGTTGGCTTTTTTCCTAACTTCATCCAACACCCCAACACTGCAAAATGTATAAATTCTTTCATTGCATGTATCATCTGACTGCAATCAGTGTAATTTTCTTTCTCCTTGCTACCTCACTCTTTCCAAAAAGTCCAAGCAGTGTGAGTCTACTGTGTGCCCTCTTTGAACTTGTATGCTTCACAGAGTCACACCAGACAGGTACTTGTTGGGAGGCCCTGTCTCAGCCTCCTTGTACTAGCATTTTCCTGAACTGAATCAAGCAGGAAAACACAAATTAGATAGTTAAACACCTCTTACAAACCCCAGGAAATATGAGTTTTATTTAAATAAAGATGTAACATGGTAGCAGTATTTTTGATCCTGAAAAATTAATTCATAGAAGCATGGATGTCATCCAGTCCAGTTGCTCTACTCTCTTCTTTGTCACCATAGTCACATTCACCTACTGTGCTCTGCAAAAGCAAAACAAGGTGCAGCCTCATTTCCAGATAAAGATTAAGAATTAAAACTCCTGGTTGCTATGTACTGCTGTAATTTCTTGCTGTATGAAAATATTTAAATTCAGAAAAATGGTGGCATGGACAGGTGTCCCACTGTCTGGATTATGCATTTCTTTTCTTAGCATGAAGGTTGTGACATCCATCACTCACAAATGTTTAATGTTTAACATAGCCTAGACAGGTGAGTATTAGCTCCACTCCACGGCAGGACAGCAATGGGTGACATCACCAAGTCTGTCTGCCCCTGTTCAGTGCAACACAAGCCAAAAGAATACCAGGTACTTTGCTCTGTCCCCCAAACTCTCCTACACCAAAGCAGCTCTCTCTTGCTCTGCTGGGGGCTCAGTCTCAGGGGTTAAGGGATGGCGGGCAGGCCTGGCTGAAAGCTCCTTCCAATGTCCTCACCGGCCCTGGGTCATCCCCCAGTCTTTGTCTGCCTTGTGTCTAGATTCCTTGTGGCTGCCACGAGAGTGGTTCCAGGGGATACCTGTCTGAGCTGGTACAGTTGGAGAAGTCATATGGTGGTTTGGGTATGTATGTAGGAGGGTCTGACATTAATCCTTACCAGCCTGCTGTGAGGATTTGCTCTAGTTTAAAGCTAGGATGTGTCTTCATATTATCAGAAAAGATGCACTTTTTGAAAGGAAGGCTGTGCAAGAATACTAGGAGAAAAAGAAGCAATCTCAGGTTGTGGCAGGGGCAGTTTAGATTGGATATTAGGAAACCTTTCTTCACTGAAAGGTTTATCATACATTGGAACAGGCTGCCCAATGAAGTGGTTAAGTCGCCATCCCTGAAGGTATTTAAAAGACTCCTAGACATGGCTCTTAGGGACATGGTTTAGTGGTGGACTTGGCAGAGCTGATTTAATGGCTGGACTTGATGATATTAAAGATCTTTTTCAACTGAAATGATTGTATGGAGTAGCATTCTATTCTGCAGCATTTAATAATGCCTGTCTTCAGATAATGCTATCAATTCTGTATGTTCCTGTGTCTCACAATAAATGAACATTTCAAGGCATCACAGAGAGTAGTTAAACAGTTCCTGGTAATGACATAGTGGTTCTGTCTGAGGCTACAAAAACATCTTGGGAAGGATGTATGTTATCTTTTCTTGTCAATTTTATTATGTTCTTGAAAACACAGAATGGAATTACCTTAATATGGAAACAAGAAATTATTTTTTTTAGGCTGTTGCTTACCTTTAGGTAGTTTTAAATAATAATGTCATATTGATGATTCTTTTAAACAATTAATATATTGTTTTCTAATACAGCAAAGGGCTCTGTGTGTTTTTAGGTAAAACGATGAAGTGAGGCACTTTGCTGTGAGCTGGTAGGAAGCTGGTTAGTTTGTGTCTTGATGAAGCAACTGTAATTCAGACATCTGGATTACAAAAACCAAGATTATTTGTACTGAAATTTCATCAGAAGCCTTAATAAATATGCTCGCTCTATTTATTCTTGAAGTACATTCATTGTGATTCTTCGTTGTGTTACTCATAAAATTAAAAACAGAGCCTCAATTTCATGCACTCCCTCTACTTTCTGTATGTAACAATTCCTTGAATTGCCAAAGACTAGCAGGATGTCCTAGTATCTGTCTGATTCCCTTGCATGGGAGGTAATGTAGCCAAAGCACTTGGTGCTTCTAGACCATTATTCTCAATCAGAATACTAAATCAAAGTGGAAGTAATCATGTAGAATTGGGTTATAATGTCAAGAAGACTGAAAGCACAGTCTAGTAATTTAACCTCCACATTGAAAGGGCAAGACTTAGTTTGCTTTTTGTCATCTAAGAAATGATAACCTGCCCCATGGGAAATTTTTCATGATACAGAGGCCTGTAATATCTATGTAACTGTAAGGCAAGGGATAGGAAAGAAAAATTGAATGCAACTGCATGGAAAGATTACTGGATTGAATGGAGCTTGGTTTGTTTGGGTTTTTCTAAGAAACTAAACTGTACAAGTCTAAACCAGTTCTTTTGACTCAAAAGACTAAAAACAGAGTACGTTTATTACACCAGATCTCAAATATGAGGCCCAAATTGTTAGATTAGCAGTGTGTCATTATGAGCATTTGTAATACTAGCTCAGCTATTCCACTGGCAGGGAGAGCAACACGTTGTTTTGGAAGTTGTGCTAAGCTTTCTGACAAGTGCAGAGCAAGAATGAAAATACATAATTAGCTTAACTTTTTTAATTTCTTCACATTATTTAAAATTTTATATTACTTTTGTTATTTCAAATAACTTCTATTAATGAAGAGTTACTCAAAACATGTCCTCTGTACCCTGTTGTTCATACATATTAGCCTTCACTTTACTTCCTCTGTAGCTCTCTATTCCTATGAGTTGAAATTGTTTGTTTTCTTTTCCTGTATAAAGATTATGTTTGTGCATGCTGAAATCTGGGATTTTGGAGTTTGTAAAAGACTGTTATCATAGCCCTAAAACATATTGGTTTGTCTTAATTGCATTTCTGTCAGATTTGCTGTAGTTGTATTATATCTGCTTGATTGTCTTGTCCAATGTGGTATTTCAGAGCACAGTCACAGGCGACAATAAGTTGCAAAGGCAGGATTAATCTTTTTAGCTTTAAAGCCCAGTACTTCAAGCCTTGCCTTAAAGCCCTACATATCCTTGGTTTGAAAAGTACTTGCTTTGGTGTAAATGCTTCTGTTATTAACCTGTCAATCAGAAGACTGTTCCCTTTTTCTTTTCTGCAGAAAAATACAGAGTTTCCTAACTTAAAGTACTTCATAGCTACTGTCTAATTTATTAATGCATTACAGGTCACTTTACATCTGATGAGATCTGTCATATCCATTTGCCGAATTGTTTTTATCTTGGTGTTCCCCTCTTAGAAGACTGTAACTTTACCACTTAATAATCTTTTATCAGGGTGTTCTTCCACTTGTCACAGTATTTGGAACTGGTTTTTTTTACTAGGATGTGATAGAGTGATTCCTCAGACAACTTATGCAAAAAGAAAACAGAAGGAATCACAGCAGGTTCTTTGAATGTATCTATTAAAAAATTGGTAAAACAGTTCTGCTGGATTGAGTTGCATCTTACATCTGTATGAGATGCTTTTAAATTTTACTCTAACCAACAAAGAGAAAGTAGATAGGAAAACTAATTTAATAAATATTTTTAGATATCCTAAGACAGTAACAAAGTTTTAGTCTTTGTGTGGTTTGGTTTGGGTTTTTTTTCACTCAGCTACTTCAGTCTTTTAATTTTTACATTCACCTTAGCTTGAGAGGAAAAAAATATTTCATCTCTTAATGCTTGGTAATTCAGTAGCAGCCATCAGAAACAGAAGTTAAAAGTGCAAAGTAAACTGAAAAGAATTTTGTAGTAAGTCAAAACTAAGATTTGGGGGAAGGAAAAAGAATGTACGTGTATGTTTACATTATGTAACATAAGGTCTTCTGATTTAGGCAGAGTACAATTGTCCTATGTTCATCTTCCAGTTCCTTTATTAACTTTCTTCTCTTACTGTTTTCTGCCCCACAATAATATTTTCTAAGTTTTCTTTGCTGTGAACTTCTGTCCTTTTAGTTCCTCAGCCGTTAAATTTTGCAGTTTTGGCTAGAGGAAAGGTTTGTAGGGGACTTGTCTCTTCTAAGAATTGAGTTTTGTCTAATGTTTAATTACTTTCTGTGTATTAGAGACTTTGCTTTTCAAGTAGTTCCTCCAGGATATCAAGATGTGTAGTGTAGTTCACTTGAACTGGGCTCTGGGCAGGATCTACTTCCAGAAGTTGAGAACACAGGCCAAAGACTTTATTGGGACATGCTTTTCTGGGTGGGGGGTGCATGGAAGGTGTTTGGACTTTTTCACTCTGTGTCTTTGTCCAAACTAGGATACTTCAATTATCATTTAAACTTTAGAGTATTTGAAAAGGACCTTCAAATTCCAAAGGGACATTTCTTTCTTTCTATCTGCCCCTCTCTCCCCACCTCCCAGTCCCATCCTGGAGAAAATACTTCAGTCTGTTTTGTAGTTTGTATGGGTTTTTTTCACAGAAGGTCATAATTTTGGCCACATCTGTGTCAAGTTTTGGCAGCTGAATGTACTGATGTTCTTGCTAATGTGATTTTTAACTATTTTGTTTTATTTTTATTTGGACACAAAGAGATGCACTTAACTCAAACTTTGTGTCTGTTTTACATTTTAAATTACTTTCAACAAGTTATGTGATACAAGTGGGGCTTCGCTAAGCAAGAACAAAATGGTTCTCACAAGCACCAACATGTCCTTTTCCAAAAAACAGTCAGGAAAAGTTGCTGTGGAAGGTAAAAAGAAAAGTAATTTCAATTTATGTTTCTAGGTAATAATACCTTGAGTTTGTGCCTTGGTTTTAAATGTTGTACTTCTGCATAGTCTTAGGATATCTCACAGATCAGACACAGATGTGCTCAGCTCTTGGACTCTTGGTTAGTCGTACTCATAAGGTATGAGAGGCCTTTATCAAGTGTTGCTGGACAGTGTCCATCTTGGTACTATTAAGTTATTTGAGTTGCAGACAGTATGGCTACAGCCTCTCTAGTCCTCAGTGTTTGCACTGTGGTACAACAAAACTTTCCATGGTGAGCAACCTAATACATTATCTTATCTTCAGTTAAAAATGTCAAAAGACTCAAAGGCACAAACTGTACCATCTCAGAAGGCACAATTATGTATGATCTTGCAATGTGGGCAATTCGTGCAAATTTAATTGCTATGTCTAAAGAACTATATAAACAGCACTCATTTTGGAATTTAAATACCCCATTTCAGTTAATATGAATGTTAGAAGTGCATGAGCTTGCTTGTTCTGGTTCTCCAAAATTGTTTTCCTGTTCTGCCAGACAGGGGACAGACAGGGTTTTTTTAGGGATCCTGGGCAGAATGAAAATGATGCTAACAATTAAAATTATAGGTAAAGCTTTATTTTCTTAACAGGCTACTCTGATTAGTAGAGCACAGAATTTATGATTAGAATAGCATAGGATTTCTAGAAGCAGAATCAATGTAGTCCAATTTAGAAGTAGCACAATATAATCTAGCATTTGTAATACACCTAACTTACAATTACAGCTCTGTGTGCTGTTCGCCATCCCTCAGGGTCAACAACAACACCTGGCTGGCCACGTGCCTGGGGCCTTCAGGGCTGGCAGGGAAGGGAGTCATTGTCCTGGCGCCCAGGAACCTTGAGGGCCAAGTAGGGAGGGGAAGAGGAAATCTGTTTGGTTTGTCTACTTGCTGCAAAGGACCTTCAGAGCCTGATTATCAGGGAGTGGGAATGAATTCTCTCAGTCACAGAAAGTAGCTGCTTGACTTACAAAATGGTGTTAGTTATGTTAACCACAGTGGGGGATACTGGTCACATACACATGCTTTCCTTTTCACAAACCTTTTGAGAATGTGAGGGAAATACTTAATAAAAGAACTTCTTTAAGCAATCATTTTCCTTCTTTCCCACTGCTTTTATTCAGTGTCCCATTTTGGTTGTTTTAGGAACTTTTACCTTGCATAGAAATTGGTAAGCATGATGCAGAGGAGATAGAAAAGATGTTCACAGTTGTTCATCAAGTTCAAGGAAGGCAGGATGTAATGAATTCCACAATTTAATCATTAAAACACTATGTCAAATCCTTTTAAATCTGGTATTTATCAGGACCAAGCATGTGGGTTCTTTCTCGGTTTATCAATGGGAAGTTTCTTGTTTGCATTCCTGTATCACCATCCTCAAAAGTCAAAATCCTTTTTTGTTTGCGTACTATTGGGAAAATCATTCCAGTTTTTCTTGACTATGGAAAACTATTTCAATATGGAATTGTACATCTGCTGGTTGTTTCAGGGGCCTGTAGTTCAAGCCATGGTATTGGACTGATCTGATAATGAAATGAGGTAGCTAACAGCTTGCTATGTACTGCATTTCATAGTTTGGGCCACTGCATATGAGTTACGTAAAGCACTGTCATTGTTTACTAATGTTGGATCACATTCCTAAATAATGTCTTTAGGATCCCAATACTCACCAAATTAATAATAATTTTCTTTGTGATCATGTATCTGGTAGGGTAGACAACAGATAAGCTATCTGCTAAACTGAAGCACTCTAGCTCAAAAATTAGATCTCTAAAGTCACCTTCTTTCCGTATACAGTAAATAACCTTTTGGCTGTTCATGGCTCCCTGAATCTGGAGTTACTAGCCTAGACATCACCTTTTTAGATGCCTGAAGGGGGCTGAAATGTAGCATCCCTAGAGTGCCTTATGCTTGTTACAGTGTTACGTCTGACGTGCAACTGATTTATGAGAATGCATTTCTTAAATCAGAAGTTTAAATCTTGTAAAAGAAAGTTGGGCAAGTTAAATTGCCTAGCATGTTCTTGTACAACTTTTCTCTTTTCTGAGAGGACTTCTGGTGGTGAAAGTCAAGGAGCCAGCTGAAGGCTGGTACTTCACTGAGGCCTTTTCACAGCTTTTGAATACTTTCCTGAAGAGCTGACCTTTAAAGGTAGTTCAGGAAGCAGTCAGTGTGAGTATCTTGGATGTACGTAATCCCTGCTTCTCTAGGTTAAGTACCATCTCTTTTCCTCTGTTCATGATGATTGTTGACTTTCTCTCCCAAGTTGCTTCTTTTCTCTAAGCGAAACAGCTCCTGTAACACAGGAACTTCTTTTAATTAATACCACTGTGATAATGAAGTTCTTTCCTGTCCCCAGGGATTTAATTTCTTCTTGCTGCCTTTTTTCCATAGAACTGCATTACAGACTTAAAATAAGCATGTAGTGTGCTGCTTTCTCAATATTGGGAGTTCCCTGAATATACTGTTTTCTGGTATATGAAGACTTTTTGCTTGCTTGGCAGTTTTTTTGCTGCTCATGACATTTTGATGAAGTGTTGTAACAGTCTTGAGATATTAGTTATAATGAAGGTACATGACTCTTGCTAAGCCAGTATCCTGATTTTTCACTATAATCTCTTTGCAGAGACTACATGTGGTATAATAATATATATCAGCTGAGGCTTGTGCAGGGAGGTAATTGTCTTTTATTAGACTGGCTTATAATGGGACAGGGTGCCACACAAGCTTTTGGTCACACGGTGACCTCAAAGGGCTTATGTGCCCAGACGCACATCAGGTCTTTTTTCCAGCTAGATTAGTTAATCTAATAAAAGGAATTACCTCTCCATAGAAACATTGCCTGACTTACATCTTTTGTGATCTAAGGATGCAACAGCATGGCAACTATTACGGAGACTGACCAACATGATTTTCTGTGTCCCAATACCAGTTCCTCCCTCTCTTGTTTGCCATATGCACTTTTCAGGTCTAGGTTTTTACATTCAACATGTAAAGTTCTCTTCAATCAATGTGATCCTTAATTAAATTGGGAAATAAGATTTGCCTAAATTAAAATGGAAAATTTCTCTTTTCATGCCTCTGGCATGTTTTACCATCACTCTAGAGAATGTTTTTAATAAGTGAGACTCAGGTTTATAACTCTGGGAATCTAAAGGTCATCCATGTTTCGGGCATAAGCAGATGCAATTTATCACCATGTCATGTTCGTTTGCTTTAAAACTAATTTGTGTACAAGAGCAGCACAATGCTTCATGGAATGCCACTTACTGTTGCCTTTCAGTTACTCAGTGAAGGACACTAGAAACGTCTGTTTGAGATAGTAATGACACTCAAAAGCAGTTTAACCAGTAAAGCATTAGGATGTGTCAGTAATGATCTCTTCACTTGCCCTGTTTTATCTCTATAGATCTTCTCTGTTTTCATGTAAATAGGTTTTCCTTTATCATGAAGGAAGCATTCAACGATTATTTTGAAGAGTTAGTGTTGCTTACAAAATTCCAATTTCCCTTCACCTTTTGTCTGTAAATGTTGGGGGTTTTTAAGTTCTATTCAAATATTTCCCTTGAATTTTCAGTGGGAAAAAAACACTTTGGAAGGAAGTTATTGATCTTAAGCAGAAACAAATGAAGCATCAACAGCTCTGTTGAGGCAGTGAGTAACCACAGCTCTACAAAGTGATGCTAAAACAAAAAACTTCAGGTAGTTTAAAATTGTGTGATTATGTTCAGATTACTTATATAGCTCTGATACTGAGAAGTATGTTGCTGTCCACCTGCTTGCCAGCTCTGTGGACTTCCAAGACATATTATGGTTTAAAAAGGAAAAGTATCTTGTAGTGGTTTATATTACTACTCATCAGAAATCTTTACTTATACCTAGTTACTCTGAGAGATTTCAGGTGGAATATTTAATGTCTTTCTTTATCTCATAATTGTGTGTGTTTCTATATAAGTAGTATCAATATGACCTATCTGCCTAGATAGTTGCAATGATCAATAGGAGGGTGCCAGCAAGTCTACTCTGCTGTTATAAGTTTTATCCTGTTAACAATCCCTGTAGTGCCTCTGTTCCATTAGCAATAAAATTTTTTGTGCTGGCAATGTAAGGCTAATGGCTGTCCAGCTTGTAAGTTTGGTTTTTTTTAACTGCGATCTAATTAGTTACTGAGAAATCTGATTCTAATTTTTTAAGAGCAGAAAACATACCTATAGTGCCCCAACACGTATAAATTTTCATAAGCGGTGTGCATTTACTTTTCAAGTCTAATAATGATTACCCAAAGAAGTCAGATCTCTGTGTCTTCAATGTTATTGAAATTACAATACTCTAGTAATTTATATCCCTCTAGCTGTAGCTTTTTCCAAATATTTTTGACTTTTATTATGGCTTTTGAAGATTTAATTAATTTTTTCTGGTTGTCAGTAGATTATCCTTACCTTCACTCGGTATCAGTACTCTTCTGACCCTTCACTTCACAACCTATTCAGGGCATTATTTGGTTTGGAAGTTACAGCATTCTTAATCTTAGGAAAGAGGAATTTAATATACTTGATGTCACCTCATGGTTCTGAATTTTTTTTTACTACTGCAAACAATAACTGACACATTGCTTGTCTTGGTTATGACTGAACATATAGACTTAGACTTGATCTAAGAATTATTTTTATTAACTGTTGAGTGGCAAGTGGTCAGCAGTTCTCCAGCTCACATTCCCTCCCTCCCTCCGCAAATATCATATTGCAGTCTTATAGTCAAACTCCTGGTTTGAAAAAAAAAAAAAAGAAAGGAAAGAAAACACCAAAAACCAAACCAAAAACCCCCCACCAAACACAGTAAGTGAAAAAAGTGGTGAAACTTTTACTTTCTGAAAATATCTGAGCCAGATTTTCTGCATTATTTGTGTGTTTACAATGGTGTCTCCTATGGGTTTCTCTTAGAATATTAGTCTCTTTTTGTCAGACACAGTCCAGAAAACCCTTCATCTTTTGATACTATAGTAAACTGAATGTGAGAGTAGAGGCGGTTTATTCCTTTTGCAAAATACACACGTAAGATGATAAGCAATTACTTTAAAAAAATGCCTTTTGATTCCAAGTCATGGGTTTGCTTCATAGCTACTTGACTGATTTATATTTTATACCTCTATACAAGTGCTTGTAAATGAGAGAAACTTTTTTTGAACTTTTTGTTTTTAACATAGTAAATTTTGTGGTGTTTGAAGTCTCTGTCTAAATCTGTTTCAAGACCTTCTGAATGGAACTCCAGGAAAACTTGTGATGGTTAAGAACATACATATACAGCACTTGGAATATTAGCAGATTAAGGCTTGTTTATACTAGCTGTGTTTTGCAATCCCCTTAAAAATAATTCATTATTCATATACTGGAGACAGAGGTTGAAAACAACTGGTCACTAATTCCTTATGTTTGTTTCTTATGTTTGTTTGGTTTCTTTCCCTGTGCTCTTAGCCAGTAACTACTCTACCACAAACCCCAAGAACTTACAGCTCTTCTCTAGAGTAACTGCTAGTGTCCAGCACATATTTGCTCTGTCATGGCTGGAGTTCACTCAGTCTGCAGTGAGTTCAGAGCTTATGGAGAGATGTTACAATGAACACAGTAGTTAATCAGCCTAGAGTCAGTTCTACTCAACCCTTCCTAAGGGTGTAGAGAAAGAGTCCCTTAGGGATTTTTCATATACCCCTGAGCTCATTAGCTTTTTAGCTTGGTAATAATCATCACGCCCTTCTGTAGTCTTAACACAACACCGATGCAGATAATGGAGTTTTTCAGGGTGTTTGTTTTTCTTATTGTCAGTGTGAGATATAAATAACTCCATATGAAAGCAACAAGGAATGTATACACTGAAAAGCACGGAGCAACTTTTGGGACCTCGATGTAAGAGTGCTCTTGCTCTGTTCTATGGCAGTTTTTTGGTGGTCCTAATGCTGGGGAGTGGGAGGAGTTTAAATTAAAAGGAAAAAGGAAGGTGCTTAACTGAAAGAGTTCTCATGTGTTCTGATGTCAGGGTCAAACATCTGATTGAAAAAAGCATAGCCTCCATGGCACTGTCAAAATATGCCTCACGTGACAGTAATTCTTACTACCTACACATGGTCATTCTAAATTGATGCTCTTGAGAATATGATTATGCATTCAAGTTAGTATTGTGCAGTGTTGAAATGGCATTTGTTCCAACTTGAGACAAAGAATCTCAAAGTTTTGAAAAATATTTTAATAGTCACACTATGCTGTTAGCACAGTAATCTAAATATGTGAAAGCTTTTTCATTAGACTTGTTTGGAAAATATTCACCTCCTGAAAGATATACCACATTAAGTGTTGCTATGCTACTTAATATATGACATATTGAGAAAGAATGTTGCATAACTTAGGTTTAATCTTTTACATACTAGTTGTAAGGGGCTGTAATTTAGCAAGCACAGATAAAATTTTTAATTAAATAAAAACATCTTTTTTATATATATTTTTGGGATTATTACACAGGATCACTCAGTTCCCTTCTGACAGTGAAAGTGCCAGATCCTTTCTCTGGATTAGCTTGAAAAGATTTATTTATTTGAAACCTGTGGTACAATTAAAGTATTGACTGAAAAGGAGTTTGGAGCCTTCAGAGATGAGAGGATTTTTGAGGGACTGTATAAAAATAGTGTGTCTTGATGAAAGAATAGAAAAATAAATCAGTGGCCTCAGAGCTCTAGTCATCAGAGGATGACATTCATTTCCATGACAGATATTGAACTGTTACTACTCAAGCTGTTTGGACAATGAGGTTCATAGTTTGCTGACAAAAATTCCCATAAAAACACTAAACAACCACAAGGACAAAATTTATTGTGTTAAACATAGTGATTATTATCAAAATGTCATGAAAATTTACTTTTCTCTTAAAAAGAAATTTTGGTAAATAAAGTGTTAAGAAGCCTATTCTTGATCCTTGTTGATGATCAACAAATCTGTGTTATCAATGACTGAAGTTCAAAGCCCTCATATACTGAGTAATATCTACACTTAGAGTGAGCCTGTTACTGGAGATCCACCTTCTCTGTTGTCTCTTAGCAATACTGAAGCACAGGCATCTTAGAGGTTACCCTCTTTGTGCCCACAGCAGTGTCCTCCTCACTTTCTTTGAATAACCTAAACTAAACTTGGATAATTCCTTGTGTAATAAATAAAATAAGAACATACACTTTTGAATTTTATTTTTATTTTACTTTACACTAAATAAAGACTTAATTGTTTCAAAGAAAATGGCAGTTTGAAAGAAAATGGCAGTTTGGTATAGGGAAAAGTTTGGGATTTGTTTGGTTTTGGTTTGGCTTTTTGTTTCTTTTTTTTGCCTATAAGCAAGCACTGGGTTGCCTTTTTCTTTTTTTTTCCTTTCAGAGTTTGGAAAATTAATGCGATGGGACAAGAAGCAGGAACAAAGTGGAAGCTGGAATTGGTGGTCTTGATCAACTAAGAGCTGTAGCAGACACATGTGAAACATACAGAAGGATGGCTAAAGAGTAAGAGCAGTGCATTTAACCAGAATTAGATATATCTAAGCATTAGATCTTGGAGCTGAGCATTGTGTAACAATGAGGAGACAGCTTTGTTGTAAGCAAGTTGAACTAATGTCCTTCCTCCTTGTATCCTGTTCGCCTTCAGCTGTGGATGAATGATTCTTGACAGTTGGTTCAGCTGGTTCGTGCGTGTGGTCATAGCTGGTTTGTGTGAGCTGATTTTGAACTAAAAAATTGGCAAAGTGGTAGGGGAAAGAAAGAGTATTATGTGGGACAGGAGTGTATGTCAGGAAAGATCAGTAGGCATTACATGTTTGAATGTTGACAAAGAGCAATGAGATTGCTCAAAAAAAGTATGCCACCCCATAACTGTGTCTGTCCTGCTCTACTCATGAGTTAAGAAATGGAGCTTCTGAAAGCTCCATTCAGATACAGTGGGAGCAGTCCCTTCTGCTGACAGGAACAAGGGAGAGAAAAGGGACCCTTTCTTCTGCCTCTGTGGTTCCTTACAGATCTGCTGGTTCTCAGGGTATTATTCCTCTTCTTTTTCACTTGGTAGGTTATAAGTTGAAAAGGGAATTTTGGGGATTTTGTGTTTGGGTTTTCTGTTTGTGTTTGAAGTGGAGTTAAAGCAGAAGCAGGCAGGGATGAGGGAAAAGTGTTCAGTGACTGTAAGCTGTTGCAGTCAAACAGTTGCTCCAAAGGAGTCATGAGACACAGGCATTTTAGTTAGCTGTTGAGTGTGGAGTTCTGCCATGTACAAAAGCAAAGGCTTCAGAATGGTAACTCAGGTTCAGTGTTGGTCTGAGGTTGAAATATTTTTTATTTGGCTCCCTACCCAATGAGAGTGCAAATGCCAGCTGTTAGTGCAATTCCTCTGTTAAGAACAGATGTTCTAGTATTCAGCCAATGGGTATACCAGAATGAACATGCATTGTGAACTCTGGAACTTGCATCTGAGATGCTGATGCAATATACCTTCTCAAATAAAGCAAAGACATGTGAAGTTGTTGCTGGTTTGGATCAGCTGCAGTTCTTTCAGACAGTTCAGTACTTGACACTTGTCAGGTAAAATCTAACAAATTTGAAACAGTCATCTTTTGGTTCCTAGAATATGTTTAAGAGTTTTAATCCTTGACATATGGTTTTGCTGATGTCAAGTTATCTTGCAGAATGGTAATTTACTTAACTACACAATGGCAATTTACCAAAGCTTTTTAATGTAGATTAAATCTATTGCATTTTCCTCCACTTTTTCTGATGGGCTGGAGGTGACGGGCTGTTGAACAAAGATGTCCTGTTTTGATTCCATGCTTTAACTACTTTGCTACAAAGTAAAAGACCAAATAAGTTGACAGGCAGGCTGCTGTGTTTTGTGTCCAAGAGAACAGAACAAAAACTTAAGAACACATAGGGATTGCCAACTGTATGCTCCTGTAATTGCAGCTGGTTACTCTAATAGTATGAGTGAGCACTTCAACAAGGCTGAGATTGAGAAGCTTGCTGCCAGTCCTGAAGCAGTCAGATTTGACACCTCTGCTGCAGGGTATGTGAAAATACCACCAATTTATAAATGAAGTGAAAATTAGATTGAGATTTGCACAAGGCTGTGGTGTCATTAAATTAGGAGAGTTCTACCCAGTTCCACTCTACAGTCAATAGACCTTGTCTGTTGTGTGGTGAAGTATTTCTATTGTTTAAAAGATTGATCTCTTCTAAGTCTCCTTAGGCTTCTCCTCAGTTGCAAGATCATTAACTAACACAATCTAAGAAATAATCTAATTCTGGTTCCTATCTTCAGTTTAAAATTATGGAAAAAATAATTTGTTTCTTGACTATTCACTGTGTATGCATACAGAGGCACCCATGTTCTTGCACCCATGTTGTCTGTGGCTTCCAAAAATGCTGCAAATGAACATTACTTGATTTGAAATTACATGATTTTGTGATATCAAATAACTGGATTTATTAATAGGATACTTTGTTTTAGTGAAGACTCTCTTCATTTTTTACTGCTTTGCTAATAGAGTTTGAGAGAAAATGTGCATCTGCATAGTAGTACTAATACAGGAGTTAAAATGGAACTTACTCCATAAGAAGTTACTACACCTGAAGTGCAAGACAAGTCAGTCATTTAAGAAAAAATAGTCATGGGCTGTGTACAAACCAAAATTTGCTTCAGCATTTGCATTTCAATTCCTGTCTGGCATGGTTGCTAACTTTGCTACCAAGAAAAGCTGTATGACTGGATATATGTTATTCTAAAGTTTGTGTAAAATGAAAGAAACTAAATTGCTAGATAAAACTTTATCTAACAATTTATGCAGTGAAGCCTGCGGCTGACAAGTCATTTTTGATTGTTTTGTTTTTAGTAAGTCTGAACTTTTGTCATGGTTAGCTTTTATTGGAACACTTCTAAATAACGTTACTTGGGGTTGCAGAGCATATGGCGTGTTAATGCTTTCTCTTTATTTTTAGTATGCCAGAACTATCTGTTCCTCCCTACAGCATGAGCTGATGAGCTGGCTTTCCTTGTTCACATTCCTTGCAGTTCATCTGCCTATAAATGTTTTAGAGCACATCAAATGATGATGCTAAGATACTGATCTGATGTGTTAAGTCATTAACAATAAAAATCAAGCATAAAATTTTGTGGTGTGTTTGGCCCGAACACATTCCAATACCACTGCAAAATCAAGCAGCCTCTGTTTTTTAAGTAAAGTCTTATTTGGAAGCTTTGAATCTAAAATTAGCATTTGTCATGTTTGTTAAGAGCATCCTTGGGAGAAAATCTGATTTTTTTTCTGGCAGAAAAATGACTACTGTTTTGTGGAAAGCAAAGAGCAAAAGTTTACTTGTGATTAGGGCAGTCAGTGTAAAATGTGTTTTCTCAGACTGGGGAGAGTCTGAGTGTGTTTTACAAGACATCATGAAATGAAGGAGCCTAAAAGAGGATTCATTTCTGGTCAGCTACAAGTTATATTTTCTGAGAGGTGGATAATTTTCGCTGGATAATCTGCATCCAAAACAAAGTCATTATTTTGGGATGTTGTGGTATAAAGGACTGTATATTTACGAAGCAGCAGAAGTTGCCAACTCTTCTTGCTTTGCCTCTGGTTATTGATCTAAAAATACTAACAAACTTACAGTTGTCTAAAGTTCACAAGTTGCAGTTTTTGTAGCAGGCTCCTAAGGATTTTTGAGCGTATTTTAGGAGTAATGCTTGTGCGGGTGGAGCCTTGAACTTAAACTGCTGTTAAGCAAGAGTCACAGATCTTGTGATCCCACAGTGGAAAAAAGAAAACAGGTGGTAGGGCTAGATGTAATGGCTCTTTCCATTTTTACCAGTGCTCTGACAGCTTGCCCTAGGAAGCTTTCCCTTTAGAAAAGATATAAAATAGTAAACAGAACTGGCCAGGCATACACAGTGCCTGTCACCCTGTGACTCCAGCAATAATTCCTCATCCATAAATTAAGAGTTAAGTCCTTTATTAGTTTATGCAGAAACAAACCATTTTATTCTCTGCTTAAAAAAAAAAATCTTTTGTTGTCAGTAAATGGCGTTCAGTAGCACCGTAAATTTATGTTGTCTGAGAACGCCTATTTACAACTTTAAAAAAAACCCTTGAGTCAACAGTTGATTCATAGCAATATCTCTGTGTTCTTTACCAGTTCCAGATCAGTAGCTAAATAGAGCTGCGTACACCCACAGTCTTGTATGTAGTAATACTTTTGTATTTAATATCAGTGTTTTCTAACACAGTCTCTTTTCCCCAATGGTACAAAAGATTTTGAGGTGAGAATTCTGTACGTGTTTGAGTCAGTATAAACAGCTTTGTACTCGTAGACAGGCATATCGGTCTCATCAACAGCCCCTCAGTGATGAGCAGAAAACCCCATGTCACAGCACAAACCTAGATTATATCAGGAAACAAGAAACAGGCAGAACTGATGCTACTTCATGTGGATCAGCAAGGCAGATACTAAGTCAGGACCCTTCAACACTCAAATGAGCATTGCATCCATATTTGGATCTTCTTTGGCAGAATGCTTGGGAAAGTGAGTCTTAAATATCTGTGCATAATATGTCACTTCTGGCATATCAGTATCCAAAACCTGGTGAGTTAACCAAACTTTTTTTGTAAAAGCATGTCCATCTACCCACACACACATCTTTTATAATAATTTTCTCTGTGATGTAGCCTTTTCTTCAAACCCATGTGCTAGTGAATAAGTATAGAAATGATGGCTTACATGAGTTATCTCAAATGAGTATTTAAAGGGTTAGACTCTTGATTCAAATCACACTGCTTCTATACTTTAGGTAGTGGGATGACTCAAAATGCCTTTGTCAGATGTCTTTAACCTTTCCAGCTGTCCTGTAAGTGAGGATGAGTCAGAAGCTGGAGTCCTACAACTAACACTCACTAAATCTGGAAGGCTCAGCTGTTACCATAACTGATTTGGCAGCTTGGGGCAGGATAGGGACTGGTGTGTTACTGAGGTGACAGTAGCCTTTCTGGAGTGCTGCTGCATCTTTCAGAGAAGAGAGGAAAGTCTCTTGTCCCTTTGCTTTATTCCACACTGATAGGGAAATCAGTATTTTCCATGAGAACTGAGCTGATTGTGGGCTATACTAGAACAGTAATCTTTGTAACTTCGCAGGCTGGTTGAACAGTGAGCATTTTGTTCACTTCCTCTGAAAAAAGAGCAAGTCTGGTATTTGGGGCAAGGTGCTGAACTTCTGGCACAAGTGTGATAAAGGATGTGACTGGTGTGCAATCCCCTTGAGTCTGGAAGGTGTCTGGCCCAGTCAGAAAGGCCTCCATTAAGAACTGGGCATTTCCACACTTTAGTGGGAATATGTATTATAGATACAGTGCACATGCAGACTGATTTCATGTGTTCAGTCTTGATACATCCATACCTGTATCACCCAATGCTAAGGAGACAGGGTTTTTTTAGGGATCCTGGGCAGAATGAAAATGATGCTAACAATTAAAGTTATAGGTAAAGCTTTATTTTCTTAACAGGCTACTCTGATTAGTAGAGCACAGAATTTATGATTAGAATAGCATAGGATTTCTAGAAGCAGAATCAATGTAGTCCAATTTAGAAGTAGCACAATATAATCTAGCATTTGTAATACACCTAACTTACAATTACAGCTCTGTGTGCTGTTCGCCTTCCCTCAGGGTCAACAACAGCACCTGGCTGGCCACATGCCTGGGGCCTTCAGGGCTGGCAGGGAAGGGAGTCATTGTCCTGGCGCCCAGGAACCTTGAGGGCCAAGTAGGGAGGGGAAGAGGAAATCTGTTTGGTTTGTCTACTTGCTGCAAAGGACCTTCAGAGCCTGATTATCAGGGAGAGGGAACAAATATGTGACCTACTCAGTTACAGAGAGTGGCTGCTTGCTTTACAGAATGGCATTAGTTATGCTAATCACAGGACTAGGGGTCAGGAGGGGGGTACTGCTCTTGTGTACATGCTGGTTTTGTCCTATGGATGTTAAGAAGAAATAGTTCTCTCACAGTGAGGATAAAAAAATACTTCATAGCAAGTCATGCTATATAAACTGTGGTTAGAGCCTGTATATCAGATTTGTGGCATTCACTGCCTTTGAGCCTTCCAAAGGACAGCTCTGCACTTCGTGATCACCTGGCAACTGCATACACAACAAAAGACAGAGTGATTTTTCCCTTTTCCATTAACCATAGATTTTTTTTTCCTTCTTCCAAAGAAACTCCACAGATCTAACAGCAATTTTTCATTGTTATTTCATTTAAAATTTCATTTAGAATTTTAGGTCTATAGGCATAGCAAAACATTGTTTTCCTGTGTTTTGTTGATGGTTACCATGGCTGCATGTTTGAGTACATTTGTGTTTTGGTTTTGCTTTTAGTATAGTGTTAAAACTATTACACAAACAATGCTTCCATTTTACTTCCACAATATCTCCTACAGGCTTCAATAGAAATGCATGCAGGAAACAAGATGTAGTTCTAGCTATTTTAATTATCTTAAAAATACAGAATTTACAGCAATAATAATAAAACTTTCAACTGTTTTTGAAGATTTTTTTAAGACAATTGGATTTTGAGTAGTCTGTTGAATAGTTGTGGAAAGAAACTAGTCTGTATAATAAAGTTACTAAGCCTGACACCTGTTTTAGTCAGGATCAGAATAAAACAAAATGTGATAAAAATTTTCAAATTCATTAATTAGGGAAAAGTATCTTGACCAACTAAAATTTTTGAAAAGGAAACCGGCAAGATAAAAGGGCAGATAATCTCAAAGTGTAAAGGCTTGCTAGGGAGACAGTTTATGGGATTGGATAAATCTCTTAAGATTAATCTTCCTTCTGACCTCAGAACAGATGCAACTATTGTGGAAGTGGTAGGACAGGCATGTATGAAAATGAGAGTACAGCAGCACACTATTCCTGATGTTTTCCACAAGTTTAAGGTGTTTTCTAAAACCAGTGGAAGAGTTGTTCTGTGTTTGGATTTAGTTCTTAACATTTGTTTTCACTGTTGGAAAAAAACTTGAAGAAATGTAAAAGAAGAAGTCTGGTGTAAAAGGATTTTTTTTCCAAGGCCAAAATTATGCATTGTGTTACCACAGATAGCTTACATCCAGGTTTACCTTCCCCTTCCAGAATACCTCCATCCCATACATACAGCATACTGAGACACTGGAATAGAAGCTGTGAAAATCAAGAACACCTAGTAAGAAAAATTATTTTGCCTGCTGGGTTTTTTTGGTTTTTTTTTTTACAAAAAGAGATTTCTTATAACCCAATGCTATAGTATTCCTGTTACTTTATTTTTCTTGTTGACACAAATTTTATTTAGACACTTACCTATGTTGATAAGGAAAATACCACGCACTTGGATGTGGTTTAACCTATGGTTTATCCTATAACTTAAAGTATTTGAAAACAGAATTTACTTGCTTTTATTGTGCTTTACAATTTTCATAAATCCTTTGCTGGGAGGAGAGAATCTCAAGCTATAATATGCCCTAACTCAAGCTTCTTGGCTCTTCACATCCACTGCTAGAACACTGTTTTGGCTGGGATGATGCAACTGCTTTTGCATCTGTATTACCTGAGCTGGATTATAGAACCGATACAGATTAAAAGTTTGCTATCCCCCAGGTGTCTAAGAAATTATTTTTGTGTGTGTTTTTTAATCCAATTTGTCTTGATCTAATCATTATTGCAACATAGTGCAGGAAGTAGCACAGCAGTGAGGGAGTGGAAAGGATTGAATAACATGGCATTGTAGGGGGAGAGAGGAAAGGGGAAGTGTTATCAACTTAGAGCCTTTCATGTCCCGAGCTTGCTTGTAGTGGTCTCTCTGTCTGTGAAGGAGCAGCATTTAGCTGAAGAGCAGTTGAGAACAGCAGATTCTGAACAGTAGTATGGGGACAAAAATCTTTGTTTCTGCAGGAAAATAAAAAACCCCTATGGTTTTAGGAGTTCTTTAGTAATATAACTAGTACATCTGCAAGTGGAATGGCCTAGTGGTTCTCTATGTGTGTGATTGTTTTGGTAAAAGAAGAATTTAGTATACAGCTTTAGAGTATGGATTCTGGTTCATAATACTTGTCAGTAATGTCACGCTTGTATCAGAAATAATGTGGCCAGCAGGACCAGCGCAGTGATTGTCCCTCTGTATTCAGCACTGATGAGGCCACACCTCAAGCAGTGTGCCCAGTTCTGGGCCTCTCATACAAGAAAGACATTGAGGTGCTGGAATGTGTCCAGAGAAAGGCAACAGAGCTGGTCTGGAGTACAAGTCTTGTGAGGAGCGGTTGAGGGAGCTGGGAATGCTTAGCCTAGAGAAAAGGAGGCTCTCTATAACCACCTGAAAGGAGGTTGTAGTGGGGTGAGTCACTCTCTTCTCCCAAATATCAAGCAATGGGACCTCAAGTTGCATAAGGAGACGTTTAGATTGGATATTAAGAAAAATGTCTTGACTGAAAGCATAGTCAAGCATTGGAACAGGCTGACCATGGAAGTGGTGGAGTCACCATCCCTGGAGGTATTTAAAAGATATGTAGATGTGGCACTTACGGGCATGGTTTAACAGTGCACTTGGCAGTGTTAGGTTGATGGCCCGACTTGTTGCTCTTAAAGGTCTTTTCCAACCTAAATGATTCTATGACTCTAATACAGAGCACCATACCCTGCAACTGGTACCCCAGCACTGAATGATGGACTTTAATGATGAGTAGGGAAATGAAACAAATATTTATCTATTTATAATACTCCTAGTGGAGGTACTGTTGGGCTACAATTGTAGCTCTTATCTAGAGTAGGGGAGAGGAGGAAGTGACACAGCATTGAGACTACATTAAAGTTTCAGGATAAGGCAGCAAACGTGCAAGAATCTGCCAGAACTATAAAGTCCAGGTGCTCATTCTGTGTTGAGTTCTTACATCTGCATAATATAGAAGCCTACCAGTTGTAGGTTTTTTTTTAACATATGCTCTCAGCTTAATGGTCAATTTGCGTGGGAAAGAATAAGCAGCCTAGCAAGGAAGAAAACATTGATGCAAATTCAATAATGGCTTGATTACATTTTACTAACTTAACAAAGGGGATGACAGCTGCAATTGCAGTTGCAGAATAGATAGCATTTCAGTCACCAGCTGTCCACTTAACTGTGGTGTGTTGCTACAGAAGTACCTTTAACCAAAGTGGGAAGCAAATAGCAGAATCCTGCGGAAACTATGGCAAATCATTGCTTTTTCTAGTATCTCTTACAATATAGTGAAAGTAGTAATTTAGACCATGTATCTGAAATCAAGAAATTTATTTTTTTCCTTTATAAGACCACATAGGAATTCAAACAAACAATGAACAACAATGGATTAGACACAGACATGGAATACTGCAGTTTCACTTGTTCAGATTCAGGTAAATTAGATTGAGATTAACCAGTTTGATTTGTTTTGTTTCCAGTCCGAGGGTTTTCTGGTTTAAACAGGCTGAAGTCAGTTTTTAAACGGCTGTTAGCATGAGGAAAGAGACAACATGACAGACTCAACAACTATGGAGCAAGTGTTTTTTGTTCATTCAAATCATATCTCCCAATGACCTTGAGAAGTAGACTAAGCTAATATAATTTATCCTTTATAATAGCCTTAATTTTAAAACTTAACAAGAATATTGTTACTTTTACATGTCAAATATATGGTTAAAGTTGCTCATTGGCACTTTGTGAAGAATTTCTATTGTGCTCTTGATAAGAGTAAACCCCTGTAAGGGGTGTTCTTTTTTGAAAAAAAGCTTTGCCAGCCTCTGGAATTGAGCTGGCAGAACAGTTAGTTTATGGCATCCTAATCACTGGAATGTAAAAGAGCATGGAATGGAGGCCTTAGAATAAGTAAATCATGCATGTAGTATGTGGTTGCTACACTAGCTTCAGGTGAGATATAAGTGCCTTTTCATGCTCTACTCTAATTTATGAGCCCTTTATTGCCACAATGGTCATAACATATATATTATGAAAACCTACTTGAAGAAACAAAATATTGAGAAAATTGGGTGAAGTTTTTTGTATGTACTTTTAATTTTGTAATACAGCATTGTTAAGTTTGGATGACCAAATAAGCACATATATGTAGGGTTTTTTTACCTTATCGTAGAACTGTTTTTCCATAATTACTAACACATGGCCACAGCAAACTGCTCTAGAAGTCTTCTGTCAGTCATACTGTCCATGAAACATCCTCCTGCTTTATTCCAAATCTATTATCATTTCAGGAGCTTCAATAAAAAATTTAACTTTTCAGAAAGCCCTCAAAATCAGATAATCTGGCCTGAACTCATTGATAGCACACTTAAGAAATGTGTTTAAACTCAGATACTTTTTCTGTCTCCTTTCTAAAGATGGAGTTTTTCTATGGCTTCAAATCTGGATTTTTTTAAAGACACTGACTGTGATTAATTGGATGCTATCTTAATTAAACAATGCCTTGTTTAAATATACATTTTCCAAGTTTGTAACTCTTTTTCTCTTAGTATGAGAAATTTTTTCTCATAGTAAGAGAAACAGTCTTTTAAGAGACATTGAGCATTTCCATGGAGTATAGAAGACCTTGTCTAATTGGGAAAAGCCTAAATCAAGTATTCCTCATGCATAAGCAAGTTAGAAATAGATTCCACTTCTGTGCCATTTTCCTATCTTGTAGGGATAGTAGTAAATATGAATGTAAGTCTTCCTTTCGAGAAAGAAAAATAGTTGATCATGAATAGAAGTTGGTTTCAGTTATCATAGCTTCATTTTAAATATACTGTGGGGAACAGTTATCATAATTTTAAAACTTGCTGCCAAACTTTATTGCACCATTGTCTATTAGATACCTCGTGTGCTGATTGTGCCATCTGTTTTCCCTGCAGGGCATGTGGAGAAGAGAAGGAAAATTAATAACTTAGCTACTCAAAACACTGAAAAGTGCTTGAATTAGATGCACAAGGATAGCATAAAACTAACTGAAAGGATATCAGCTTTGGAAGAATAACCTATATAGAAGATCTCTGAAATGCCATCTACCTTGCCTACTCTAGCCAGTTGCATCACGAATACAGAGATCTCAGACCATCCCAGGATTAATTTAAAGTTAGGCCGCTTAGGCCCACTTTTGGTTAAAGGAGATTCTAGTATGTGCAGAGCTGGGACTTGAAGGAACACTTTCAATTACTTAAATGGTGTAATAATCTTTTTAAAGGTGGAAGGCTTGTATCAAATTTGGCTTATGAAGTGCTGTGCACAGCGATACTGCAGACATTACAAGATGGTCTACTTGTGGCTGCCTGTACTTGTTCCAGGGGCAACATGTACAAGCTCAGTGAATTATTTGTCTCTTGCTTTCATGGAGATCAATATAGACAAATCAATAAAGTTAACCTTGAAATGCCAGCATTTCAGTCAGGACAAACAGTGGTCACAAGAAGAGGAGAGTATTGCCTTGATATCTATCACCTTACCTTTGGCTACCCTGTCATTTTCCATTGCTTGTTTTGCATCATGCTGTTTGTCTTAAGGAAAATCTGTAGACTGGTATCTCTTGGGGAGTTGACTCAGGCTTTACTCAGGGTCTGTTGCAACTGGAGTTCACATAGATTGCATGTCAGACTTATAAGAGACATGGCAACAGTATGTAAATAAACTGAGGCTGCTGACCCTTTCCACCATGGTGGAAGAAAATAAATAGGAAGCCAGAGAAGATACGTTAAGCTTATACAAGAAAAGTATTGTTACATGAGGGCTGTTTTGTGATCTCTATTTATAAATGGGCTGTGGAACAGAGAATCCCCATCCCAAATTATGTTTCTTAAATCACATCAAAACTGGACTATCAGTGGTCAAAGCTACTACATATAGGACTGCTGTGTGGCTGCCTGCTGCTTGAGCATGAGAAGAAGAGGTTATGATTTTTTCTATACAGATGTCAAAATAAACAGGTACCAATATGAACAGATACCTAACTTTTTTCTCTTGGTTTCCTGCCTCTCTATAAGCTGTAAGAAAAAGCACTGAACATCAGGTGTTCCCAAGCACTACGTCTTAGTTGGAACTCCTGCATATGGGGGAACTGTGAGTCCAAGGGAGGGGGAACAAGGCTGAAAAGGAACGGGATCTGCTGGGGCTCAAGGGATTAGTCAAGGGTTATGAGATCTGGTTTTTTTCTGAGCTCCCAAAATTACACAATACCCAAAAAGTTATACAGTGCTGTTTTCTGGTGAGAGGAGGGTGAGAACTGCATCCTGAATGATTTAAATAGCTTGACCTGTCTCAGAATTGATAATTACCAGATTTCTGGAACCTAAATAGAGGAAAATTTTACTGTGGAGTGGAAAAACATGCTAGCACTGCTCATGAAAATACTGCAAAGTTAAATAGCCCCAGGTTAAAAACTGGTGAGTTCTGCAATGGCTGGCTTGTAAAATAGTGTAACAAGAAGCTTTAAGAATATGGACAAGCAATTACCCTGTGCTCAGACCTCATCAGTTAATTAAAAAACTAGTGGAAAGGTTACTTGAATTGTACAGCTCTAAGACACTGGAAATCAAATCACACAGTGTTTTTTCTTACCAAGGTGATGTTCAGCATACTAATGAAATGCAAAAAGTTAAGTGTAGGGTTCCACTTCGGTCTGAAGAAAACACATCAACATAGTGGTTTACCTTTAGAAACAATTTAGCATGTGTAACCACAATTTATCCAACAATAATGTCAACTCCTATTTTCAAATGGATGTTGTAAACAAGAAATATACAATGGAGAGCAATCCTGTGTCCACATTAAATTGCAACCATGTTATCTCTGCTTATCTAGCATTTCTACCTAGATAAATGGAATCTGCTAGGAGCTTACTGCATGCATGTCAGGATGTGAATTATTTGGAAAATTACCATAAATTTGTGTTTGAAAAGCATTCTTTTGAGTTTTATCATTCCAAATACTGACCCTGTAGAGCTAAGGCATAAACTTAGTAACTGTGACTTCTCTCAGGAATGAACTAGTGAACATCAGTCAACAAGTTTGTTACAGGCTGTTGTAGCCTGGTAATGCTCCGAGAAAAGGGAAGCTGTGTGTGATACACAGCTTGAAATGGAAATAGTGAAATTAATTTTCCTGCAGGCTACCACGCTGAAGGTTCTCTGTTCTTTTCCCTGTGCCACTGTGCTTCATTTTCACTGCAAACTGAAGTGATCAGGCTGACCACGATCCCTTGAGGCTTTTTTGAGACCTCCAACAAAGACATCAGTTAACACTGTCATTCGATAAGGGCTTGTTGTGAAAACACTGGTTTTAGTTCTGTAGAACAATTTTTTTTAAATTATTTGCAGTGCAGTATGTAATTAAGCTTCACCAAATACTTGGTAAGTATCAAAAGAAATTAATTTTACTGCATTTTATCATTCATTTGGTCTTTTGATTTAAAGTGGTTTCCTTTCAGAGGCTCTGTAGGTCTGAAGTCTAAGCACAGCTTGCCTTGGACAGGGGTCTGCATAGGGCCTGCCTCGGTGGTTTGGTTTGCGGGGTATTTTGGGAGTTTTAGCGCTGGCTTGGATGTTCCTGTTGCACGTATGTTCTTTTCCTTAGGTCGTGTACAGCGCAGTGTACCGTGCCCCGTGTGTGCTCACGTTTTCCAGCTGACAGGCTGATTCCTCACCTTTACAAAACCCCAGGATGGGTAATTCCGGGTAATTCCTGACGCCCGGCCGGGA